>QEPC01009804.1:383047-397089 GCA_003113815.1 Sphenodon punctatus | reverse complement strand
CCTGGCCCCAAGCCTCCTAACATTTTGGTGGGCTTGTAAAACCTGGCTGTTCGCCCAGGCCTTTGGGGAGAGTGGGTTAGGGTTTTTATTCTCCCTGCCCTTATTTTTTATTTTTCTTTATCCCTGGATGTTTTAATTGTGATGTTTTTATGAAGAAATGTTTTATAAACTTTAAGTGTACGTCGCCCCGGGATGCCATAAGGGGCGACTCATAAATGTAAGAAAATAAATAAATTTATTTATTAATAAAATGTGTATGCTGCCCCCTCCTGCTAAAAGCATCTCAGGGCGGCAACAACACATTAAAATAAAGATTAAAATAAATAACATCAAAATACAATTAAAATCCCTCAAACAATTTGAACCCCTCTCTGACCCAACCCACCCACCCTGTCTCCCTCAGCAAAGGCACGGCGGAACAGCCAGGTTTTACATTGTCTATGGAAAGAGGGGAGGTCAGTGATCAAGTGGGCCTCCGGGAGGAGGAAGTTCCACAGCCGTGGCACAGCCACGGAGAATGCCCTCCTCAAGGTTGAGACCCGAGAAACCCGGGGGATCTTGAAGAGGGCGGCCCCGGCTGACTGCAGGGGCCGATCCAGGACCTGGAGGATGAGGCAGTCCTGCAGGTGGTGGGGCCCAGGCCGTTTAGCGCTTTAAAGGTCAACACCAACACCTTGAATTGGGCCCGGAAGACTATCAGCAGCCAGTGCAGAGAGCGAATCACAACACATGCATGCCAAAAGACCAGAATTTGGTTTCTGGTGCAAATTTATAATTTTATTTTTGTATATTTTCTAACTTTTAAAGCTTTTATGTCATATTCAAGCTTCCACCTGTGTGTTCGTTATGTTTTCACCTTTATTATTACAATAAAAGCATAAAAACGAAGTTTATTTTCCAGGAATTTGAAGCTCAGCCAATTTCCAGCTGATTTTTAAGAGCTCTCACGTTCCACAATTTAGGTACCATAATGTCCTCTCTCATATATGCATGTAACTTACAGAATGGAGCCTTTCTCTTCTAGACCTCAAAAAGCCACAGGACCTGGGGGATAGAGAGAAACAATATTATGTAAAACTAAATAACTGCATCAGTTCTTGAACACGTCAAAGCAAGGCTCTTATATGTAGCTCTTACAAGTATGAAAAACTCTGCAGGATATTAGTACACAGGCACAGCAAATGATCTTTGAATGGTCATAACTTTGTTAAATTAAAATTGGTGAAATCCTCAATCATGTCTCCTGCAGGGGAAGGAAAGGTTGTGTAGACGACCAGCAGAGACATATATTCGGATTCTCATAGTGGTATACTGGCATAACCCTCAGTCACTGCAGTGGGGCTTTTGCAGCAGGATTACAGTCAGACTGAAAACTACATTAGGAGATTGTTCAGTTTTGTGTATAGTCATTTCTGAAGAGAGTACCTTTTTGAAAAATGAGTTAATTTTTTGACATGAAGTGTGCAAACGTTCTTTGCATCCCTCTCAACCCCATATTTTGGAGTGTTGATATTTATTTTTAAATAAATGTTATCATTTCCATTTAAACAAACACAAAAACAATTATACAGAGCACAGTAAGAGTACATATTTGATGTATGTCTGCAAGTAGGAAGTATTCCTAAACATTCTTAACTAGGTAACCCCCCAAACTACCCTCTCCACTTCCCAAGAAAGAAAGGGCTGGGATGTTTGGACATGAAGAAGGACCAAATGGTTGAATCTAAATGGAGTTGGATTTCAGTGCTTTCATGAAAGACTAAGTGGCTTCATAACTGGATCTTGTACGTCTATAAATCATCGTCCGCTTTTTCATGAGGGTGGTGTTAGTGATGCTGACCATCCATTCTATAGCTCCTTCGTCTGGTTATTCGGACGCAGGGAATGTTCTCCTTCACACCAGCAGGAGGCAGCACTGACTTTCGGCTGGGCATGTGCAGGGAGAGCACGCCCTCGATCCCCAGTCGAAAGCCTGCCTCTGACCAGACAGGAGCACAGAGACAGTGCTCTTCACTTTCTTAATTTTTTCTGGGCACAAAAACCCTGCTTAGGGGCCAACTTTACTTTTCTTTAACTTTTCTTTAAGCCTTTTCTTAATTTTTGTGACTGAGGGGCCTACCCCTCTCTCTCTGTCTAAGTGCTGCCGGGCGCCACTGCTACAGTGACATGCAGCGCCAAATACAGCCCCCTGATGCAGGCCTTAGAGCACTGACTGGGGCAAGCAGGTGCGAGGGTTGGCCCCTGTGGGGTACACCCTGTTGCAAGGGGAACCTGCAGGCATGGCCAAAAAGGCCAAGAACCCACCGGGCTGATGCCCGCAAGGCCGCATCCCACACTGCAGAGGTGCTGAACCACGAGGAGGCCTGTACCCGGGTTGAGGAACGGGCCTCCCACAGCTCAAGGGAAGAAGAGGAGGAGGCCTCCAGCACCTCCCAACAAACTGTAAGCGGGATCCCAGACCCAGTCCAGCTCCAACTTGATGCCCTTCACCAGGGCATGAGGGCACTGGCCAGAATCGAGGGAAACCTAGCCAGAATTCCCCAATTTAGCAAACGGGCTTACAGAAGTCAGAGGGCGACCCCCACAAAAACTTTTACAAGGGGCATCCGAATCTGTGGGAAAAGGAAAACAACCCCCTATTCAGAAAATATAGACACCCCCCCCCTCAGAAACCCTCAATAAGGGATCTGATTGGCTCTTCCTCTGAGGCGGAGGATATAAAATTGGAGCTCATGGAAGAGGGCGAGCTTCCCCCCGAGGAAGACTCTGACCCATGTCCCCCTCCCCGTTCTAAGCAGAGACGTTTAATCAGTCCCTCTCGAAAGGCACAAGGTCATGGGGGAGCCTCAGTGGAGGACTCCAACCATGAGGCCCATGACAGCTCCTCATATACATCTGAAAAGGTTCCCCCAGAACTGGAGGAGATCCTTAATAGAGACCCTAAAGGATTAGGCAGAGAGCTACCTTCTGATCGGGGCCCTAAAATCATTAAAAGAGCTGTGAGGATCCTCAGAATTACTCTTAGATTCCAAAAGAAAGAGGCTTCTGAATCCTCTTCGGAAGATGATGATTCTGACAGGGATTATATACCCTGCCTCTCGCATCACTCTCATGGAGTTACCCTGGACAGGACCTTTGAGAAAATAATTAGAGCTCAGTGGAAAAAATCCTACTAAAACAGCTAAGCTCTCTAAGACACAACAGGCTCTCTATGAATTTAACAGACACAGCGATGCTGTTTTCAGGGTATCTCAGGTAGATGCAGCAGTTGCCTCTCTAGCATGACAATCCATATTTCCTGTTGAGGGTAATCTGTTCCCCAAGGATGCAACCGATAAGGGGGTGGAGACTGGTCTAAGGAAGAGCTATTAGGCTTTAGCTAACATCCTACATATGGCTACAGTAGCCTCTGACATGTCTCGAGCAATCATGAAATTCTCTAATTTAGGCCAAGAGCATAACCTATCTGAGCCTATGTCCCCCAAACTTGCCACGAATGTCATGTTGGCCCACACATTCCTAGTTGCTGTTACCTGGGCAGCCAGGGTCATGACTGCCAACGTAGCTGCCAGGCACAGACTCTGACTTTGCTCCTGGCGGGCAGATACACATGCCAAATATCTATTAGTAAATAGTCCTTTTAAAAGAGGTAAACTCTTCCGTTCCTCTCTCGATAAGGCTCTAGCTGAGGCCTCTAGTAAGAAGAAGAAGTACTCCTTGACTCAGGTTCAATCTGCTAAAACTGTTTTTTGCCCCTTTCAGCACTTCTCATACAACTCTAGGAGGAACCAACCTCAGAGCGGCTAGTGGTCATATGAAAACAGGAATCTTGAGTATTCCGCTGGCTGTTTCCCGCCTTCCATTCTTGGAGGCCGACTGCAACACTTTGCAAACAGGTGGACCCAGACAACCACACACAAATGCGTGATAGATACTGTGACCAGAGGTTAATCGATAGAACTCAAATAAACACCAAGGGAGTTCTTTTGTGTATCCTGCTCTCACAATCCGGACAAATCCTTAGTCATGTCCCAAGAAATTCAGAGGCTCCTAGAGATTGGAGCAATAGAGCAGGTTCCCAGCTCAGAGGAAGGAAGAGGGCTTTATTCTCTCCTCTTCCTGGTCCTGAAACAGAATGGGACATGGAGAACTGTCCTGGAATTAAAATGTTTAAACAGGACTGTAAAGTATCAAAAGTTCAAGATGGAGACACTGTCATCCATTTGCCTCTCCCTCCTCATGATTGGCTAGCATCCCTAGACCTGAAGGATGCCTACCTCCATGTTCCCATTCTTCAGACACCCAGAAAGTGGTTTCGCTTCTTATACGCAGACCACCACTGGCAGTATTGAACCCTTCCATTCGACCTAGGGTCATCACCCAGGTACTTCTTCAGGGTACTTTACCAGGGTACTTCTTCATCTGATAGCAAAAGGAAGGCATCACAATTTTCCCATATCTTATCGATCTCCTTGTCCATGCACGATCCAAGTAGTTAATACTGGTACATGTGCAATGAACCATCTCCTTTCTAGAGTTCCACGGCTTTCTCCTCAACAAGGACAAGAGTCACCTGTCCCCTACTCAATGTCTGGAACATCTGGGGGTAGTGATCAACACTTCTTGAGACGGATTGTTCATCCCCCTCCTGCGCTAGATCAAGATCAGGAATCTCATATCTGCCACTTGCTCTCAACCTCGTCATCCCCTAAAGACACTGACATCTCTTGAGGGCCTGATGGTATTCTGCTTCCAACATCTCCAGTGGACTCGTCTTCACTCACGTCCACTTTAACGACTGCTTCACCCATGGCAGGCACGCATCATAACCAATTCACGGGTGAGCATCAATGTAGATCAGAGGACTTTGGAATCCCTCTTGTGGTGGGACGAACCTCACCGATTCCTATCGGGAGTCCCTCTGATGGAACCCACCAATTCCATGATCACCACAGACACCAGTCTCCTCGGCTGGGGGATCCCACCTTGACACAGGTGTGGTGCAGGGCATCTGGTCTGCATCCGATATAACCCACAGCATCAGCTGACGAACTGAAAGCCATCCACCTCGCATTACAGCACTTCAAGCCTCTCATAAGCGGGCACCACATCATGGTGTTCACGGACAACACGGCTGTTCTGGCCTACGTGAACAATCAAGGGGGCTCGAGATCCAGGGCCCTACATGCAGAAGCATCTCGTATGTTAGATTGGGTGGAAGCTCACATCCTATCACTGGTGGCTCTTCATCTCAAGGGTGTGAACAACGTGCAGGCAGACTGGTTGAACCGAGAATCGGTGAACCCAGGGAAATGGTCCCTCAGCAGGTCCGCATTTCTTTTGATTATGCAGAGGTTTGGTCACCCAATAATGGACCTTTTTGCCTCTCTATCAAACACCAAGACGGATCGCTTCATATCTCAGGGATGCCATCTCAACGCTGAGGCGCACAACACACTCAGTCACCCGTAGCTTAGAGGTCTCCTTTATGCCTGTCCCCCAGGCCCACTTCTAAGCCGAATGTTGCGCACGTGCAAACGAGAACGAGCCACAGTAATGCTAGTAGCCCTGTTCTGGCCACGCAGCCGTGGTTCACGGATCTGGTGAGCCTGTCAGCCGGCAATTGGTTTGAACTTCTGCCGCCACCAGATCTTCTTTCCCAGGGGTCTCTGGTCTACAAACAACTGGTGTTTCTGACACTGACTGCTTGACTGTTGAAACCCAGTCCCTCCGCAGTCTAGGATACTCTGAAACCATTATTAAGACCCTGCTTGCTCTAAGCACAAATCTACTAGACGAATCTATCAGTGCACCTCAGGAGTTTTTTGTCAAATGGTGCCGGGCCAACAAAGTCCCGACCTGCTCCCCTTCCATTGCTCAGATCCTTCCATTTTTGCAGGAAGGGTTGGACAAAGGTCTGCGCCCAATACTCTTTCCTGACAGCTTGCTGCGTTGGGTAGTATACTGGGGGCAAATGATGGGGTTCGGCTGTCCTCACATCTGCCTGTTCCTCCAAGCCGCTTGTCAGCTTTCCCCTCCAGTGGTTTATAGATTCTCCTCCTGGAACCTTAATGTTGTACTTAAGGCACTTTCCACACCTCCCTTCGAACCCCTCAGGGATGTCTCTTTATATTTCCTTTCCATTAAGGTAGCCTTTCTCATTGCCATTAGCTCAGCTAGGAGAGTGTCTGAAATAGGAACTTTGTCTATGGATCTGACCTTTTGTTCTTTTTGTAAGGAATCGGTCGTCCTGCGACTGGACCCTTCCTTTGTTCCTACAGTTACTTCTGGCTTCCCCTTAGTGCAGGAGGTAATTCTCCCCTCCTTTTGCCCTCGCCCCCAACACCGTTTGGAAAGAGTGTGACATACCTTAGACCTTTGTCGAGCGCTTAAAATTTACCTGGCTTGCACCGAATCATTTAGATAAACATCTAGCCTTCTAGTTAGTTAGCATCCCCGGTCGAATGATAAGAAGACTTCAAAGTCTGTCATTTCTGAGTGGATTTCTCCATGCTATGTGGATGCTTCTCAGGCAGCCGACCTTTGGTCTCCGATGAGGATCATAGCTCACTCCACAAGGGGAGCTACAGCATATTCAGCTTTTAGGGCGAGGGCTCCGTTTGGTGATATTTGTAGGGTGACCACATGGAAGAGCCCCCACGGTCTCGTCAAACATTACAAGATCGACCTTCTGGACTCTGCCAAGGCTGCTTTCGGCAGGCGGGTGCTCCAGGGGGTTCTGGATTGAGTTCTGAACAGTGCAGGTCCGGTTGCCACCCGAACTGTGCCCACCCTGTGTTTCTTTGAGGGCGCTGCTTTGGTACCTCCCTGTGTCCGAATAACTGGACAAAGGAGCTATAGAAAGAACAATTGAGTCACTTACCTTGAGAATTGTCCTTCTGCAGCTCCTGAGGGAGGTTATTCGGCCCTCCTGTGAGTGTTTGTGGTGGGTTGGCAACTTTGCTGGTTCTGGTGTCCCAATTAGTTTCCACAGGACCTTTTCTGTTTCCTTTTCCCCCATGTTTGGGAGGGTTTTCCCTTGCTGGTCCCCTAGTTGGGGTGGGGGGTCTATTCTTCGTTGGCTTTTCAGATATCCTTGATCTTTCTGCTGTTTATGACTGGGGATCAAGGACATGATCTCCCTGCACATGCCCCGTCGAAAGTCAGTGCTGCCTCCTGCTGGTGTGAGGGAGAACACTCCTTGAATCCGAATAACCTCCCTCAGGAGTTACGGAAGGACAATTCCCAATGTAAGTGACCAAATTGCCCTTTCTGAATCTCAGAAGACTGTAACCGGTTCATCTTTCCCAGTATTGTTAGTTTCTCCTTATGTTTGCTAAGGCTGTTGGCCATGCAATAAAACCATTAATTAATTCCCAGTATTTTCTAAGGCTAAAAAAATGGCTGCAGCCTCAGTGTGCTGAGCTGACACTTCGGACAAGTTCTGAATAGCTTCCCCTGTTTGCGGGTCCACACTAGCCATGCCTGCTTGCAGGTGGCCATCCTGGTAAAAAGAGGATCTGCCCGTGACCCATAACTTCTCAAATGTATCTTCTAATGCTTTAGACAGGTTCTCCTCTTCCTCAAAGTACTTGGGAAGTTGTCCCAAGGATTCCACCACCTCACAAACATGCTCCTCTCCACCATAGCCCAAGCCCTATGCCAGAACTGAGGATTTTGTAACCTTCTCTACCTCTAAATTCCTGTCTGATAACAGGAGGGTCCATTGAGCCAGCCTTTGATTAGACACCCTTCCTTTTGGAATACCGTTAGACAGCAGAAATTCTATTAAGGTGTGGAGTGCGTATAATTACCTTTATTAAGACTGCAATATAACCTTCTCCACTGCCCAGTACATGGCTAACAATTGCCTTTCATGTTGTCCATAAGTTATTTCTGTTGTATCCAAGACCTTCAAGGCAAAAGACAGAGAGCCAACCATCCCATGTACCCTTTGACATAAGGCTGCCGAAAGACTTTCTGGTCCAATGCAGCCAACCAAGTAAAATAGCAAACCTGGCCCCAAATAAGCCAAAGTAGGATCCTGACTCAACTGTACCTTCAACTGGGTTAAAGCTTCAGGATCCTGTTGCCTCCAGTTCCAGGTTTCTCCCTTCTTAAGCAACCCATGCAGTAGTTTTGCCAATGAGGCATAGCTGAGGATGTGTTTTAAACAAAAACCATTAATTCCACAGCAGCTGTCTCAAACTTGATGCCTCATGTATGGGTAGCTTACGAATTACCTCAACTCTTTGTGCATCCAGGAACCTCCCATTTGCATTCAAGGTAACCCCCACGTATGTTACCTCTTGGACACATAATTGTGCCTTATTCCATTGTGCCATTTAACTTAAGTCCTGCCAGCTGTAGGACTCCTAGCACCTCATTTAGGACTCTCAAATGGTCTTCTCGAGGCTCTGTAAATATCAACAGATTGTCTACATACTGTACAATATTCCTTCTGTACTGCATTGAGGCTAGAACCCTAGCAAGAGCTTGATAAACAGCGAATTTGAAATCCTCTGAGGCAAACGATCAAATATATTATCAGTCCTTGAAGGTTAAAAGCAAACTTAAACTGGCACTTGGGGTCCAGTGATAAACTCCCAAAACCATTAGACACATCGAGAACCATTCAGCCCCTTGTTCTACGCTGTCAACACCTCTTTGTACGCTGAGACTACAGGGGTGGCAATGGCTGGGATACATTTGTTCAGTTTTTTTATAACTGATTGTGAGTGTGCATAACCCATTAGGTTTCCTAACAGGCCAGATAGGGCTGTTAGTTGGTGACTGGTATTCCATCCCTGTTGATTCCAAGCCCTGTATAGTTTCTGTCAAGGATTCATCTGCCTCAACTGGGAACTTACGTTTGTGTTGCGGGGCTGGGGTGCCTCCCTTAACCATAATTGGAGGATGAGTTAGACTCCCACAATCTTGTTTAACAACTGCCCAGAGCTCCTCTGTGTCTTTACCCAGGCTTTTGAGCTTAGAGACTTGGAGCATTGAACCTACTAGGAGAATTAGGAGGTTCATATAGCAGGAACCTAGCCCGGACTTTCTTACTTGACTGTCCCATTCCCTCAGTCTGCACCAGACTGCTTTCTTTAAACAGTAACAGGGTTGACCTTTCTGAACTAATATTAGGTAGATATTCTGCAGGGGGATGGAATGGGTGGGGAGGGAATAACTACCTGGCAACACTTGTGTTATCTGCTGCCAGTCTGCCCCAAATAAAGCCCACCTGGTCTGCATGGATAATCAATGGAACAGGGTTGTTCAAACAAAAAGCAAGATCTTTTGTCAAGATTTTATCATCTGTATTCAGAAGAGAGATGGAATGATAAGCACCACAATGAAGACCCTCATTCTTTTTTAATATTAGAGTGATTATTATTGTCCTCGTGTCTTGTGACATTATCTCTTTCAAGTATATTTCTATAGTTTACCACATATATTTCTATATTTCACTGGTACTTACTTGGGTTTTGGCTGTGGGGGACTGGATGAGGGCGAGCCGTCTGAGGCTGAATCCCGATAAGACAGAGGTGATGCTGGTGAGTAGGGGCGAGGGAGTGGAGGCCCCCATCATTGATGGAGTGCGTCCCTCCCCCCCCCCCCGGTGTCTCAGGTCCGTAGTCTGGGTGTGCACCTCGATCCTCAGCTCCTGGATGTTCAGGTGGATGCTGTAGCAAGGGGCGCGTTTCACCAACTACATCTGTTGCATCAGCTTCGGCCATATGTTTTGGACGCAGACCTGGCTACCATCATCCATACATTCATTACCTCAAGACTGGACTATTGCAGTGTGCTCTATGTGGGACTACCCGTGGTGACAGCTCGGAGACTGCAGCTGGTGCAGAATGCGGCAACCTGTCTTCTTACAGGGATGGGTCGCTGGGAGCACATAACACCGGTGCTCCATTCTCTGCACTGGCTGCTTGTAGTCTTCTGGGCCCGATTCAAGGTGTTGATCTATAAAGCCCTACACGGTCTAGTCCCCGCCTATCTGTGAGACCGCCTCACTCCCTGGGTTCTGGATCAGCCCTTGCGGTCATTGGAGGGTGCCTTCCTTGAGGTCCCCTGTGTATCCTGAGGGAGTACGATGAAGAAGACGTTCTCAGTGGCTGCACCATGGCTGTGGAACTCCCTTTCAGTGGAGGCCCAGGTGGCCTCGAACCTCCCTTCATTTCGACGTTGATGTAAAACCTGGCTTTTGGCAAGGGAGGGGGATAGGGTGGTAGCTGAAGGGTTAGGAGGGGGTGCTGTTGGGTGGTTGTTTTGGCTCCATTTGGTTATGTTTTTAACTTGTATTTTTAAATTATTATTATTATTATTATTATGAATGTTTTTATGAAGACTGTAAGCCGCCCTGAGCTGCTTGGGCAGGATATAAAAACTTGATAATAAATAAATAAAATATGGTGAAAGCCAGCCAGGAGATGCTGGGGTTGTAAATGCCTCCCTTCAGGAGGGTAGGGTGTCAGATGTTCTTAAGACTGCATTGTCCGGTCCCTGCTTAAGAAGCTGACTCCCCGGCCAGCTATCGCCTTGTCTCTAACATTCCCTTTTTAGGGAAGGTTATTGAATGAGTGGTTGCCAGACAGCTTCAGCTTCAGGCTCATTGCATCTCCATTGGATTCCTGGACCCATTTCAGTTGGGCTTTTGTCCTGGGTATGGTACGGAGAATGTGCTTGTGGCCTTGGTCAATGACCTGCGTTTGGAGATTGGCAAGGGGAATTCTACCCTGTTGATTCTGTTAGATCTTTCTGTGGCCTTTGATACAGTTGACCATGATGGGTTGCTGATATGACTGTGGAACCTGGCGGGGGTGCATGGGACTGCTTTTGAGTGGTTCTGCTCCTTCCTGTTAGGAAGGTCCCAGAGAGTGGTGATGGGTGATTGCTCGTCATCCTCTCAGGACCTCCTCTGTGGGGTCCCGCAGGGTACTATACTGTCTCCCCTCTTTTTCAATGTGTATATGAGGCTGTTGGGTGAGGTCATGAAGTTTGGAGTGAAGCACCATCAGTATGCTAATGACACTCGGCTCTACCTTTCTTTTTCATCCAACCCGGGCCTTGTAGTTAGGTGCTTACCCGATGCTCGGCTGCTGTCTGGGACTGGATGAGGATGAGCCAATTGAAGCTGAATCCAGATAAGACTGAGGTGATAATGGTTGACTGGCCTTGTGATCTGGAGGAGATTGGGACTCCTGTTACTGACGGAGTCCAACCCATTCTGGTCAGTCAGGTTTGCAGCCTTGGAGTGCTTCTGGACCCCTTGTTGTGCCTGGATTGTCAGGTTGTGGCAGTGGCCAGGAGCGTTTTTTACCAACTCCATCTGGCGAGGAAGCTGCAACCTTTTATTTCTGATTTAGATCTGGCTGCTCTCATCCATGCTCTCATCACCTCAAGACTAGATAGACTACTGCAATGCGCTATACTTGGGGCTGCCCTTGATCGCCATTTGGAAGTTGTAGCTGGTGCAGAATGTGGTGGCTCGCCTCCTTTTGGGGGTGAGGTGCTGGGAGCACATTACACTAGCGGTCTGAAGTTTTGCACTGGCTCCCTATAGCTTTCCGGGCACAACTCAAAGTGCTGGTTTTGACCTTTAAAGCCCTAAGTAGTCTGGGCCCCACATATCTGACATCCCGCCTGTCCTTCCATGCTCCACTGTGGCCTCTGCAATTGTCCAGGATTGCCTCCCTGTGGGTACCATCTGTTGCTCTTGTTCGTACGGTGTGGGCTTGCAGGGAGATGTTCTCAGTTGCTGCCCCAGTGCTATGGAACTCCCTTCCTCCAGAGGTTCATTTGAGCTCAGGCCTGGGCATCTTTGGAGGCGGTGTAAGAACTTTCTATTTGTTAGGGCATTTGATGGGCCGGGATAGGGAGCAGGGGTTTGGTGTCGGGGGTGGTTGGGGAGGGTTTTGTGGGATTGGGGAGGGGAAAGGTTGAGACTTTGGGTTTCTGTTTTATGTGTTTTGTTTTTATTTGTAAGTTGCCCTGAGCTATTTGGAAAGGACAGGGTAGAAATTGAAATAAATAAATAAAATAAATTTCATTGAAGACTTTTTAGGTTCCAGGTAATTGCTGAAGACTTTAAAACTCTGCTAGGAAGTCAGGAGCTTTGCCAGAACTGAATACTTGACCTCCAACTGAGAGAGATTTTCTTCCATATAATTGGTTTAAGGAAATGACAGTGCTTTTGGGGTAGTCCCTTTGTGACTTGATCAGATAGTGTGGAATCGAACTCACCATGTGATTGATAAAGGGATTAGTAGAATTCCTGAAAATTGTTAATTTTGTCTGATTTAAGTACGGACTGTTCATTTTATTAGATGAAAAAGGATATAGTGTTGCAGAATGAACCATTTAATTTTCCTTGCTAGCAGTTTGCCTGCTTTATTCCTCCATTCTTAGTGGGTGAAAGCTGATTTAACACCTCTTAAACATTTCTTATGCATGTTGTTAGGCTGCATAGAGCGCCAATAGAACCCTGCATTATGCATAAGGAATCTTAAAGTGGAGTTAAGGTACATGTCTTTTTTTCACCCAGTGTCTCTGCTTGACCCTATTAAGCATGAATTCAACTTGGGTGGGTAGGCATTTGTGGTATTTGTATTTTGAGGTACTGAGAGAATGTAACAGTTCTTCTGAGATTCTTTTTTGTGTTTTCTTTCCAATTTTTCAACTTCTGCTAAGGAGTCATTTTGTTCCTTCTTTTCAGATGCAAATTTAATACATTCTCCCCCTCCCATCTTTCAGCGCTTCCCATAAAGTTGTAGTAAAAGAGACAGAGTGTACTTTTTCCTTCATAAAGTTTGCAATTGATAGCTCAGTCATCTGTTGAAATTTAGGGTCCCTAAGCAGATGTACACTTAATATCTATCTGGAGGTTTTTCTAGTGTTATGGCCAGTAGTACCTATGTAAAGAAAAACTGGAGCATGATCTGAGCTGATGATATTGTTGACTTCAGCGTCCAGATATGCAGGAGCTAGTACCTTTTTGATAACAGAAAAAAATTCTAATCTTGAGGACGAGGAATGAACTGTGGAAAAATATGTGTAATCACATGCAGTAGGATGTTGGAGCCTCCATATATCCATTAAACCAGTCTCTTTCAGTAGAGATAATGGGTGACTCACAGAATCCTGAGATCTTTGTTGAGAGCAGCAAGGTTCGTTTATAATATCATCCATGACAGTGTTCCAATCTCCTCCTAATACCACTGGTACATTAGCCGTCTCGGAGAATGTCAGTTGTTTTTGTGTTAAAGGGTGAGTTGCCACCACTGTGGTGGTATACAGTCCCCAGAACTAAACTTTTATTATTGAACATTCCTTCAATGAATACACGCAGACCACCTGAATCTGACCATGACTGAATACATTGAAAGCTAAGCTCTTGTGAAATAATATCACAACTCCTCCTCTTCTAGAATCAAAAGAAGTGAAACTCATGTCCCATCCAGAGCAGCTTAATTCTGTCTGCATCTTCATTCTTTCTGAGGAAAGCTACATGACGTACGTATAATTTTAAGTGCCTCAGAATTCAGTTCTCTTGGAGAGTTCATTTAAACTTCTTGCATTCCAAGAACAAAACTTAATACATTCAAAATCAGTGACAGTCCGGTTGCTAGACAGTACCAGGTAGATTGACAGCCTCTGAGAAGTTCTTCATGCCCCAAGATTGAAGAGGAAAACAAAGACAGCAAATAAAACAAAAAAAACCCTAACCCGCCCCTCCTTCCAAGTCTCACTATGGACACATTCAGATCCCAGATGGCAGATGTGCATTCTGAATTCCCAAACCCCATGCATGGTACCTGCAGGCAAGATGGCTGCCTAGCTTCTGACTTCCTCAACCGTGGTGCGCTAATTAGGCTTTTTAAGGGTCTACTGACATTTTAAATACAGGTTTCTCTCATAAATCCATTAATTAGATGATATACTATGGAGCCTCCTGAAAAAAAGAAAAAGGTCAAAAGGTTCAAGCCTGATTTCCCTGAGAAAAGCAAAGCCACAGGACTTTGCAGACCTGA
>QEPC01009804.1:345674-358840 GCA_003113815.1 Sphenodon punctatus | reverse complement strand
ATTTCAGTTGTGTTCAAAATGCTGGAAATGGGATGTGTGTGGTAAAATTGGACTCAGGCTGTGACTGGGGTGCTTTACAAGAATGGGTCCCTGTGTTTTGGGTTTATAAATTATTTATTTTAAGCTTGATGTGCATGTAGGCTGTGTTTTCTTCCATCCAGTGTTAACCCTGGGAACTCCTTGCTGCTGGGTTATGCCATGCCACCGGCCTACCGTCCCCTTGGCTCCACCTACCGTCTCCCTGGCTCCATCCCTAGGCCAGCTGGCCTTACTGCCCCAGTGCCCCTCCAACATCAAAACCCACCAGCTGCCCCTGCCCATATTATACGTACGTGCAAGGCCTGTGCTGCCCTTTCTACTAGGTCGAGACGGGTCAGAGCGCTCCAGCTCCAGGACATTTTGACTAGAAAGGCACTTGAAGGTGGTGAAGAAGGGCCTCTCAGGCTCTCCACCAGGCACTCAAAATCACTGATTATGGATCCGTTGGCCAAGACGCCAGGAGCCCCGACGGAACCACCGGTCACTACCAGTACCGCCGGCTCCAATATAATTATTTTATTATTTATTATACATATTTATTAGCTGCTCGCTCATGCCAAGGCATCCCGGGGTGGTGTACAATAAAAATTCCCCACAATAAAAACTTTCCCCCCATAAAACTAACACAACCGTAAAATCATTAAAACTAAACACATAAAATAAGCCGCAAGGCCTAGAGAGCCACAACATTTCACAGAGCCCAAGGTTCCTGGTCCGGTACAGTCGGGATCCAGGAGCACATCCCACTCTAAGGGTGACTCTCGCCCCAAGGAATGTACCTCTAAGCGTCCTGGGGAGGAGAGAAAGAAAAAGAGGAAGGCTAAGAAGGCCAATACAGAGGGTCCCTTCCGCAGTCTGGAAGTAGAGACTATTCTCTCAGACACTGAACAGAACCCACCTCCCCTGGTACCGACCATAACCTTAACGGTTCCAGTGGTCCAAGTGGCAGATCTTGTACCTGCCATATCTACTTCTAGGTCATGGGAGATGCCCGAGCCTCAACCATACCCATTGGGATCGTCACCAGGACTCATGCTCCCTCTCTCACCACAGTGAGTACCGCTGGTACCGGCAAACCAGATCCAGGTCCTCTGCTACGCATATGCCCGTGCAACAAGACAGACCTAGCAGGTATAGACAACTCCGTCCAGACTACAGGACACAGCCCTCTGGTACCACAGGCATCAAAGAACGCTCTCTTCCTGTTCCTGTTGTTCGCCTTCCTGATACGAGGGTTCACGGTACCGTCGGTACCACGATTACCAAAGGGGACATCGGTACCGCTCCCGCTCATGAAGCGGATCTCCACCATATCCTTCTAAAGTGGACTTTGACACCATGCAGTTTTTCAATCGCCCCGCTAATACGAGCACTGCTGCCCCGGCACATGTGAGCAGATATGTCCCTCCTGCCCCTCCTCATGCACCAGCAACTGCTACAGTTTTGGTACCTCCTCAAGCTACAGCATCAGTACAGGACATAAGGGTTCTGCCCCTTTCTAGACCACATTCAGCGGCTCCACCCATTCCTTAGCCACTTTCAGCAGCTCCACCTGCTTCACCCATTCCTTTGGTACAGGATACCAGGGTGCTCACCTTTTCTATGCCAAAATCAGTGATTCCACCTCCTTCCCTCACTGGTACCAGATCAGCACAGCCCTTGGGGATTCACTTCCTGAACTCCCTTATAGGGAACTCTCTTTCTGATCAACCAGCTTCGACTCAACCGCCAGTCTTGGAAGCTTCAACAGGAAGGTCTGCATCCCCTTCATCTTCCTCCTCTTCACCACTACAGGATGAGGAAGAGACCATTTCCCCTCCCACACCAGATACTGTGTCAGAGGCTAATCTGGTCTTAGCTACGGAGGACATGAAAACCTTTCAGGCCATGTTAAAAAGACTGGTCTCAGCATTACCTAAACTTCCCACTAAGGTGGTTAGGAAAACACAATCGGGACCAGTCTTTGGTATCTTAGGCAGTGGAGAGTCAGGACACGTTATGTTTCCCATGTTCGAGCAGCTTATGGAACCATCCACCTTTGTATGGGCTAGACCCTCATCTGCAGTTCCCACAAATAGGCTTGCGGGCTCCCTTTATGCCATTCCTAAAGAAGGGGCAAATATCTTCTGTAAACATCCTCCTCCTAACTCACTTGTCATAGCAGCAGCCTCGCACAAAACTAGAGCAGGAGGCATCCAAACATCCCCATCAGACAGAGAAGGGAGACATTTGGATGTCCTGGGAAGAAAGATCTTTTCTTCTGAGACTTTATCCCTCAGGGCTTCTAACTATGCCTCCGCTATGTGCGGTTACCAACGCTACGGATCCCAATCAGATTGCTGCCATTCAGAAAGAGGGAATGCAAATATCTCAGTTCCACCTAACTGCTAATATGCACATCGCTGATTGTAATATTAGAGGGATTACCTCTGATATAATTCCTAGGAGGCATGCCTGGCTTAGGTCCACAGCTCTCATTCCAGAGAACAAAACCAGAATAGAGGACTTGCCCTTTGATTCTGAGGGCCTGTTCGTTTCATCGACAGATGAAACCCTAAAAAAGATAAAATAAACTAGACAGACTGCTAGATCGGCAGGGGTTATCAGGGTGATCAGAAAAAAATATTATTCATTACCTGCTCCTTACCTCCAAACAATGCTCTTCTTACCCTTATCAAACTAGAAGGTGTTCCCCCCTCAATCTCAACAATCTCAACCCTCTTTCTCTCAGCCCAGAAAGAGATTCAATAAACAGAGGGGGAAAGGGAGTCTATCTTTCAATTCTTCCTCTGGTCAACCCCCCAAAAATTGTTTTTAGCCAACCCCAGATCAAGAGAATGAAAGAGGATCTTCCCTCTTTCAATAAACGTCTGCTGCCCTTTTATGATCAATGGACATCAATCACCCGTGACCATTGGGTCAGAGAAATAATTTGATTTGGCTATGCCATACAGTTTCATACCGTTCCCCCCACCTTCACCCCTCCCCTGCCCCTCAGGGGCACCTATCACAAGAGTCAAATACTTCTTGAAATTGAGAAGCTCCTTTTAAAGGGAGCTATAGAAAGAATTCCTCCTTCTGAACTATATACTGGATTTTACTCCAGTTATTTTGTGGTCCCTAAAAGGGATGAATGTTTCAGGTCCATTTTAGACCTTAAGACATCTTAACAAATACATACAAAAATACAAATTTAATATGACTACTCTTCCTATCATTTTTCTGGGTCTGCAACAGGGAGATTGGTTATCTTCTCTTGATTTTAAGGATGCTTACGTTCTTATTTCAATTAGACCCTCTCGTAGACAATACTTATTCTTCATTATAGGAGAAGTGTCAGGTTTGTCCACCAACGAAGACTGTATAGGACATCATCTGGGATGGATACTTTCCTGCTGAGAGAATGAAAGTATACCTGCTTTAGCCATTGTTGCAAAGGCCTCATGTGGAGCCTCGCATAAGGAGGTATTCCCATACCTGGGCAATTGGCTCCTAGTAGCTTCTTCCAGAAGGAATTTGCTGAAACACGTTCAATTGACACTGTCGCTATTACAAACACTTGGCTTGCTAGTAAACACAGAAAAATCGCATCCTACTCCCACCAGGCACCTAAAATTTACAGGAGCTCTCTTGGACACGTCCCACGCCAGGGCGTATCTTCCTCAGGACAGGTTCAACAACATCATCCAGGTTACAGAGAACCTACACTCGTATGGCACCAGGACAATTCGATATTTCTTTTGTCTGCAAGGTTTTCTAGCATTCACCACAGCAGTAACTCCTTATGCGAGGCTCCACATGAGGCCTTTGCAACAATGGCTAAAGCAGGTATACTTTCATTCTCTCAGCAGGAAAGTATCCATCCCAGACGATGTCCTGTACAGCCTTCGTTGGTGGACAAACCTGATTCACGTCCTTCAGGGTGTCCCATTCAAACCTCCGCATATACATGTCTCCATCATGACAGATGCATCCCTTACAGGATGGGGTGCCCACATGGGAGACTTCAAAGTTCATAGACTATGGTCCCCAGAGGAGATGAGGCTCCACATAAATCTAGAATTGAGAGCCATACGCTGGGCACTCAGAGTCTTAGTGTCTCATGTAAAAGGAAAAAACATACTGGTTGTCACAGACAATACTGCAGCCATGTGGTGGGGGCACGATCTACGCACCTTTCTCTCGAGGCAGAGGTGGTATGGACCTGGAGCATCAAACACGACATTCACCTTTAAGCTATCCACTTAGTGGGTCAGGAGAATTCCATCGCAGATCACCCCAGGCCCCAACTATCAGATCACCACAAGTGGTCTCTAAATGACAGCGTAATAAAGGACATCTTCCAGATCTGGGGTACACCTTCTATAGATCTCTTTGCCACTGCAGACAACACAAAGATGCCTCTGTTCTGCAGTCGGGTGGGTCTAGCACCAGGATCAATGTCAGACACCTTCATGATCTCTTGGTGTGGGGAATTCCTCTATGCTTTTCCCCCAACACCCTTACTACACAAGATTCTCCCCAAGATCCGATCGGATCGATCTCACATAATTCTCATAGCCCCACTATGGCCGAGACAAACGTGGTTCCAGACACTCAAGGAATTGGCAACCGACATCACCGAACGTCCTCTCAGACCAGACCTCTTATTGCGCAACCAGGACACCATCTTTTACCACGATCTAAAGATGCTCCATCTTTATGCTTGGTTGATCCATTTGTAACGAACGACTTATCCTCAGAGGTTAGAGCAATCCTCTTAAATTCTAGAAGAACTTCAACCAGGGCGTGCTATACAGCCAAGTGGACTCGCTTTACTCGATGGTGCATCTCCCACGACACACCATTACCCTCCCTTAAAATAGATCATATATTCAAATATCTGTTGCATTTCCAGGAATCTGGACTCTCTCTCTCCTCAATTAAAGTACAATTGGCTGCTCTTTCTTCTCATCTTACAACGACAGGTGAAGACTCTCTTTTCTCTCACCCTTTAACTAGGACCTTCTGGAAAGGTCTACACAACACTTTCCCTCCTATTACCCACCCAGCTCCACAGTGGGATGTCAGTCTGGTTCTATCAAAATTAATGGGCCCTCCATTCGAACCCATGGCTTTCTGTTCTGTGGAGAACTTTTCTATTAAAACTGTTTTGCTAGTGGCAATCACATCAGCCCGAAGAGTCAGTGAACTGGCGGCACTCAGAGCCTCCCCTCCCTACCTTCAATTTTACAAGGATAAAGTCAGTCTCAGGACGGACCCTTCCTTTATACCAAAGGTTGTTTCTCCTTTCCATCTTAACCAGACTATCTCTTTACCAGTCTTTTTTCCCCAGACCACATGCATCCCGTATGGAGCAAACTCTTCATACTTTCGATTTAGAGCAGGCTTTCTCGTTCTATGTTGAGAACTAGACACATCACAGCTTCTGATCCACTCTTCATCTCCTACGGGGGACGATGAGTCAGAGTTAACGTTACTTCTCAGCGACTTTCCAAGTGGATTATCTTTTGTATTCAGAGATGCTACCAACAAGCTGGAAAGACACCACCTAATCATCTTCGAGCTCACTCAACTGTGGCAGTGGCCACTACCCTGGTCAACCTTAGGAATGTCCCAATCATCGACATCTGTAAAGCTGCGACGTGTAAAGCTGTAAAGCTGGGAAGGTAAAGAGGGAGGACAGAATACATTAAGAGGGACCAGCAGTGGATCCTAAAAGCATCTGGAGAATAGATATGATTTCAGGTGCTTTTTAAAGGTGAGGAAGGAGAAACTGAGCTGAACATGCGGAGGGAGGGAGTTCCACACTGAGGGGCCCGCCACAGCAATGCTTCAGGAGTGAACACTTGTGTGAACGCTTCAAAGAAAAACAGAAGTAAGGCCTTAACTACATTGAATTAACTGTTAGGGAGAATTTGGCCTAAGTGGTCAGTTTGTTACATGACACAGTAGGTATTCACTACCTTGAACAGCTTTGTCGAAATGGATATTAGAATATTTAAATTTAAATAATTTATAAAATCCAGGTTTCCCAACCTCATCCCACTTTCCTTTACACAGTTTATTTTGTTGGGGTTTTGTGCCTTTGATCAACCTATTAGTAACATGCAATGTGAAGTGTCTTTGACCAACCTATTAGTAACATGCAATGTGAAGTGTCTTTGACCACCCTATTAGTAACATGCAATGTGAAGCTAGCTGGTTAGTTCCATTTTTGTTTTCCTGTTCGTTTGGACTTTGTAGGTTTCATGTATATGTGCAAACATGCTGTGTTTGGACTAAAAAGTTGCAAGACACTTAAATTCCTCCCAGTTTTATTCTTGCAAAATACTAGAAAAATTTGTATAGGTGAAGACCTCATTACATGTCTAACTATTGGTTCTAAATTAACTTGCATTAAGAAACAACACCAAATTATTTTGACTTCAGGTTTTTGGCCTCATTCACATGCCATGATTGTAAGGCACAAACGTCTTCACACAGTGTGTGATATTTATCACATTTGATCTTTCCACCTTTCAATTTCCTTGTTTTTGTTTTGAGGTAATGAGGACAGTAGCTTGTGATATGCATTTTCCATACCATTCATTATTTTATATACATTTATTATGTCCCTTCTTGCTTGCATCCTCTACAAGTAAAAAGAAAAAATCCTAATACTTCCAATTTTTCATCTTGTTAGAACTTCTCTTTGCCCTTAATCATTCTTGTTGCCACTCTCTGAACGTCCTTTCCCCTGCTATTTCCTCATGAAGAAAGATGACTGTCATTACATTAAATATTCCCAATGGAAGTGAGCCACTAGCTTTTATACTGGCATTACAACTTTCCATCCTATTTTTTGTGCTTCCTTAATATCCTGGTTTGTTTTTTTGTTTTAAACAGTTGCACATTGAGTGGTGCTCCTCATAGAACTTTCAAAATTGGGCCCAGACTCTTTTTCTGAGCAGATATTGCTTTGTGCAGAGCCCTGTAAAATTATGTAGTAGCCTGATACTAATCAGCCAGGTGTTTTCAGTCTCCTGCTGGATCAAGGCCTCATGAGCACTAGTTGTCTGGATGGTGATGCTATTGATACTAGCTCTACTGATATTGCTTCTATTATTTTAGCCCATTTTTAAATGGTTGTGCTCCACACAGGACAGATTGCCCTTCTAGGCCTGATGCATCCAAACATTTATATGGAAATATTATGCTAGTTGTTTTTATTAACTCATGAAGTGATGGAGGGAGAGGATGGTGAATACTATTACATAATGTTTATAAAACTACCTATGGATACTGCTGTTATGATTTTTTTCCCAAGATGATGTTTTGGTTGGAGGCTGCCATTGTGTCCTTTCTTGCAGAGCATAGGAAATTATAAATATAGACAACTGAAAATAAATATAAGGATTCCCCCCCCCCGGGAACTGCAGTGTGTGCTACGTTATTTAATTTTCTGTTCAATCTTGCTAAAATATATCTTCTTATATAAATTAAAATATACATTATTTCTGATAATCTGTAAATCTATGCAGCTCAATATCAGTCAAAGGAACTCTATAGAAGCATATGGTTTTTAGTTGAACATTTTTCTTCTGGGTAGAGTTTAAATGCTTAAATGAAACATTTAAAAGAAAGTGCCTGTTTTTAAGTAGATCTCTGAAAAGAACAATGTTGTAAACTATGATAAAAAAATTAAAAACATAAGTAGTGCCATACTGGGTCAGACCAATGGTCATTCAAGCCCAGCACCTGTCTCCAACAGTGGCCAATCTCGGTTGCTTGGAAAAATTACCCAGCAGGTCACTGTGGGGCAATCCATTCTCTATTGTTCACTCCCAGCTCCTGAAAATAAGAGATTTGGCTAATAGCTCCTAATAGACCTATCCGCAAGAAACTTGTCCAACCTTTTCTTAAACCCGGCTATACTACTGGCCTTGACCACATCTTCTGGCAACAAATTCCACAACTTAATTGTGCGTTGAGTGAAAAAATTATTTCTTTTATTTGTTTTAAATCTGCTACCTGTTAGTTTTATGGAGTGTCTCCTAGTTCTAGTATTATTTAAGAGGGAAAATAACTGTTCCCTATTAACTTGTTCCACACCACTCATGATTATATAAACTTCTGTCATATCCCCTCTCGGTAGTCTCTTCTCCAAGCTGAAGAGCCCCAACCGATCCAGCCTCTCTTCATAGGTGAGCAGTTTCATATCTCTTATAATTTTTGTTGCCCTTCTCTGTACTTTTCTATTTCTATTATATCTTTTTTTGCAATGGGGTGGCCAGAACTGCACACAATTCAAGGTGTAGATTTATATAGGCATTATGATATTTACAGTTTTATTCTCTATCCCTTTACAAATAATTACTAATATTCTGTTTGCTTTTTTGAAGGCTTTTGCACACCGAGCTGAGGATTTCAGTGTGTTGTCCACAATGCCTCAAGGGTCCTTTTCCTGAGTGGTAGCTCCTAATTTAGAACCCAGCGTTGTGTACATAAAATTTGGATTGTTTTTCCCTACGTGCATGGCTTTGCACGTGTCCACATTAAATTTCATCTGCCATTTAGATGCCCAGTCACCCAGTCTTGCATGATCCCCCCTGCAATTCTTTGCAGTCTTCTCGTGTTTAACTACCTTGAATAACTTGGTGCCATCTGCACATTTGATCACCTCACTCCTTGCTCCCCTTTCCAGATCATTAATTAATACATTCAACAACAGCGGTCCCAGAATAGATCCTTGGGTTACTCCACTATTTTCTTCTCTCCATTGTGAAAACTTACCATTTAGTCCTACTCTTTGCTTCCAGTTACCTTAGACATCTACCAAGCCACAATAGGACACTGCCTCCTATCCCATGACTTTTTAATTTCCTCAAGCATCCTTCATGAGGGACCTTATCAAACACTTTCTGAAAACCCAGATATACTATATCGACCGGCTCCCCTTATCAGCATTCCTGTTCACACCCTAAACATTGCAATAGATTAGTGAAGCATAACTTCCCTTTGCTAAATCCATGTGGACTGTTCCCCCATTAACCCATGTTTATCAATATGTGCCATGATTCTGTTTTTAATAATAGTTTCCACCATTTTGCCTGGCAAAGATGTTGGGCTAGCCAGTCCATAGTTTCCTGGGTCACCTCTGGAGCCCCTTTTAAATATTTCTACAGATACAGTGGCAGATTTTAGCAATAGGTTACAAATTACCAGTAGTAGGTCTGCAATTTCATACTGGAGTTTCTTCAAAACTCTGAGGTGTAAACTATCTGGCCCTTGTGATTTGTTACTAGTTTGTCAACTTACTCTAGAACCTCTTCCAGAGTCACATTGATCTCTTCCAGTTCATCACTGACACAGAGCAGTTCTGGCGTGGTTATTTACCCAACATTCTCTGCAGTGAAAACCAAAGTAAAGAATTCATTCAACTTCTCTTTAATTATTATTATTATTATTATTATTATTATTAGCAGTTATATAGCTCCAGCAATGTACCTGGTGCTTTACAAAGAATAAGATAGACACGGTCCCTGCCCGAGAGCTTACAACCTTATCCTCCCTGGGCACCCCTTTTACCTCCCATGTCATCTAATGGCCCAACTGACTTTCTAACAGGTCTCTTGCTTCTGATATATTTAAAAAAGTTTTTTATTATTAGTTTTTGCCTCTTTAGTGAGTCTCTCTTCAAATTCTCTTTTGGCCTGCCTATGGTTCTGTTCTAACTTGCTCCTGTTATCACTGGATGGAATTCCTAAGAACTGAAAAGTATGTGAAGGAGTTATGCTGATGCTACCTCTTGCAAGTTCTGCACCTGTATCATTGACCATTTCTAGTAAAAACATAAAGGCTTTTGGAAGTTTTTTTTTAAAATGTGCAATTGTAGGACCAATCTTCAGATTGATGAATAGAGGATTAAACTGCACTATGCCATCCTATTGATGCTTTAAAAAAAAAAAAAAAAAAGACTGTCATACCCTGTTAGGAACTTAACAGGCTATAGAATCTGAAAGGTACTTCCTTTAAGTTTGCACGTGCAGCTGCTGCAGGGATTTCCAACATGTCATGTGGCAGTTTCACTTAACACATTTTAAGAAGTTTTTGTGCCAGATTGGCATGGCTGAGTGGGAGAGAAGTCATCATACAATACTGCTTGCAATTCACAATGATAGTTTATCAGCCTTCATAAAGCATTAGGTAATTGTTATTTTTTTTATAAATTATACAATAATACTTACGTTGCTTAAATGGTTGTTCGAGTAAATTTTATTTGGCAAGTATTTAAATACATTTCCTTTTTCTTTGTTACATACGTGTCTTATTTTACTGATTAGGATTTGAAACTAATTATCTGTTTTAAAAATACCTTTTTGGTAGTTTGTTTTGATTTTCTGGCAGGTAGACATAGTTAGAAATTAACTTTTGCTGTTTCTATATAGGTTAAAGTAATAGTGATGAATGGATTCATGTTACTTGAAAATGCTTTGAAAACATCAAGCAAAAGGAAAACATTAGGCATTTAACTTATATCAAAGTATTTAACATAGCCAGTGTAAATACTTTCTGACTTTTGGCCAAAATGTAGAAACATTTCCTTAAAAAAAGAAACAACTTAATTGGCTTAATTTAAGCAGGGACTGGGGACTTTTATAGAGGGGAAATTGCCCCCAAACTGACAGTTAGCTGCTGTTTTCAGATGCATAGAGCAGTAGTTCTAAAGCTCTATGCCTACATGAACCCACTTTGACACTTAAATATAATTGTGCAACCCCAGCAAGCAGCAAAGATGATACAAAAATGTCAGTTGAGATTATGGTCCCATCGACAGATGGTGTGAACCCACTTTGGGTTCTCAACCCACAGTTTGGGATACTGTGACTTGGAGGGTACATTTCAGGATACAAATGTGAGAGATTGACATTAAATTTGTGGTGTTAGGTGTGGGGTTTTTTTAAGCTGTTAATTTTAGCATTGGGAACATCTGCTAAAAATTCATAATCTAAGATGATAATGCTGGGTTTTTTTATTTTTATGAGGGAGTTAGTGCATGAAAATGTAACTTAAATTGACAGATGATGCCTCCCTCCAGCTGGAATTGGAATTTTCCAGTGCTCGTTATGGCAAGTTTGTCGACTTTTTCGTAGATAAAATCGCTCGAATCCATCATGACTTTGACGCCGCACTTGAGGCAGTAGGTGAACCAGAGGAAATGGAAGCCCTGCCTTGTCCTGTTTTATGGGATCAGTTTCAGTGGGTGTTGCCTACTGATGTGGGGAATGTCCTGCGGGCTGTTAGAGATACCTGTTGCGAACTGGACCCAAGCCCGCCTTAGTAGGTCAAGGCAAGCCAGGAGACTCTGGGGCCATTGCTGGCAGGGGTGGTCAATGCCTCCCTTATGGAGGGCAGAGTGCCGGACTGCCTCAAAGAGGCGGTGGTGCGGCCTCTATTCAAGAAACCATCACTTGACATTGCCTCCCTTGCCGGTTATCGAACCGTCTCTAACCTTCCCTATTTTTATTTATTTATTTATATACCGCCCTTTCCTGCCCAAGGGCAGCTCAGGGTGGTGAAAAACACATAAAAATTAAAGAATACAAGATACAAAAAATATATAATACAATATAATACAATATATTATAAAAACTTCTTAAAACCATAAAACCATAAAACTTCTTAAAACCATAAAAAAAAAAAGAAGCCTGAGGGGGGAAAAAACAAACAAAAAAACACAAACAAACCCATATCAAAAAAAATAAAAGAAACTTCCACCCACTACCCATCCCCCTCACCAAATGCCTGGTGAGGGGGCATTTGGTGGCAGACAGTGGCAGACAGGTTTTACATTGTCTATGGAAAGAGGGGAGTTCCGGATACAGGTGAATTTCTGGTGGGAGAGAGTTCCATAGCTGCAGCGCAGCCACCAAAAATGCCCTTTCGAACGTCTCCACCTGGGAAACCCGGGGGACCTCCAAGAGGGTGCCTCCAGTCTCCTGCAGGGGCCAATCCAGGACACGAGGAATGAGGCGGTCACGCAGGTGTGTGGGGCCCAGACAGTATAGGGCTCTAAAAGAAATAACCACCATCTTGAATCGAGCCCAGAAGACTATAGGCAGTCAGTACAGAGAACAAAGCACCAGTGTTATGTGATCCCAGTGGTCCGCCCACACAAGGTGATGGGCTGCCTCATTCTGCACCAGCTGCAGCCTCCAGATAATCACCAAGGGTAGCCCCGTGTAGATTGTGTTGCAGTAGTTCAATCTCGAAGTGATGAATGCATGGATGATGGTGGCAGGATCGGAGCCTGAGATATATGACTGAAGGCGTCAAACCAGATGTAATTTTCCAAATGCACTCCTCGCCACAGCTGCCACCTGGGCATCCAGGCAGAGCTGTGAGTCGAGGAGCACTCCCAGACTCTGAACCTGCAGGACCAAGGAGGGACGCACCTCATCAATGATGGGGGCCTCCACTCCCTCACCCTTACCCACCAGCATCACCTCTTTCTTGTTGGGATCCAGCTTCAGACAGCTCATCCTCATCCAATCCCTCACTGCAGCAACACACCAGGCAAACACAGAGACTGCCGGGCCTGGTTCAGATGAATAAAAATAAAAAGATTAAAAAAAAGACAGGTACAACCGGGTGTCATTAGTGTACTGATGACACTGGACTTCAAACCGTCTCACAATCTCGCCAAAGGATGCATGTACACATTGAACAAGAGGGGATAGACTAGATCCCTGCGGGACTCCACACGTGAGTACAATCCCCCAGTACTACATGCTGAGTTCTCTAGGCCAGGAATGAGCGGAGCCATTCAAGAACAGTCCCTCCTACCCTGATCAGGGCCCCGATTCTTCTGCAATTTCCCCCCCAAAATTCTGCGACCCCAAATTGAAAATTCTGCGACCCTAAATTGAAAATTCTGCGATTCAATA
The DNA here is from genome assembly GCA_003113815.1 of Sphenodon punctatus. NCBI lineage: Eukaryota > Metazoa > Chordata > Lepidosauria > Sphenodontia > Sphenodontidae > Sphenodon > Sphenodon punctatus. The sequence continues at coordinate 345,872 of QEPC01009804.1, read as the reverse complement.
AAGTTACAAAACAAGTCTAGGAAAATTGGCGATCCATTTCCTTGTACCAATTAATTAAAAAATCTACTTATAATTTTTTCTGTGTATGGGTATTTCAAATATCAGGCAACCCCCCCCCCCAACACATGGCAAAGCAGAGGGCACAGCTCCTAACCCCCCCCCCAAAACACATGACAAAGCAGAGGGCACAGCTCCTAA
>QEPC01009804.1:323799-345343 GCA_003113815.1 Sphenodon punctatus | reverse complement strand
AAAATGGCTGAGGGAAACTTTTTTTCTCAAGAGGCCATGCAAGCCACTGATTGGCTTGTGGCCTCAACAAAGCAAGCCCCTGATTGGCTCACCGGTGAGCCAATCAGGGGCTTACTACCAGTGAGCCAATCAGGGGCTTGCTCTATTGTTCACTGCCGGTGAGTCGAAGCAAGCCCCTGATTCACCGGCAGTGAAAGGGTTTCTGCGCTAATTCCGCCTAAGGCAGGATTCTGCGCAAATACCGCGAATCGTGGCAGCGCGTTTCTCACGGGGCCCTGACCCTGATATAGTCCCACAGGCAGGTCACCAATATCTCATGATCAGCCGTTTCACACGTCGCTGAAAGATCTAACAAAATCAGAAGGGTGGACCAACCTCGGTCCAATTCCCAACGCCGATTGTCGACCAAGGCCACAAGCGCAGTCTTGATGCTATAGCCCAGAAAAAACATCCCCCCCCCCCCCAAAGTCTTTCCTAGTCTTCTTAGCACATTGCCAACTGGGAGGGGCTCAGGGCAGGATTTCGGGGCTTAGGGGGTGGGGAGAGGGACTGGGAGGGACTTGCTGGGAGGGGATGGGGGTAGGATTGCAGGGCTTGGGGAAGGGACTCGTTGGGAGGATGGGGGCAGCATTGTGGGGCTAGCAGAAGGATTGTGGGACTACGGGAGGGGCTTGCTGGGAGAGGATGCAGCAGCACTGGGGCTAAGGAAGGGTCTGGAAACAGCATTGGGGGGCTAAGATGTGGGGGAAGGTCTGTTAGGGGCTCACTGTATGGGATATTGGAGGGATGCAGGGAGAAGGATGGGGTGTGGGAGGGTTGGCTGAGAGATGGGTTTGCAGGTGGGGTTTAGTGGGTGGGCTGGGGAGATGGGGGATGCAGGGGGTGAAAGGGGGTTGGCTGGGGGAGATGGTGCTGCAGATGGGGTTTAGGTGGGGGACTGGGGAGGTAGAAGGCTGCAGGGAGAGAGGATGGAGTGCAGGAGTGTTGGCTGAGGGAGATGGGTTTGCAGGTGGGGTTTAGGTGGGGGACTGGGGAGGTAGGGGGCTTCAGGGAGAGAGGATGGGGTGCAGGAGGGTTGGCTGGGGAAACGGTGCTACAGGTGGGGTTTAGGTGGGGGGACCGGGGAGATGGGGGGGCTACAGGGAGAGGATGAGATGCAGGACGGTTGGTTGGGGGAAATGGCGCTACAGGTAGGGTTTCAAGTGAGAGGGCTGGGGAAATGTGTGGGGGCTGCAGGGAGAGAGGATGGGGTGCATGAGTGTTGGTTAAGGAAGATGGGGTTACAGGTGGAGCTTGGGGCGCTGCTGGTAGGGAGGATAGGGTGCAGGAAGTTTGGCTGGGGGAAACGGTGCTGCAGGTGGGGTTTAGGTGTGGAGACTAGAGATGGGGGACTGCAGGATGGGATGTAGGAGGGTTGGTTGAGGGAGATGGTGCTACAGGTGGGGGGACTGAAGATGGGGGTCTGCAGGGAGAGAATGGGGTGCAGGAGGGTTGGCTGGGGGAAATTGTGCTGTAGGTCACGTTTAGGTGGGGGCTGGGGAGATGGGGGCTTCAGGGAGAGAGGATGGAGTGCAGGAGGGTTGGCTGAGGGAGATGGGGTTGCAGGTGGGGTTTAGTTGTGGGGACTGGGGAAATGGACTGCAGGGGGAGAGGGTGGCGTGCAGGAGGGTTGGCTGTGGGAGATGGGGCTGCTGGTGGGGTTGTAGGTGGGGAGCTGGGAAGATGTGTGGGGCCTGCAGGGAGAGGATGGGGTGCAGGAGAGTTGCCTGGGGGGATGGTGCTGTAGGTGGGGGGTACTGTGGGATGTGGGGGCTGCAGGGAGAGAGGTTGGGGGGGCAGGAGGGTTGGCTGGGGGAGTTAGGGTTGAAGTTGGGCTGGGGAGATGGGGCAGCAGGGAGAGAGGATGGGGTATGGGAAGGTTGGCTGGGGGAGATGGCACTGTAGGTGGGGTTTAGGTGGGGGGACTGCGGAGATGCATGGGGTCTGCAGGGACAGGATGGGATGCAGGAGAATTAGCTGGGGGAGATGGGGCTGCAGGTGGGGTTTAGGTGGGGGGCTGCAGGGAGAGAGGCTGATGCAGGAGGGTTGGCTGGGGAGATGGGTTGCAGGTGGGGGGGCTGAGGATATGGGGAGCTGCAGGGAGAGAGGATGGGGTGTGGGAGGGTTGGCTGGGAGAGATGGTGCTGCAGGTGGGGGGACTAGGGAGGTGCGTAGGAGCTGCAGGAAGGTTGGCTGGGGGAGATGGGGTAACATGTGCATCCAATCACCTCCGCTGCCCTCCACTCTCTGTGTTCTCGCTGGCTCAGCTCAAGCAGGCAGGCTCCAGACCTCTGAGGGCAAGCTCGAGCTCCGTCCTTTTGACAGACAGCTCGACTCTTCTCTCGCTGCCTGGGTTGGCTGAGCCTGGCTCCTCTCTCCTGCTGGGACCTGAACCTTGGTGGTGCTGCCGGCAGCAGCTTGGAAACTGGATATAGAGCCAAGAAACTCTGAGAACTCTCTCTCCCTCTGACTCGACATCCAGCCTCCAAGCTGCTGCCAGTGGTGCCACCAAGGGGACGAGGGCTCAGGTCCCAAGAGGGGAGAGGAGCCAGGCTGAGCCAGCACAAGCAGCAAGGGGGAGGGGAGGCGAGCCGGCATGCCTCCCTCCCTCCCTCCCTGTGCATGGGGGAGGACTGAGTGCAGCCACAGAAATGGCGCTGCACTCAGCCAGGGGACCTGCACACAACCCCCAGGTCCCCCCCCCGCCCCCCTTTTGCCTGCTACTGCTGCCGCCACAGCGGACACCACTGATCTCACACACTGTGAGACTGACTTTTCGAAGTCCCGGCACTGCAGTGCATGTGTGCATGCTGAGGCCGCCATGTTCCTACTCTGGCATGCTGGAAATGGAGTCCCAACATACCAGAGTTGGAAAATGGTGGCACTGGCGGGTGTATGCGCATCACAGCGTGGGACCTTTTGAAACACATGGACAGATGGAGACAGCAGCCGCGCTGGGAAAGCAGCAGGCAACTGGACCTAGAGGTAGCCACAGTCCCCCACCCACCTTTTCCTCTGTCCTATATGGAGGTTTGAGACAGTACTTCTACCAAACTCTTCACTGAAGCAAGGCTCCAAGGATAGATCTTCTAGACTGTCTTATTCCTAATGTCTGTCTTGCTGTTTGGATGGGTATGCTTTCAGCTTGTGCTGGGTACATTGGGAATTAGGTGAACCTAGAGTGCACTGTGTGGTCCCTTGGCAGTGGTTGCATTTGATGCCATGTTAATTTCTACTTTTAATACATTAGTATTAAAAACGTCACGTTCCGTTGTCTTGCAAACACTTCTGGAATGATGTTTTCAGGTAAAAACAAAGTTTAGCTGAAATTTATTTTAAAAATTTAACAGAATATTCTATATCTTTCGTAAAAATGATCTTTGCCTTTTGTTGCACAAACAGTTGGTGACAGTATTTCTTTATTACAGGGGTGGGCAACGTTTTTTAACTCTGCAGTCTCTAAGATTAGTCGAGAGTGCCCTCTTGCAAGTTCTGTCACTGACCCAGGTCCATACATCCCAGGCATGTAGAAAGACATTCTCAGTGACTGCTCCACAGCTTTGGAACTTCCTTCCCCAGGAGATTCGCCTAAGCCCTAGTTTGGGTGTCTTCCAGAGGCAGTGTCAGATCTATTTATTTAGCTAGGCATTTAGCATGCAGGGATATATCCAGGGGAAGGAAGCATATTCATTTTGGGGGGCGGTTATTTTGTGTTTTATATTTTTTCTTAGGGGATAGCGGGAGGTAATAATCAAAAGAAAGAAATAATTTGAATTAAAATGGATCAGTGTAAAGACTTAATACCTCTACGTTTCAAAAAAGTGTGACTAGTTCTAAATATGATAAAGCAAAAGTGGGCAAAACACTGATTCTAGAGCCACATGCAGCTCTTTGGCCTCACTTTGGTAGTGGCTGAGGCTCTTGGAATTAAAAGGCTGAAGGGAGTCCTTTAGATATGTAGGGCCCAAGTCGTTTAGGGATTTATAGGTAGAAACAGGCACGTTGAATTGTGCCTGGAACCAGTGTAGCCTGCAACATGTATTTTTCATAAGCATCCTCTTTTAAAAGGGGGATATGGCCACCCTACTTAAACCCAATGCCACAGGAGGGGGCCTCGGCCTCCATGTTCTCCCACCATCCCCCTCCAAATTTCATGGTGATAGCAGCAGCTACAAATAGAGCCCTGTCGGGAACTGTCAAAACATCACCCTCAGACAGGAAGGGAAGGCGCCTTGACATCCTTGGGAGAAAAGCCTTCTCCTCAGCCACCTTAGCCCTGAGAGCAGCTAACTACATGGCAGCTATGGTGGGGTACCAGCATTGCCTTTGGTCCAAAACTAACTCTCTCAGTAACCCTGCGGATAAGTTAGTTCTCCAACTAGGGGGATAGCCCAGCTCCAGCTTACATCAGCTATGTATGTGGCTGACTGTGTCATCAGGAACATTATGATCAGGAGACATGCTTGACTACGCTCCACAGCTTTGACACCTGAAAACAAGATGCGTATAAGGATTTACCATTTGAAGGAGATGGTCCCTTTTCTAACACAACAGATGACTCTATCAAAAATAAGAAACATGCCAGAGTGCAAGGACGCTGGGTGTGGTGGTTTGACCCTTCAAAAAGAGATACTACTCTTCCTCCACCTCCTCCTCTGCATACTATAGAGTTCACAGACCCTAGTTCCATTCAAGGTTTGTCTTGCAACATCATCCTGGGCCGGATGAAGCGAACAGGGAAGTTTGCCTAGGAGTGCTGCTGTGAGCAGGGGAGCGTGTAGAGGACCCAAGGAAGGTAGGTGAAGGGTTTGTCTGAGAGTGGGGACTGTATTTGTTTGTGGAGGGGTGGGGGGGGTTGTCTGTGTTTGTTTGAGGACAGGCCGTGTGCTCAGAGGGGTTGTTTCTGGGCAGGGTGATCAGGAAGCAGTGTGTTTGACTGCCTGATTGTCCTACTGTGTGTGGAGGCTGCTGTGAATCAGGCTTGATTAGGGGGTGGAGCTAAAATCTGCTGACTCAAGGGCCAAGCCACCAGAGTATATAAGAAGAGCAGACAGGCAATGGCCCAGGAGCCGGCGGCCCAGGGGACAAGCGACAGGAACAGCAAACAGGGAAGTTTGTCTAGGAGTTCGCCGTAGGAAGGTGCTGTGGAGGGAACACCCTAGGCAGGTGAGCGACTGTATTCACATCTACACCTATGCATAGCTCCCATCCCGTGTTAAATACATAACTAGGGGTAAGCCTAACATCTCACTAAACAAGATGCAGACAGCAGACCAGCAGTGGGATGGGGGCTACCCAGTCTTTTGCACCAAGTGCCACATATACGATTATCATCCTGTTGGGGAGAGGTCATATGTGTGCACCCGGTGCGAAGAGCTCCTACCTCCCAGATAACATGTAGTGTCTCTGGTGGCTAGAGTGGCCGAGCTGGAGGAGCTGAGACAGGCAGAGAGGTATATAGAGGAGTCCTTCACGGACATAGTAGAACAGTGAAAAAGGAAGAGAGAGTGGAAATGCAAACACCACAACCAATGTACTACTGAATAAAAATCTTTATATATGGAACAATTCTGTTACTTAGTCTACTGGTGATACAATGTATAAATACAAACACCATAGACTACTATTGTAAATAAAGTATAGACTTATAAAAATATATGTTGTTATGAATCCCCCTAAGGGAAAAGAATACAGCCAATAATATGCTGACACCGTCATATACCTTCAACACCTCCACACCTCCAGACACGTTTCGGGGGTGCACCCCCCCTCCTCAGTGGATCAGTATGCTGGTATCTATGACGGGAGAAAACCATCTTTGTAATGATTGTGTTTGCACTGCCAATAATATAATGGCCCTCTTAGGGTGGTGATGTAATGTAATTGAGTACTAATTTAGATAACATAGTAGCCCCTCCTAGGCAGCCTCATTACCTTATTGAATATTCAACAGAATCCTTATATTCCTTGCTGTCCTCATAGCGTCTGCGAAGTCACGGCCAGCGGAGCTGTTTCGGGTGGTCCGGGGGGCTGGTTAGTCTAGCCTCCCTCCGCCTGGACGGGAACTTGTCCCAGGCCCGCTGTGAGGAGTTTGTCACTTACTTCGCAGACAAGATCGCTCGGATTCAGAGTTTCTTCGAAGCTGGATTAGAGGCAGTAGGTAGAGAGCGCGAGGTGATAGAGGCCCCGTCTGGTCGATCTTTGTGGGGGGAGTTTCAGGAAGTGAGGCCGGCCGATGCGGTGGATGTCTTGGGGTCTGTGAGAGCCACCTGTTGTGAACCTGATCCGTGCCCGTCCTGGTTGGTGAAAGCCTCCAGGGAGACGTTGGGGACGGTGCTGGCGAGGGTGGTTAACCCGTGCTTGCAGCAGGGGAGGTTGTCGCCCAGCCTCAAGGAGGCTGTGGTGCGTCCCCTGCTGAAGAAACCATCGTTGGACGTGGACGCACTTGCCAGCTACCGACCTGTCTCTAACCTTCCCTTTTTAGGGAAGGTTATTGAGCTGGTGATGGCGATCCAGCTCCAGGCGCATCTAGACAGCATTGGTTTCCTGGACCCTTTTCAATCTGGGTTCCGCCCCGGCTATGGCACCGAGATGGCGTTGTTGGCCTTGGTCGACGATCTCCGCCAAGAGATGGATGCAGGACGTTCGACATTTCTTGTCCTGCTAGATCTCTCGACCACTTTTGATACTGTGGATCATGGGCTGTTGTTGAGATGGCTGCGTGATCGGTGGGGGGGTGGGTCTGGACGGGATCGTTCTTTAATGGTTCTGTTCATTCCTCTCGGGGAGAAGCCAGCGGGTAGTGCTGGGAGCTGAAACATCTTGCCCCCGTGCTTTGTCCTGCGACGTTCTGCAGGGTTCCATTCTGTCTCCATTATTATTTAATGTTTATATGCAGCCCTTGGGGGAGGTCGTGAGAGGGTTCGGGGTGCATTGTCACCAATATACTGATGATACTCAGCTGTACCTCTCTTTTTCAGCTGACCCAGACCCTGCCATCTCGTTGCTATCCCAGTGTTTGAGGCCGTGGCGGAATGGATGTGGCAGAGCAGACTGAAACTCAACCCCAATAAGACAGAGGTGATGGTGGTGGGGAGAGCGAGGGAGGTGTCGGCCCCCCTGATTGGCGAGTTCACCCTCCTGTAGCTCAACAGGTCCGGAGTCTGGGGGTGGTTCTGGACGCGGATCTCCACCTGGAGCAGCAGGTAGAGGGGGTGGCGAAGGCTGCCTTCCGCCAGTTGTATCTGGTGCGGAGGTTGCGTCCGTATATCTCTGGCCCAGACCTGGCCTCCCTCATCCATGCCTTCGTCACCTCGAGGTTGGACTACTTCAACGCGCTCTACGTGGGGCTGCCCTTGTTCCTGGTTCAGAGGCTGCAGCTAGTGCAGAATGCGGCGGCCCGACTCCTCTTGAGGACGGGTCGCTGGGACCACATAACACCTGTGCTCCGGGCTCTGCACTGGCTGCCAATAGCGTGCCGAGCCAGGTTCAAGGTATTGGTGTTGATTTATAAGGCCCTTTACAGTCTCGGCACCTCATACCTCAGGGATTGCCTTGCCCTCCACGCCCCAGAGCAGCTCCTTCGGTCTACCGGGGGTGCTTTCTTGGAGGTCCCCCATGTTAAGCGGGTGGCCACAATGGAGAGGGCATTCTCGTTAACTGGGCCGCACCTTTGGAATTCCCTCCCGGAGGAAGCTCGCCTGGCCCCGAGCCTTTTCACATTCCGGCGAGTTTGTAAAACCTGGCTGTTCGCCCAGCCCTTTGGGGAGGGTGGGTTAGTGGGTTTTTATCCTCCTACCCGTCTTTATATTTTTTTTTTGTCCTTTTCCCTGTTCTGTTTGTAAGATTTTTATGAGTGTTTTAAATATTTTTAAGGTTGTTTTATTTGGAATTTGTTAGCCGCCCCGAGCTGCTTGCAGGAGGGTGGGGTATAAATATATTAAATAAATAAATAAATATTTTCCTCCGTGCCTGTGCCTCCATAGAAGCCCAGAGCTCTTACATGATTAGGATTCACCCGCTACTACATTCACTCACTGCACAAATTTAACCATCATCCTCCTGAAATGTACAACACATGCGTCAAGACAAAACATATGCAAACTTCAAGCAGCATGAAGTGTCCTCTAAAGAAACCAATGCACAGTGATGACTTGCAAGGGGCAATTGCCTGCTGTACTTTTCAACTTGCAATTGCCTCTATGGAAATCCCTCTATGTTCTGGATAAATTCACCCCCCACATCTCTACTTCAAAGTAGTTACTAAGCTTGCATCGTGAGTGCTGTTGTGGGACCTCACTCCCTGTAGTTTTCAAAGGTAATGTCCTATCAGGTTTCCTCCACTGCCTTCCCACAGGACCTAATATGCCTATTTGCATCTCTAAGTGATCTCAGCTGTGTATACGCATCACCATGGATGATGCCCCAGCCATCCCTGGAGGTTAATGATTCTCCTGCCTGCACCTTCCATACTGCAGGTCTACTCCTTTGATGAGTCTGGTTCTTTTGTTTGCTATGTGATAGCACACTAAAGACTCCTCCGTTGGCAACTACCCCAACTCTTTTTTTGTGAATAATAATATAGGAACTTGCTCCTTTGTGAGTTCTTCCATAGAGAATCATTATCTGCAATTCTCCGCAGTTATCATCACAGCATAAGGAAACAACTATTGTGCATGACATCAATCCCTTGTGTATGCTACAAATACAAATACAATTACATAGTATATGTTTTGTACAGAAAAATCAATGCATCTATAAAAAAAAAAAAGAAATTCCATTGAATCAACTGAATGCAAAGACATTGCACAGCATACATTGCATGAGATGTATAACATAATGTATACTGCATAGTATTGCAATCACAGCTTCACAGTATCTGATAGGATTACAAATCCATTCTATATACTAAGAGTAAGTACAAAGACATAACTAATTACTGCATGCAGCATAGAATATGTTGCATGCATGTATATACATTGGTGTATATATATATATTCACGTGAAAGATCTAATCCAATATTGTCAATAAATGCAAGATTGTTGCCTGACGTGTTGTACTAGTATCAATGTCCACACACCAGTGCAGAAGCTCAACATCCCCATATACACAATTGCAATGCACATATCTTCTACTGGTTTTAACTCCCCCATGGTTCTCTAACACATACAAATTACATACATATCTAAAAGAGCCCATTTTGACTCAAGATGTAATGACATAAACTTGCCTTGCAACTACAACAAAAAACATCATGACTAATGACTCCCTACCTCTGTAATAAAAATCTAAATTCTTCTGTATCAAAGAAAAACTGACCATTGGTTGTATTCATTGAGACCTCGTGGAATTTGTGTACCCAACCTGTATATCCAATCAGTTTCCCTTTTCTGTAGCAGTTTCTGATGATCACCCCTACCACTTGAGACTACCTCCAAGCAAGTAAATTTCAAATCTAAAGCTTCATGGTGCATATTCACAAAATGCAGGACCAGAGGTTCCTTAAAAACCTTCCGTCTGATGTTCCCAACATGTTCTAGAATCCTCACTTTCAACATTCTGGAGGTGTATCCCACATATAGTAGGTTACATGGACATGAAATTGAATAAATAACTGATTTTGTAGAACATGAGGAGAAATGTTTGAGTGGAAATTTTTCTCTTGTGTCTGGATGGATAAACTCTTTCATATGGATGCTGTATTTGCATGCTCCACAGTTGCCACATCTGAAATGACCCCTTGGTGAGGGGGCATAGAAAAACCTTTGAATCCTGTTTGTCAATACTAACCCCTGTGTGTACCAACATATCCCTGATTGATTTAGTCTTTTTGAGTGCAAACATCGGTTTTCGACTACACCCAGATATATTTTCCACCAGGTGCCAATTTTTCAAAATGGCCTTTTTTATTTCCCGTGAACCTGGATTAAAGGTTGGGGGGCAGACCAACCTATTACATGCTTGTTTTGCTTTTGGTATTAATAGTGATTCTCTCGGGCAACCCAATGCTTGGAAGAAACACTTTTTGAGGATTCTATCTGGGTAACCTCTCTTTCTTAAATCCTCCATATGCCCATTATGCATAGCTGCATAATGGGCATATGCCTGCTGCATAAACATGGCATAGCTGCTGCAATTTCTTCTGATCCTAATGAATTGGCTATATGGTAGATTGTTTTGAAGGTGTCTTGGGTGATTGCTATTATAGTGAAGAAAGAAATTGGCATCCGTCTCTTTTTTTTATATGTATACGTAGACATCCTACCTGCTCTCCATTCAAGGCAAATGTCTAAAAAAAATGGATTGTCCCAAAGTCATATATAAGGTCAAAATTAATATTGACCATGCACTCATTCAGATATTGATGGAATCGTACAAGCCCTTCTACTGGTCCCGTCCATAGAAAAAATAGGTCGTCTATATACCTTTTGTACAAAAGAATATGTTGTATGAATGGGTTGCGATTCCCATCGTATATGTATTCCCACTCAGATTTTCCCATAAAGAGGTTGGCTATTTCAGGGGCAGCTGCACAGCCCATTGCTATCCCACTAATTTGTAAATAAAGTTGTCCATCAAACCCAAAACAGGCTCTTAGTAAGGACCAATTCAGCCAACTGGGTTAAAAAGGTGGTGCTGGGATAACAGTAATCTCTCGATTCTAAAGCCTCTTGGATTATTTCTAAGGTGATTTCCTGGGCTATATTAGTGTATAGGGCCGCTACATCCATAGTAACTAACACCAAGTCACCAGGGGTGGATTGCCAGTCTGTCATTTAAAATGTTGATAAAATCTTGTGAATCTCTAATATAAGAAGGGAGTGAGGGAACAAATGGTTTTAGGAAAAAATCTAGAACTGCGAAAGTGGCTCCAAAATTGAGCCGTTGCCCGAAACAATGGGGCGTCGCGGTGGGATCTTCCTATTTTTATGTATTTTTGGTAAAACATAGAATAAGGGAGTTCTATCATCATACTCCATCAAAAACTAATGTTCCTTCTTACTAATTTATCCCAACGTTAAACCTTCATATACAGTGTCTCTAACTTGCCCCTTGACATCACCCCAAAATTCTTTATTGACTGGTTTATAGTATGCTCTGTCCTGCAACTGGCGTAGAACCTCCTGATGGTAAGAACCTCCTGATGGTAGGAAGCTCTATCAAGAATGACAGTGGCCCCTCCCTTGTCCGCCGGCTTGATGACTATGCTGGAATCCTTACTTAAATCCTCTAGAGTCTGTTTTCCCAATATGCTTAAATTCTGCCATATGTTCTTGGGGGATTTGTCAATGCTATATAGTTCTTTATGCAAAAAATCCTCAAACACTTGAATGTGTGGATTGCTAATGGGTGGTACAAAGGTGGATTTGGGGCCAAAGGGATCCCTACCTTGATTTGTAGTGTTATCTGTCCCCTGTGCTGCTTTGGAGGGGCGGGTCTCCAGGGAGGAGAGCAGAAACGTGAAATGGGAGGAAGCAGTCCTGTAGCTGGGACCTGCCTTCCAGGTGATGTGTTATCCTCTCGCACCGAGGATATTTCTCCAGGGGTGCATGCCCAGAAGGCTGGGAATAGAGCAACTGTGGTAGTTGGGGATTCAGTTATTAGGAATGTAGATAGCTGGGTTGCTGGTGGCCGTGAGGCCCGCATGGTAACTTGCCTGCCTAGTGCAAAGGTAGCGGACCTTACACAACACATATAGAGAATCCTAGAGAGTGCTGGGGAGAAACCGGTTGTTGTGGTCCATGTTGGTACCAGTGACATAGTTAGATGTAGGACAGAGGTTCTGGAGGCCAAATTTAGGCTTCTAGGTAGTAGACTCAAGTCCAGACCCTCCAGAGTAGCCTTCTCAGAAGTGCTGCCTGTTCCACGTGCAGGACCCCAGAGACAGAGGTCCTGATTGCCTCATCAATGCGTGGATGAGACAATGGTGCAAAGAAGAAGGCTTTAGATTTATCAGGAACTGGGCAGCCTTCTGTGGAGGGAGGAGCATATACAGACAGGATGGGCTCCACCTTAACCAGAATGGAACCCGGCTGCTGGCACTAAAAATTAAAAATGCTATAGAGCAGTTTTTAAACTAGAACCTGGGGGAAAGCCGACGGACAGACTGTGGCTTCTATGCAGGATGATGATAACTTTGGGGATTTAGAGTTGCTTAAGACTGAGAAAGAGATAAAAATTAAGGGACTTCAGGTGGAATTCGCTGGAGAACAGATAAATAACAATTACAGGGTGTCTGATACAGTCCCCTATAATGTGCACAGTAAGACAGAAAAAAAGAATACACATAAATGTCTATATGCAAATGCTAGAAGCTTAAAAAGTAAGATGGGAGAATTAGAGTGTATGGCACTAAACATTATAGGCATCACAGAGACATGGTGGAACGGGGATAACCAATGGGACACTGTAATACCAGGGTACAAAATATATCGGAATGGCAGAGTAGATAGAGTTGGTGGTGGGGTGGCTCTGTATGTAAAAGACAACATTGAGTCAAGTACAATTAAAACTTTAAAGGATGCAAACTGTTACCTAGAATCTCTATGGATAGAAATTCCAGGTATAAAGGGGAAGAGTATCGCAGTAGGGCTATACTATCATCCCCTTGACCGGGACCAGAGACTGATAAAGCAATGCTAAAAGAGATTAGACAGGCTACTAAAGTCGGCAACATAATACTAATGGGTGACTTCAGTTACCCTAATATTGATTGGGGGAATGTTTCCTCGGGGCGGGACGTGGAGGTCAATTTTCTGGATGCCCTAAATGACTGCTTCCTAGAGCAGCTGGTTCTGGAACCAACAAGAGGAGGAGCTCTTCTAGATCTAGTCATGAGTGGCACACAGGACCTGGTGCAAGGAGTAACTGTGATGGAGCCACTAGGCAATAGCAATCATAATATGATCACATTTGACATAATTTCTGTAGGGAGAAAGATAAACAAAAGTACAGCAGTAGCATGTAACTTTAAAAAGGGAGACTATGACAAAATGAGGAAACTAGTTAAAAGGAAACTAAAAAGCCCAGTTGCAAGGGCTACAAGTTTGCAAGAGGCGTGGAGATTGTTTAAAAGCACCCTCCTGGAAGCCCAGATTAAATGCATCCCGCAAGTTAAAAAAGGTAGCAGGAAGACCAGACGCCTTCCACTGGGGAGGTGAAGGAGGCTATTGGAGCCAAAAAGGCATCCTTTAAGAAATGGAAGGCTAGTCCCAATGAAAATAATACGAAAGAGCATAAACACTGGCAACGTAAATGTAAAGTGTTAACAAGGCAGGCCAAGAGAGATTTTGAAGGGAGGCTTGCTAAAGAGGCAAAAACAAGCAACAAGAACTTTTTCAAATACATCAGAAACAAGAAGTCTTGCTAGGGAGTCTGTTGGGCCATTAGATGACAAGGGAGTAAAAGGGGCACTCACGGAGGATAAGGACATTGCAGAGAAGCTAAATGAGTTCTTTGCGTCGGTCTTCGCTGCGGAGGATTTTGGAGAGGTACCCACGCTGGATACTTGCTTTGTGGGTGAAGAATTGGAAGAGCTGTTACAAATCAATGTGATGTTGGAGGATGTTCTAAGGCAAATTGACAAACTGAATACTAACAAGTCACCAGGGCCAGATGGCATTCACCCCAGAGTTCTGAAGGAACTCAAATATGAAATCGCAGACCTACTGTTAGTAATTTGTAACCTGTCACTAAAATCTGCCACTGTACCCGAGGACTGGAGGGTGGCAAATGTAACCCCGATATTTAAAAAGGGATCCAGAGGCGATCCTGGAAACTACAGACCAGTAAGCTTGACGTCTGTGCCGGGCAAAATGGTGGAAACCATCATTAAGGACAGAATTACAGGGCATGTTGACAAACATGGCTTAATGGGGAAGAGTCAACACGGATTTAGTAAAGGTAAGTCATGCCTCACTAACCTGTTGGAATTCTTTGAGGGTGTAAATAAGCATGTGGACAAGGGAGACCCAGTAGATATAGTGTACCTGGATTTCCAGAAAGCATTTGATAAGGTCCCTCATGAGAGACTCTTGAGAAAATTAAAAAGTCATGGGATAGGAGGTAGTGTCTTACTATGGATCAGAAACTGGTTAAAAGATAGAAAGCAAAGGGTAGGACTAAATGGTCAGTTTTCACAATGGAGAGATGTAAAAAGTGGTGTGCCTCGGGGATCTGTATTGGGACCAGTGCTGTTTAATGTATTCATTAACGATTTGGAAAAGGTTGTTAAGAATGAGGTGATCAAATTTGCAGACGATACCAAGTTATTCAAGGTAGTTAAAACACAAGCAGACTGTGAGGAACTGCAACGGAATCTTACGACACTGGGTGCCTGGGCATCTAAATGGCAAATGAGATTTAATGTGAACAAGTGCAAAGTGATGCACGTAGGGAAAAGTAATCCAAACTATGCGTACACTGTGCTGGGTACTAAGCTAGGAGTTACCACTCAGGAAAAGGATCTGGGGGTGGTTGTGGATAATACAATGAAATCCACAGCGCAGTGCGCAGCAGCAGTCAAAAAAGCAAACAATGTTAGGAATTATTCAGAAGGGGATAGAGAATAAAACTGAGGATGTTGTAATGCCTCTGTACAAATCAATGGTGCGACCGCATCTCAAATAGCGTGCAGTTCTGGTCGCCCCATCTCAAAAAAGACGTAGCTGAACTAGAAAAGGTACAGAGAAGAGACGACTGAGAGGAGATATGATAGAGGTCTATAAAATCATGAGTGGGGTGGAACTAATAAACAAGGAGCCGTTATTTACCCTCTCAGCTAATACTAGAACTAGGGGACACTCGATGAAACTCATGGGTGGCAATTTTAAAACAAATCAAAGAAATTATTTTTTCAGCATATAATTGGGTTGTCGAATCTACTGCCAGAGGCTGCGGTAAGGGCCAGTACTATAGCTGAGTTTAAAAGAGGTTTGGACAAGTTTCTGGAAGATAGGTCCAGTAGCAGCTATTAGCCAGACAGGATCGGGGAACATGATGGGAGCTGGGGGAAAACAACAGGGAATGGATCCCCCATTGTGACCTGTTGGGTGCTTCTCCCAAGCCACCGTGATTGACCACTGTTGGAGACAGGATGCTGGGCTAGATGGACCATTGGTCGACCCAGTATGGCGCTGCTTAGTTTCTTATCGTTAACAGCCTCTTTCCCAAACTGGCAAAAAATTTCTAAAAGGCAGGAATAAACCTAGGCAACCAACTAATCCAGTGGCACTGCTGCCCAGGTTGTGGGTTTGCCTGCAAGGAGGTTAGGTGCATTGAACAAAGGATTCCCCAATTGAGAGAGAGACTCGGGACAATCTACCCAGTTGGGAGAACATCACAAATAGGTGCTGGAGATAATTCATGAAGGCTATGCCATCCAGTTTGACTCCATCCCACCCCTATCCCAGTCTCCTTTTCTGCCCATCTTTAGGGACCCCTCTTACAAGACACTGTTCTTATATCCCTTATTCAGAAAAGAGCAGTTGAAGAATTACCCACCAGTGACTTTCAGAGGGGCTTCTACTCTAGATTTTTCCTTGTTTCCAAAAAAGATGGTGGACTCTGCCTGATTCTAGACCTCCAAAATTGTAACCAGAGTGTCAGGAGGTACAGGTTTTGCATGACTTCGCTCTCCACCATACTTCCCACTCTCCAGAAAAATGCTTTGCTCGTTTCACTTGACTTCAAGGATGCCTGCTTCCACATTAGCATCTGGAAGA
Source organism: Sphenodon punctatus (assembly GCA_003113815.1). Classification (NCBI taxonomy): domain Eukaryota; kingdom Metazoa; phylum Chordata; class Lepidosauria; order Sphenodontia; family Sphenodontidae; genus Sphenodon; species Sphenodon punctatus. Next base: position 329,581 of record QEPC01009804.1, on the reverse strand, counting down.
TGCATAGAAAATTTCTCCGCTTTTTTGTAGATGGCTGCTGTTTCCAATATACGGTCCTTCTGTTTGGTCTCTCTTTGGCTCCAAGAGTCTTCACAAAGTGCATGGTACTGACGGCAGCAGATCTCAGAAGAAGGGACATTACCATCTACCCCTATCTAGATGACTGACTCCTCACAGTGGACTCGTACAATGAGCTATGCTCCCATGTCCACAGCACCATACAGCTACTTGGAGAACTAGGCTGCTAGTGAACTTGAAAAGTCTCGTCTCAACCCAGTGCAAATCCTGCCCTTCAGAGGGGCTATCCTGGACACCACAACAACCAAAGCCTTCATACTGGTAGAAAGGTTCTGTGCCATTACTCATATGATCTGGGAACTTATGAGGTGGCCTACCCAGACAGTAAGATTCTTCCTTTAGCTGCTGTGGCTCTTTGCCTCAGCCACCATGGTCATGCCGCACACAGAACTGAAAATGCATCTGCTCCAGCGCTGGATCAGCATGAAATAAAGTCCTCTCAATACACGCGCACACACACACACACGCACATGGCTCGCACCCCCCCTCAACACAAACATTCTCACCTCTCTCTTTCGTGTTCTCTGTCAACACACACCTCTTTTTCACACACACACCTCACCCCCTCTCTCTCAGCACACACACACCATGTTCTCGCAATACACAAACCTCACCTTTCTCTCTCCCTCAACACACACAAACACTCAACTCTGCGTGTGTGTGTGTATTGAGAGAACATAAGAAGTGCCATACTGAGTCAGACCAATGGTCCATCAAGGCCAGCATCCTTTCCTCTGACAGTGGCCAATATCGATCGGATGGGAAAAGAACCAACAGTTACAATGGGCAATCCATTCCCAGTTGTTCACTCCCAGCTCTCGACAATAAGAAGTTCATCCCATAAGCTACTTGGTTAATAGCCATTAATGGACCTATTCTCTGAGAACTTATCCAGTCCTTTTTTTAAACCCAGCTATACTAACGGCCTTGGCAATGTCTTCTGCCAGCAAATTCCATAACTTAATTATGCGTTGAGTACTTCCTTTTATTTGTTTTAAATCTGCCAGCAGCTAGTTTCATGGAGTGTTCCCTAGTTCTGGTACTATTATGTTGAGGCTGTGAGGGCAGCAAAGAAAGAGTTCTTTGCTGCCCTCATAGCGTCTGCGAAGTCGCATCCAGCGGAGCTGTTTCGGGTGGTGTGGGGGCTGGTCAGTCTGGCCTCCCTCCGCCTGGACGGGGACTTGTCCCAGGCCCGCTGTGAGGAGTTTGCCATCTACTTCGCAGACAAGATCGCTGAGATCTGGAGTAACTTTGACACTGGGTTGGAAGCAGTAGGTGAGGAGCACGAGGTTCTGGAGGTACCATCTGGTCGATCGTTCTGGGAGGAGTTTCGGGAAGTGACGCCGGCCGATGCGGTGGATGTCCTGGGGTCTGTTAAAGCCATGAGTTGTGAATTAGACCCATGCCCATCCTGGTTGGTGAAAGCCTCCAGGGAGACACTGGGGATGGTGCTGGCGAGGGTGGTTAACGCATCCCTCCAGCAGGGGAGGTTGTCGCCCAGTCTCAAGGAGGCTGTGGTGCGCCCCCTTCTGAAGAAGCCATCTCGGGATGTGGGTGCACTCGCCAGCTACCGCCCCATCTCTAATCTTCCCTTTTTAGGGAAGGTTATTGAACGGGCAGTGGCGCTGTAGCTCCAGGGGCATCTGGATAGTATCGGTTTCCTTGACCCTTTTCAGCCTGGGTTCCGCCCCGACTATGGTACTGAGACAGCGTTGGTGGCCTTGGTGGACGATCTCTGCCAGTAGATGGATGCAGGATGTTCAATCTTTCTGATCCTGCTAGATCTCTCGGCCGCTTTTGACACCGTTGACCACGGCCTGATGTTGAGACGGCTGCGAGGCCTGGGGGGATCTGGACGGGACCGTCCTCGGGTGGTTCCGCTCATTCCTCTCAGGGAGAAGCCAGCGGGTGGTGATGGGGGCTGAAACATCAAGCCCCCGAGCCTTGACCTACGGCATTCCGCAGGGTTCGATCCTGTCTCTGTTACTATTTCATGTGTATATGCAGCTCCTGGGGGAGATCATGAGAGGGTTTGGGGTGCGTTGTCACCAATATGCTGCTGATACTCAGCTGTACCTCTCGTTTTCAACTGACCCAGGTCCTGCTGTCTCGATACTTTCACAATATTTGGAGGCCGTGGCGGATTGGATGCGTCAAAGCAGACTGAAACTTAATCCCGATAAGACAGAGGTGATAGTGGTGGGAAGGGTGATGGGGGTGCTGGCTCCTCCGGTGAGGGAGGTCTGCCCTTCGGAGTCTGGGGGTGCTGTTGAATTCGGACCCCCGTCTGGATCGGCAGGTGGAGGCGGTGGCTAAAGCCGACTTCCGCCAGTTGTATCTAGTACGGAGGCTCCGTCTGTACATCTCCAGACCCGACCTGGCCATTCTCATCCATGCCTTCATCACCTCGAGGCTGGACTACTGCAACGCGCTCTACGTGGGGCTTCCCTTGTTTCTGGTCCGGAGGCTGCAGCTAGTGCAGAATACGGTGGCCCGTCTCCTTACAGGGATGGGTCGGCGGGAACACATAACACCTGTGCTCCGTTCTCTGCACTGGTTGCCTATAGCATACCGGGTCAGATTCAAGGTGTTAGTTTTGATCTATTAAGCCCTACATGGTCTCGGCCCCTCATACCTCGGGAACTACCTCACCCTCCGTGTCTCAGAGTGATCCCTGAGGTCTACCGGGGGTGCCTTCCTGGAGGTCCCCCATGTTAGACGGGGGGCCACAGTGGAACGGGCGTTCTCGGTGGCCAGGCCGCAACTCTGGAATTCCCTCCTGGAGGAAGCTCGCCTGGCCCCGGGTCTGCTGGCGTTCCGTCGAGCCTGGAAGACCTGGCTGTTCGCCCAGGCCTTCGGAGGGGAGGGTGAGAGGGAGGGGTAGGTGTGGGGGAGATTTTTTAAATAAAAAATGTTTTTAAATGAATATATGTGANTAGTGAACTTGAAAAGTCTCGTCTCAACCCAGTGCAAATCCTGCCCTTCAGAGGGGCTATCCTGGACACCACAACAACCAAAGCCTTCATACTGGTAGAAAGGTTCTGTGCCATTACTCATATGATCTGGGAACTTATGAGGTGGCCTACCCAGACAGTAAGATTCTTCCTTTAGCTGCTGTGGCTCTTTGCCTCAGCCACCATGGTCATGCCGCACACAGAACTGAAAATGCATCTGCTCCAGCGCTGGATCAGCATGAAATAAAGTCCTCTCAATACACGCGCACACACACACACACGCACATGGCTCGCACCCCCCCTCAACACAAACATTCTCACCTCTCTCTTTCGTGTTCTCTGTCAACACACACCTCTTTTTCACACACACACCTCACCCCCTCTCTCTCAGCACACACACACCATGTTCTCGCAATACACAAACCTCACCTTTCTCTCTCCCTCAACACACACAAACACTCAACTCTGCGTGTGTGTGTGTATTGAGAGAACATAAGAAGTGCCATACTGAGTCAGACCAATGGTCCATCAAGGCCAGCATCCTTTCCTCTGACAGTGGCCAATATCGATCGGATGGGAAAAGAACCAACAGTTACAATGGGCAATCCATTCCCAGTTGTTCACTCCCAGCTCTCGACAATAAGAAGTTCATCCCATAAGCTACTTGGTTAATAGCCATTAATGGACCTATTCTCTGAGAACTTATCCAGTCCTTTTTTTAAACCCAGCTATACTAACGGCCTTGGCAATGTCTTCTGCCAGCAAATTCCATAACTTAATTATGCGTTGAGTACTTCCTTTTATTTGTTTTAAATCTGCCAGCAGCTAGTTTCATGGAGTGTTCCCTAGTTCTGGTACTATTATGTTGAGGCTGTGAGGGCAGCAAAGAAAGAGTTCTTTGCTGCCCTCATAGCGTCTGCGAAGTCGCATCCAGCGGAGCTGTTTCGGGTGGTGTGGGGGCTGGTCAGTCTGGCCTCCCTCCGCCTGGACGGGGACTTGTCCCAGGCCCGCTGTGAGGAGTTTGCCATCTACTTCGCAGACAAGATCGCTGAGATCTGGAGTAACTTTGACACTGGGTTGGAAGCAGTAGGTGAGGAGCACGAGGTTCTGGAGGTACCATCTGGTCGATCGTTCTGGGAGGAGTTTCGGGAAGTGACGCCGGCCGATGCGGTGGATGTCCTGGGGTCTGTTAAAGCCATGAGTTGTGAATTAGACCCATGCCCATCCTGGTTGGTGAAAGCCTCCAGGGAGACACTGGGGATGGTGCTGGCGAGGGTGGTTAACGCATCCCTCCAGCAGGGGAGGTTGTCGCCCAGTCTCAAGGAGGCTGTGGTGCGCCCCCTTCTGAAGAAGCCATCTCGGGATGTGGGTGCACTCGCCAGCTACCGCCCCATCTCTAATCTTCCCTTTTTAGGGAAGGTTATTGAACGGGCAGTGGCGCTGTAGCTCCAGGGGCATCTGGATAGTATCGGTTTCCTTGACCCTTTTCAGCCTGGGTTCCGCCCCGACTATGGTACTGAGACAGCGTTGGTGGCCTTGGTGGACGATCTCTGCCAGTAGATGGATGCAGGATGTTCAAACTTTCTGATCCTGCTAGATCTCTCGGCCGCTTTTGACACCGTTGACCACGGCCTGATGTTGAGACGGCTGCGAGGCCTGGGGGGATCTGGACGGGACCGTCCTCGGGTGGTTCCGCTCATTCCTCTCAGGGAGAAGCCAGCGGGTGGTGATGGGGGCTGAAACATCAAGCCCCCGAGCCTTGACCTACGGCATTCCGCAGGGTTCGATCCTGTCTCTGTTACTATTTCATGTGTATATGCAGCTCCTGGGGGAGATCATGAGAGGGTTTGGGGTGCGTTGTCACCAATATGCTGCTGATACTCAGCTGTACCTCTCGTTTTCAACTGACCCAGGTCCTGCTGTCTCGATACTTTCACAATATTTGGAGGCCGTGGCGGATTGGATGCGTCAAAGCAGACTGAAACTTAATCCCGATAAGACAGAGGTGATAGTGGTGGGAAGGGTGATGGGGGTGCTGGCTCCTCCGGTGAGGGAGGTCTGCCCTTCGGAGTCTGGGGGTGCTGTTGAATTCGGACCCCCGTCTGGATCGGCAGGTGGAGGCGGTGGCTAAAGCCGACTTCCGCCAGTTGTATCTAGTACGGAGGCTCCGTCTGTACATCTCCAGACCCGACCTGGCCATTCTCATCCATGCCTTCATCACCTCGAGGCTGGACTACTGCAACGCGCTCTACGTGGGGCTTCCCTTGTTTCTGGTCCGGAGGCTGCAGCTAGTGCAGAATACGGTGGCCCGTCTCCTTACAGGGATGGGTCGGCGGGAACACATAACACCTGTGCTCCGTTCTCTGCACTGGTTGCCTATAGCATACCGGGTCAGATTCAAGGTGTTAGTTTTGATCTATTAAGCCCTACATGGTCTCGGCCCCTCATACCTCGGGAACTACCTCACCCTCCGTGTCTCAGAGTGATCCCTGAGGTCTACCGGGGGTGCCTTCCTGGAGGTCCCCCATGTTAGACGGGGGGCCACAGTGGAACGGGCGTTCTCGGTGGCCAGGCCGCAACTCTGGAATTCCCTCCTGGAGGAAGCTCGCCTGGCCCCGGGTCTGCTGGCGTTCCGTCGAGCCTGGAAGACCTGGCTGTTCGCCCAGGCCTTCGGAGGGGAGGGTGAGAGGGAGGGGTAGGTGTGGGGGAGATTTTTTAAATAAAAAATGTTTTTAAATGAATATATGTGA
>QEPC01009804.1:305554-318434 GCA_003113815.1 Sphenodon punctatus | reverse complement strand
CCCCCCCCCCCCCAAACCCCATCCTTCCTCTCCCCTCCTCCCTATCTATCCTTATCAACGGCGTCACCATCGTTCCTGTCCCCCAAGCCCGTAGCTTAGGCTTCATCTTTGACTCACCCCTTTCTTTTAAATCTTACATCGATTCTGTTGCCAAATCCTGTCTCTTCTCCCTCCATAACATTGTTAAGGTTCTCCCTTTTCTCTCTGTCTCTTCTGCCAAAACCCTTGTTCATGCCCTGTTCGCCTCTCACCTTGATTACTGTAACCTCCTTCTCACTGCCCTCCCCTGCTCTCACCTTTGTCCCCTTATCTCCGTCCAAAATTTTGCTGCTAGGGTCATCCACCTCGCCCGTCGCTTCGACCACATGCAGCCCCTCCTCTCCTCTCTTCACTGGCTCCCCCTTCCTGAACAAATCCTTCACAAGCTCCTAGTCTTCACCTATAAAGATCTTCACAACCTTGCCCCCCCACCTCTCTGCGCTAATTTCCCTCCGTACTCCAGTCCGTGAACTCCGCTTTTCCTCTGTCCCCTCTCTCACCCTCCAACGCCTCCCCTGCTCCCCTAACCGCCTTCGCCCTTTCTCCCTAGCTGCCCCCAATGCCTGGAACTTCCTCCCTGTCCACATCCACCTCGCTCCCTCCCTTCGTACTTTCAGATTCCTCCTCAAGACCCACCTCTTCCGCTCTGCCCTCCCCAGCTCCTTACTCCCCTCTCCTGACTCCTGCTGATACCTACCATCCAGTACAATCTGTTACCTGAGGTCTGTGTACTCGTATTCTCACCACATGGACCAGCCAGCCATCATTCTTGATGTAAGCAAGCCAGGTACATTCAACTGAGACCTCGCATCTTCGTGAATGTTACACTCTTTGTTTCTCCCTCTGTTCCCCTTCCTTCGCCCCCTTCCCCTCCCCCCCTCGTCTCTCAGATTGTAAGCCCTAGGGCAGAGACCATGTCTAGTCCATTACTTTGTAAAGCGCCAAGTACATTGCTTGCACTATATAAATGCTTGCTAATAATAATAATAATAATAACCTCCACTCTATCCACCTGACACCCTGGCTTTTCGCCCTGTAGTATAGGACTTGGGCTATCCCACAGAGATACAACACATCCTACTAAATGCTAGAAACCAATCAATGATGGCTGCATATGATGCAGAGTGGAAACGCTTCATTACTTGATGTCAGACCAGGAAGTTAGATACCCACACCATTCCCTTAACCATGATCCTTGTACACCTAAAGGAAAACAATCTCTCTGAATCCTCCCACAAGGTTAATCTTGCAGGTCTATCAGCCATTCTCTCTCATGCTCAGGGACAATCCCTCTTCTCACGTCCTACGGTGAGAATGTTCTACGAAGGCCTTACCAACCTGTACCCATCTGTGTCCCACCCAGCACGGCAGTGGGACCTATCCATGGTCCTCACAAAGCTAACCAAGCCGCCATTCAAACCCTTGGCTACAGTACCACTAAGTCACCGTACTATGGAGGTACTGTTTCTAGTGGCCATCACATTGGCTAGGAGAGTCAGCAGACTAGGTGCACTCTTCCCCCGTACCTGTCCTTCAAAAAGGACACGGTGGACTTTAGAACTGACCCAGCATTCCTTCGAAAAGTTGTATCACCCTCCCACCTAAACAAGGTCATTTCGCTCCCTGCTTTTTTCCCTTGGCCACACTCCTCGAATCTGGAGAGATCTCTCCATAACCTGAACATTTGTAGGGCATTGGCCTTCTACGCTGTAAGAACTAAGGCATTTAGGAAATCAGACATTGCTTGTGTCCCATGGAGAGAAGATCATAAGTACAGAGTTATCAGCCCAAAGGTTATCACAGCTAATCTTGACATGTATTGCCACCGCTGGATAACCTGAGAGCTCACTCCACTAGAGCGATGGCCACCTCAGTAGGCAATTTCTGTCATGTTCCCATCCATGACACATGCAGGGCAGCAATCTGGCCCTTCGCCGGCACATTTGTTGAGTCACTGTGCACTAGACATAGTAGCTAGGGGAGAGAGAGTGCTGAGAAGAGCAGTACTTACTTCCATCTTCTCCTAATCCAGCCCCCTTCTCCATACTCTCATGGGACTGCTATTATTTTCCCATGAGTAAGAATCAAGGAGCCACTTGAAGAAGAAATAAACGTTACTTATCAGTAACTTTGTTCTTCAAGAGGGCTCTGTGGATTCTCACTGCCCATCTGCCATCCCCTCGGCTGGAATCCATCCTTCAGCTGAGTTGGACTGGAAGGGTAGGGCTCCATCTCCTCCTTCTTATACCCCCAGGTCTTGCGATGGCCCCTGGGGGTGAGAGGGAGGAGGGTGAGAGCCAAAGACTTCCAGAAGAATCCACTGGAAGCCAGATGGAACTGCTCTTAAAGAGACCAGCTCCTTCTGGACCATTACCACATGATCCCATGAGTGAGGATCCACGGAGCCCTCTTGAAGAACAAAGTTACTGTTAAGTAACCTTTTTTTCTAGCTGCAGCTCAGGATCGAGGAACAAGAATGCAAGCCTGAGTAATCGGGAAGGCAACTGTACCCCGTCAATGATGGGTTGTCCCAATCCCTCCTAGGTCACAGGGCCAGCCAGACAGCATCACTTCAATCTTGTCTGGATTTAGCCTCACTTGCTTCGCCTGCATCCAACCCTCAGTGGCAGCCAGGTATTGAGTAAGCACCAAGACTGCAAGACCTGGATCAAATGAAAAAAAAACAAAAACAGATTTGGGTGTTATCTGCATATTGATGGCAGCACACCACAAATTTACGCAGTGTTGCCTGGTGGCCTTAGATACACATTGATCATGAGGGGAGACAGGATGGAACCCTGCAGGATCCCGCAGGAGAGAGCGTGGGAGGACGAACAATCACCCATCACCACCTGCTGGAAGCACCCCGATACTTGGAATTGCTCAAGAGTCATTCTGTGGACCCTTGCCAGGTCCTGTCATGTTATCAGCACCTCATGAGTAACTGCATCAGAGACTGCCAAAAGATGTAACAAGATCAACAGCATATAATTTCCCCTGTTGATCTCTTGGCGTAGATCGTTGACCAAGGCCACAAGCACAGTCTCGGTACTATACCGAGGACAAAAGCCGGACTGACATGGGTCCAGGAATCTGATAATATCAAGATGATCCTGAAGCTGCTGGGCATCATCTGTTCAATAACCTTCCCTAAAAAGGGGAGGTTAGAGACAAGGTGATAGCTGTCTAGGGAGTTGGGTCAAGCAGTGATTTTTTGAGCAGAGACTGGACAGCTGCCATTTTAAGGGTGTCCAGCTGTCCTCTCATAGGGAGGCATTGACAACCCCAAACAGCAGAAGCCCCAGTCTCTCCCAGCTCTGTCTTTCACCAACCAGGATGGGCATGCATCCAGTTTACCACTGGTTGCTCGCATTGCCCCAGGGACATCCCCACATCAGTGGGTGGCACCAAATGAAACTGATCCATATAAACAGGACAAGGCTGAGCCTCCACAACCTCAGACTCTTTCTTCAACTCTGCCATCAAACCAGTGACCCTAAAGTCGTGGCAAATATAAGCGATTTTGTCTGTAAAATTAGTGATACATTTTTCACAGCAAGCAGCAGATGACTCAGCTTCTGAGCGGAGGCAGCCCAGATTTACCAGGTTGTTCACTGCCCAGAAAAGCTCAGCTGGATGAGACTTTATAGACGCTATGGTACTGAAAAGGAGAATTTCCTAACTCTAATGGTTAGTTTCTGTGCTTAAAGAGTTGCCATGTTTCTGTCCTCTGAGATGACTGTGTTTCAGGGCTGGATAAAATAACCCCTGTAAATATAACTTTGTAATGCTGTTGCAAAGTACTTGAGAAGCTTTAGCGGAAAATGTGTTCTTTATATATAAAATACTATAATAAATATAGCTTTACAAAATTGTTAAGGGAACTTATCAGACCATCCACCTTCCTACTTTTACCGTATTTGGGTTCCAAGCAACTATTCCTCCTCCCGCACCCCCACTCAGTAGGAAAGCACTGCTGGTCCTAGGCTAGTAGGATTTTGTGAATCTGTATGAATTGTTGTTGTTGTTGTTTTGTTTTAAAAGCTTTAGTCTTGAAATACTTTGGCACAGCTGTACCATAATGCTTTTTTTTTTTTTTTTTTTTAAATTAAACTGCCTAACTGAGTCAGACCAATGGTCCATCTTAGCCCAGTATTGTCACAACCTGACACGGCAGCAGGGGCTTCAAATTTGGGTCCAAATCCGGCTCTTCCAGGGTCTCCGGCAGAGGCCATCCTGGCGTGCTACCTGAGATCCCTCAAAGACCCCAGCAGAGGCCTCCCTCAGGCGTGCTACCAGGGATCCTGAAGTGGAGATGCCGGGGATTGAACCTGGGACCCTATACATGCAAAGCACGCGCTCTTACCACTTGAGCTATGCAATTTATCAGCAGACAGAATGCATGGCCTTCCAGTCACCTCTTGGTCACAAACTTTGCCCATATCCCATGGAGGAATGTTTAGCAAGGCTGTTCTTGTTGTCCCATTTCCACATATCAGAAGCAATGTAATTTTAAAAGGAAGAGCTATTGTTTATATTTAAAGAAGGTTAAATGCAAGAGGGTGGCGTGAACTACTGGTTTTACAAAACTCATTTACAGTGCAATTTACCATAGCTCCTAGCCCAAACAATGTATGTGGTGCCAATGTGTCTGCTGTCAAACAACTGCAGCTTTTTGTTTTTTTTATGACATACTTGGAGTAGCCATGTGATTGCGGGCTTAATCTGTGCATTTCCGCAAATAATCACTAACTATTTATAGCAGCCGGTATTTTGAAAATTGTAACATTTTATCCCCTGTTGACATCATATTATTTGTTTGTTTACTGTACAGTAGACTCCTTTTGCCACTCACTTTGTTATCCTGCAATAGTTGTTTCAACCACAAATTGAAGTGTTTGGTCTTATGTAAAAACTGTGTTGCAGAACTACTGGAAACCTTGGTCTATAAATTCTTGGAATAAGTCTATAGTTGAATGTTGTAAGCAGTTGTTACTTAAAGCTTTAGGCAAGAAGGATGTAAGAAAAATAACGTAAGTGCATTGTGAAGAGGTCAAAATACAGGGCATCTTACCTAACCATCAGCCCAGCCCTGTATTTAACATTGAATCTGGATTATCACTTGCCTAACAGCAGTTCCACAGAAGAGCTTGTGAATCTGCTTTTCGCTTTAGGTATATCTAGGAAATAGTTACAAGAGGTTTGCTACATTTAAAAAATAAATAAAAATGGCACACTTTCCACCAATGACATGTGAAAATATAGAAACAGACTACTAGGAGTGTTCATTTCATTTTTGTTTTTCTGGTATTAATAAGATAAGATACGATTTATTTATGGCATTCTGCCAAAAATTCCAGATGAATACATTCATATACACATTCAAATTAGTCAAATATGAAATAAACAAAAATACAAGCAATACATTTCCAGCAAATATCACATTTACAGTATGTAACACCTTTCAGTGTCAACCAGAGCTATGTTATGTTTCCTGCGTAAATTCAATGCTGCATGCGTATATGCCACCAGAGCATTCAGCACTCTTGGGGGGGGGAAGTACTCTGAAGTATCCATATTGGTTTTTTGAAATTACTGAAATATCCAGTTCTCCCAATCTGGGGGATTAGATATCTTTCTCTTAATTCCAAATGCCACAGAAAACTCCAGAGGAAATGTGCTATAATTCTGGTATTAATAGTAGAATTTTGTGTTTTGTTGTTAATACCAGAAAAACAAAAAAAAATAACAGTTTCAGAATAAAAATGAAAATGTCAGAATTTAAAATTCTTGCAATTTTGGGACATGTATATCAGGCTGTAACTTGTTTATTTTCTGTCTGATGTTCATGACATTTGGAGGGAACGTACCCCTTACCCAGGGGGTCATTTCTGCCACATCCCGAAAGGATTGGATAAAAGGTCCCAGTTTTATAAGCATCATGGTTTGCGATGCATTTCCGGCTGTGACGTCTTGCTTCCCATCCAATTTGGAATGCACTTTGGAGGGATTGTACCCCTAATCCCAGGTATCATTGCTACCAAGTTTCATAAAGATTGGATAACAGGTTCCTATTTTACAAGCAATGTATATTTCATGGTTTGTGCACACATTTCCAGCTGTATCGTCTTTGTTTTAAAACCAATTTGCATGAAATTAGGATAGAGTGTATCCCGCACCTAAGGGGCCATCCCTGATAAATGTCAGAAAGATTGGATAAAAGGCTCTGATTTTATAAGCAATTATAAAACACCCTGACGAGGGCACACCGAGACTCTGCTGGGAGGGAGTTCCACAGCCTCGGCGTGGCTACCGGGAACGCCCTCTCCATAGTGGCCCCCCCGGGATATCCGGGGGACTTCAAGAAGGGGACTCTTGGTCAACCTCAGGGGCTGATTCAGAGCACGGGGAGTGAGGCGATCCTGTAGATATATGGGGCTCAAGCTGTATAGGGCTTTAAGGTAAGAACCAGCACCTTGAATCAGGCCCGGAAGACTCTAGGCAGCCAGTGCAGAAAACAGAGCACCAGTGTAATATATTCCCGGTGGCCCGTTCCCATAAGGAGATGTGCCGCCGCATTCTGCATCAGCTGCAGTCTCCGAACCGTCACCATGGGTAGCCCCACACAGAGCACGTTACAGCAGTCTTGAGGTGATGAAAGCGTGAATGATAGTGGCCAGGTCGGAGTGTGAGATGTATGGACAAAGCCGTCACATCAGGTCTAATTGGTGGAATGCGCTCCTCGTCACAGCTCCAACCCGGGCATCTAGATGAAGCTGCGTATCAAGAGCGCTCCTAGACTCAGGACCTGGGGAACCAGTGAGGGGTGAACCCCGTCAATGACGGGGGACGCCACACCCACTGCCTTCCCCACTAGCATCACCTCCATCTTGTCAGGATTCAACTTCAGTTGGCTTGCCCTCATCCAGTCCCCCACAGCCGCCAGCCATGATGTAAGCACCAAGACTGCAGGATCTGGATCATATGAAAAAGAGAGAGTTGAGTGTCATCAGCATATTGATGACAACGAACTCCAGAGCTCCTCACAACCTCACCCAGTGGCTGCATATATATGTTGAACAGGAGAGGGGACAGAATGGAACCCTGCGGGACTCCACACGAAAGGTCCCGGGGAGATGAAAAATGGTCCCCGAGCACCACTCGCTGAGTTCTTCCAGCCAGGAACAATTGGAACCATTCAAGAATAGTCCTGCCCACCCTGGCATGGTCCTGCAGGCGAATCACCAACATCTCATGATCAACGGTATCAAATAAATAAATAAATCTTCAGTGCCCCCTGTGACATATTTGTTGATTTTTTGTGTGTGTGTGGATAAAATCGCTCAGATTCACCACAACTTCGATGCTGCACTTATAACAGTAGGTGAACCTGAGGGGGTGGAGGACACGCTTTGTCTAATTTCATGGGATCAATTTCAGTGGGTGTCACCCGCTGATGTGGTGAATGTCCTTGGGGCTGTAAGGGCCACCTGTTGTGAATTAGATCCGTGGCCGTCTTGACTGGTCAAGGTCAGGGTTGTTGCTGGCGGGGGTTGTCAGTGCCTCCCTTAGGGATGGCAGGGTGCTGAGCTGTCTCGGTAGTGAGGCCCCTGCTCAAGAAACCATCTGTCCGCACCCCCCTATATTTGTGCCCGGTTGGCTTCCAGATGCGGGGCCGGCCGTGTGGGGAATCGCCCTTGTTCTCCGGGGTGCCCCACCCCCAAGGAACAGGGACACCACCCTGCCCTCCTGCAGGGGCGTTCCCGCAGGCCGTAGCCTGAGGCTAATTGCCTCCCAAACCCCCTTCCCCGTGCTACCCAACACCTGCTCAGAACCCCCCACGTCCAGTTTCCTATTGTTCTCCCCACCATGCGGGGTAAACCTGGTCTAGTGAGTCCTCTCGTCCTGCGCACCCCGATGGCTCTTTGGCGCTTCTTTTAAGCCTGTTCGCTCCCCGACCACAGGTGCGGCGTGGTTTGCCGGGGCTGGGCCAGGCGCCGTCTGGTGACGTCATCTGGGCGGCACCGGCTTGCGTCTCCTTTCTTACGCGGCTGGCCGGGGAACCCGGAAGTGCTGGGGGACCTACTCAGACGTCGGCGCCACCTGACTCGGTGCTCGCCGACCCCCCAGCCTCGCTCCGCCCCCTCCCAGCTTCTGGGGGGAGCCAACGCTGCGGCGGGTAAGTTTCCTCCGCCTCGCTGGAGCCTCCGCGCTCTGTCTCGGGTCCGGGGGGACTGTCCCAGGCTGGGCTGTCACACCATCTCTTGACATTGATTCCCCAGCCAGCTATTGGCCAGTCTCTAACCTTCCCTGGTGGCTCAGCAGCTTCGGGGGTGTCTAGATCGGGTCAGTTTTCTTGATCCCTCGCAGTTTGGTTTTCACCCTGAGTCTGGCATGAAGACTGCGCTTGTGGCTTCAGTTGATGACTTGCGTCGTGAATTAGACCGGGTCAGATCTTCTATTTTAATTCTATTAGATCTGTCGACTGCATTTGATACAGTTGACCATGAGATGTTGGTGGCTCGGCTGCGGGACTGGGCCGAGGTGGGTGGAATTGTTGTTGAATGGTTTTTCTCATTCCTGGCCAGGAGAACTCAGCGTGTGGTTCTCGGGGAATGTACTTCATCTCCCCAGGACCTCAGGATTCTATTCTGTCCCCCCTCCTGTTCAACGTGTATATGCAACCTTTGGGTGAGGTCGTGAGAGGATTCGGCGTGCGTTGTCATCAGTACACCGATGACACACAACTCTACCTCTCTTTTTCTGCAGACCCAGCAGTCTTGGTGCTTACTCAGTGCTTGGCAACTGTGGGGGACTGGATGGGAGCAAGCCATGTGAAGTTGAATCCTGAAAAGACAGAGGTGATGTGGTGGGTAGGGCTGGGGTCTGCCTCCCTATGGCCACACAAGTCAGCAGTCCGGAGGTGCTCCTCAACTCACAGCTCCACCTGGATCTCCAGGTGGAGGCTGTGGCGAGGGGAGCAGCCAGTTACATCTGGTTCAACGGCTGCGGCCATATGTTTCGGACTCGGATCTGGCCACCATCATCCATGCCTTTATTACTTCTAGACTAGACTACTGTAATGCACTCTACATGGGGCTGCCCCTGGGGATGGTCCGGAGGTTGCAGCTGGTGCAAAATGTGGTGGCCCGTCTCTTAATGGGGACGGGTTGCTGCGAGCACATTACATCAGTGCTCCGTTCTCTTCACTGGCTGCCTATCATCTTCCAGGCCCAATTCAAGGTAATGATCTATAAAGCCCTAAACAGCCTGGGCCCAGCTTACCTGTGGGACCGCCTCAGGCCCTGGATTGTATTGCGGCCCCTGCGGTTGGCCGGGGACGCCCGACTCGAAGTCCCCCGGGTCGCCCGGATGGTGATGATGGGGGCGGGGTGTGCATTCTCAGTGGCTGTTCCCAGGCTGTGGAACTCCCTCCCGACGGAGACCTGCCTGGTTTCGGACCTTCCATCTTTCCAAAGACGGTGTAAGACCTGGCTGTTCCGCCGGGCCTTTGGAAAGGGAGATGGGTTGGGGAGGGGAAATTCTGCCCTTTTAGTTCTTTTTATCATTTTAATGTTTTTAATGATATTTTATGTGTGTGTTTGTTATGTCTTTGCATTTTGTAAGCCGCCCCGAGCTGCTCTGTGAGCAGGAGGGGGCAGGAGAGAAAAATAGTTAAATAAATAAATGAAAGGCAGCCAACCGATCTAATAGAATCAGCAGGGTTGAGCGATCCTGATCTAAATCATGGCGAAGGTCATCGACTAAAGCCACAAGCATGGTCTCAGTGCCATAGCCCGGATGAAAGCTGGACTGCGAGGATTCTAGAAAACTGAGTCGGTCCAGATGTTCATGCAACTGCCGAGCCACTACCCGTTCAATAACCTTCCCTAAAAAGGGAAGGTTAGAAACAGGCCGATAAGTAGCGAGTGTGTCAGCGTCCAGAGATGGTTTTTTTGAGCATGGGCCGCACCACTGTCTCTTTAAGTCAGCTCGGCACCCTTCCCTCCCGAAGAGAGGTATTGACCACCCCCCGCCAACAACAGTCCCTGTGTCTTCCGGCTGTCCTTAACCAGTCCAGACGGGCACGGGTCCAGTTCACAAGAGGTGGCTCTGATCGTCCCAAGAACATCCTCTGCATCAGCGGGCGAGACCCACTGAAACCAATCCCACAAAGTCAAACAAGGCGGGGCTTCCATAAACTGTGGTTCTCCTGTTGTAATAATTGCAGTGTTGAAGTCGTGGTGAATACAAGTGATTATAAACAGAGATATCGAAAATGTCATTATTATTATTATTAATAATAATAATAATAATAATAATATATATTTATTGATTTGGTTTCTGCCATTCACCATATGTAAACAATAAAAATACATGTTAAAATATAATATACAATATAAGTACAATTTTTTTTTATAAAAAAAGCTCCCCTACATCATTGTAATTACTTGTCCTTCCAAGACCAACATAAATCAATATTTAAACACAAAATAATTACAACACTCAAGGACTAGCCTAAAGAGCTGCCTCACCCTTCTCGGGGTTTACATTCAGCAGATGTTTGACCCCCTGAACTTAAATACTATACCCTTCAAAGGCTAACTTAGTCACAGTTAAGTCCCAGGTTAGCAAAATACAAATTAGCATCACTTAGCTCCATACTGCGTAATACCGCTTAATACAGAGCAACACTTATCCCATTAGGATGCCATATTGCCGTGCTCATTAAAGTATAATGAGCATAAGCCCCTAAGTTTCCAGGGGAAAATGTCATTATAAAAACACAAAAATGTAATTTTAAACATAATTTAAAAACCCCAACCGCACCCACTAACCCCTTCGCCCATCCTTCCCTCTGCCCATACCACCCTCTCTCACCAGGGGGCCATGGCATAAACCACATCTGCCCTCCGCTGCCTGCTTTCTCCCCCTCCCACCAGGGAGCCGTGTCATAACCCTCATCCTGCCCACCCCAACACATCCCTCCTATCCATAGCAATATTTCCCAATCTCTCTCACACACAAAAGCTCTAAACATTAGCTCCAAAGCTAATGGCATTGCCCTTATGTATTACCCTTTGGCCGCCGCCTGAAGGCTGCCGCCTCCAGGTCTCCTGGGCCACGTACATAAGTGGTACCTGGAAAAAGAGACTCTGGGAAAGGGGATTCTGCAGGCCATGTTAATTTATTTTATTTAATCCAACTTTTGTCCCACCCTCCCCGCAGAGGCTCAGAACGGCTTACAAAAATAATGTTAGGCACCTTGCTTCAGAATCCTTTTTGTGCTAATAAGGGAAAACAGCGAACAAATTATCAGCACTTTTCTATGTGGTCAAAGTTTGTCCACATATATTTTGTCCACAAAATCATTGGATGTGGATGCACTCGCCAGCTACCAACCTATCTCTAACCTTCCCTTTTTAGGGAAGGTTATTGAGCGGGCGGTGGCGATCAGGGCCGGCCCCAGGGTTTGTGAGGCCATGTGCGAAGTCTTGGTGCAGGGGGAAACGGTGGTTACTATGTGGGTAACCCACATGTGGGTGTCAGTGTGGATGAGTTGGTGGGTGAGTGAGGATGCGTGCGCAGCCGTGTGCATGCTCCATCCATGCACTGGCGCGCCCACGGACCCCCCCACCCAGCGGAGCCATGTAAAAATATCATGTGAGGAGCCACTCGAAGAAGAACAGAAGGTTGCTACCTTGTAAACAAGGTTCTTTGAGATGAATCCAAACATTCTCACAACACCCACCCTTCCAGACCCGCATGGAATTTTTTCCTTATATTTCTAGAAAGGGTTGGAAGGAACTGTCATTCTGAGGGGGAGAGTGCTTTTTATACTAGAGGAGCTCGAGACCATCATGTGGTCTATTATTTGAATAGGGTGAGCATGCACAACCCAGTTGTGAGAACGTTAGGTGCCATCTCGAAGAACCTTCTTTACAAGGCTACAACCTTCTGATCAGCACATGAGCAGGAGCTGTTTGTAAACAAACAGCGTTATCTCCCAATCCTATGGGGTGTCCCCCCGCTGCTGCTGCTGCCGACTACTAGAAGGGAGAAGCAGGTGAGGGATGGGGTCTGGAGCCAGGGAGGGGAGGAAGAAGAACTTATTGGGGAAGAAGCTGGCTCCAACCTGCTGCCCAGCCAGGCAAGTGTGGGGTCCCACATGTGGCTCATGACTGGGGCCGGCCCTGGTGGCGATCCAGCTCCAGGCGCATCTAGATAGCATCGGTTTCCTAGACACTTTTCAATCTGGGTTCCGTCCCGGCTATGGCACAGAGACGGCGTTGGTGGCCTTGGTCGACGATCTCCGCTGGGAGAATGGATGCAGGACGTTCTACATTCCTTGTCCTGCTAGATCTCTCGGCCGCTTTTGACACCGTGGACCATGGACTGCTGATGAGATGGCTGCATGACCTGGGGGATTTGGATGGGGCTGTTCTTGAATGGTTCCACTCATTCCTCTCGGGGAGAAGCCAGCGGGTGGTGTTGGGGGCTGAAACATCTTGCCCCCGCGCCTTGTCCTGCAGCGTTCTGCAGGGTTCTATTCTGTCTCCGCTATTGTTTAATGTGTATATGCAGCCCTTGGGGGAGGTCATGAGAGGGTTCGGGGTGCAATGTCACCAATATGCTGATGATACTCAGCTTTACCTCTCTTTTTCAGCTGACCCAGACCCTGCTGTCTCGTTGCTATCTACAGCTCTGTTTGGAGGTCATGGCGGAGTGGATGTGGCAGAGTAGACTGAGGCTCAACCCCGATAAGACGGAGGTGATGGTGGTGGGGAGGGTGAGGGAGGTGTTGGCCCCCCTGATTGGGGGGGTTCGCCCTCCTATAGCT
>QEPC01009804.1:266457-305156 GCA_003113815.1 Sphenodon punctatus | reverse complement strand
TGATCTATAAGGCCCTTCATGGTCTTGGCCCTTCCGCGTCCCAGAGCAGCTCCTTCTGTCTGCCGGGGGTGCCTTCCTGGAGGTCCCCCGTATTAAGCGTGGGGCCACGATGGAGAGGGCATTCTCAGTGGCCGGGCCACGTATTTGGAATTCTCTCCTGGAAGAAGCTTGCCTGGTCCCAATTCTCCTAACATTTCGGCCTTGTAAAACCTGACTGTTCGCCCAGGCCTTTGGGGCGGGTGGGAGGGTGGGATAGGGTTTTTATTCTCCCCGCCCTTGTTTTTTTTAATTTTTTTAATCCCTGGATGTTTTAATCCATAAACACTGCTTGACCAAACAATAGAAAGTTTAATTTCCATTAAACTACAGCTCTGTTAATTTTTGCTGTTACATTGGAAGGCTTTACCATATCCAGGGAGCACTATGGTTTTTTTTGGGTTTTTTGGTTTCTTTGCACTGTTTCAGATGTCAGTAGTGTAATGGGACACAATTCTAAATTTAGGATTTGGCAAGTAAATAAAAGAAGAATTCTTAGACCAAAACTCCTTTCTTTTAAGGAGAAAATTAAGGCTCTTACTAATCCAGCCATGCTCCAAAAAGCATGGAAATTGTGAGTTAAGGCTTCTGTCTTAACATGCATGCCATGTAAGCATAAAGATGTTGTACAGACTTGCATATTGTGCTGTCTTATAATTTAGGCTCCATGCACCCTTCATCTTTTAGACCCAATCCTTGCTCCATGCACCCTTCGTCTTTTGTTCAAATCCCAATCCAAACCTGCAGGTTGGGGGCGACACTGAAGCTACAGACAATCGCTCCCAGTCAGCTTCAGAGAGCAAGCAGAAATAAGCTAGTTCGATATAAACAAACTCAATCTGGTAAATCGCTTGTATATGGAATATTTTTGAGTAATTTAGAGTATGAGGTGTAGGAGAGGAAGTGTTTTCTTTGCTTGTCCAAGCGAAAATGTTTAGTGTAGGGGAAAGGGGGTGTGTGTTTAAAAGTACTTTGTATTTTTAAAGCCACTGAATATTATTAGATTATCATTTTACTGCACATTGGAGTCTGTGTGTGGTCACTGCTGCCATGGTTAACTGTCAGTATTATAAAAGTCATAGCAGCCAGCAAAAGATGAGAATAATGCTTCCTGGGATACCATAAGTGCATGTTCTACAAACACTGAGATATGGAGCTAGGTTATACACAAATATGGAATATACATAGGCTATACACAAAGAATTTTTTTTTGTTTCTAAGAAAAACTGTTCCCCTCTCCACTTTTTGTTTTTGTTTTGTTTTTTTAAATTGCCTTGACTATTGAGAGGTCCATTTTCTTTTGTTAGCTTTGTGCAACTAGTTGTTTTATCTAACGAACTGAAAATCCAACCTCCCACCTTTGATGAAGATTAATAGCTTGAAAGATCGTGGAGGAATTGTTCCAGAAAGCATTGGAGATATATTTAAATGAAGTGATTTGAGGCTTGACAGACTTTGACCACGTAAAAAAGTGCTGATAATTTGTTCACTGTTTTCACTTATTAGCACAAAAGGCTTAGACGAACTCTGAAGCAAGGTGCTTAACATTATTTCTGTAAGCCATTCTGAGCTGGCCCTCTGCAGGAAAGACAGCACAAAAGTTGATTAAATAAAATGAATTAACATGGCCTGCAGAGTCTTTCCCTACAGCCTCAAAGCTACTGGCCCATAGGCAAATGCTTAAACCCATATATGGTGCTCCCCCAATCCTGCTTTCAACACTAGGGGTGTTAAACAACACAATAACACCCTCCCCCCACACAAGTGGTTGTCTGTTAGATTGTCCTGGTCATGCAACAAGTGGCCACTACTCAGCAAACACTCAGCTACCACCCATGAATCATAGAATCATAAAACCTTAGATCTGGAAGTTACCTCAGAACAGAGGTCATCTAGTCCAACCCCCTGCTCAGTGGTTCTGGTTTAGAATATGTGGCTCCTGCCATGCTGGCTAATGTGCAGCTACTTGTTGGCATGTTGTGGAGGAGTTGGGGTATGTTTGGGGAAGAGTAAGCGAGGGGTTGTAGTTACTATTGCTCTGACAGGAAGTGGGTGTCTGGAGAACACGGTTGGGGCTGGCTTGGATGTGAATTGATCAGCACATCAGCTCCAATTGGATTTGTGCTTGGGAGAGCACTCTATATCTCTGGTTTGTTGCCCATGTTACACAATTTCACATTATTTTCTATCTTACATGAAGTTGTGTAATGTGTGCTATTTATTTATTTATTTAAAATTTTTATACTGCCCGGGGCGGCGAACAACAGAGATAAAAGAATAAAACAATTTTAAAAGTTAAAAATTTGTAATATGCAGGGGAAAAACAAACAAATAAAACAACCCCCCTACCTTCCCCCCCCCTCGGCGAAAGCCTGGTGGAACAGCCAGATCTTACATAAACATCGAAATGACAGTGGGGGCCAACCAAGCCTCCTCCAGGAGCGAATTCCACAGCATAGGGACAGCCATCGAAAAAGATCTAACATCGGTGGCCACTCACCTCACCCGGGGAACCTCCAAAATGGCTCCCCCGGACGATCTCAAAGGGCGCACAGTCACATGGGGAGTGACGCGGTCCCACAGATAAGCGGGGCGCAGGCCGTGAAGAGCTTTAAAGGTTAAAACCAGCACCTTGAACTTAGCCCGGTGCATGCATCTTTTCTCATTCAGGATCTACCTCTCCTTTTCATCTGACCCAGGTCCGGCAGTCTCTGTGCTTATCTGTTGCCTGGCTGTGGTGGGGGACTAGATGAGAGCGAGTCAACTGAAACTGAATCCTAAAAAGACTGAGGTGATGGCTGGCCCGTCTTATGCCCTGGAGAGGATTGGGACTCCTCTTACTGATGGGATCTGGCCCCTCTGGTTGATTTGGGTTCGCAGCCTCAGAGTGCTTCTGAATCCTTTGCAGTGCCTGGATTGCCAGGTTGCAGCTGTGACCAGGAGTGCTTTTCACCAACTCCATCTGGTGAAGAGGCTGTGGCTTTTTCTTTTGGACAGGGGTCTGGCCACCATCGTCCATGCTTTCATCACCTCAAGGCTAGACTACTGCAGTGTGCTCTACGTGGGGCTGTCCTTGGTGATGGTTCGGAGCTGGTGCAGGATGCGGTGGCTTGCCTTCTTACGGGGACATACCACCGCAAGCACATAACACTTAAGAACATAAGTGCCATACTGGGTCAGACCAATGGTCCATCTAGCCCAGCATCCTCTCTCTGACAGTGGCCAATCACGGTGGTTTGGGAGAAGCACCCAACAGGTCACAATGGGGGATCCATTCCCTGTTGTTTTCCCCCAGCTCCTGTCACGTTCCCTGATTCTGTCTGATCCCATCATGTTCCCTGACACTGGTGCTCCATTCACTGCACTGACTGCTGATAGTCTTTCGGGCCGAATTCAAGGTGCTGGTGATGATCTTTAAAGCCGTAAATGGCCTAGGCCCCATCTATCTAAGGGGACCTGGCTCTCCACGTACCATCACGGTCTCTGTGATCGACTGGGGGCATCTTCCTGGAGAACCCGGTTTTTTGTCAGGACTCAACTATGAAGAGGGTGTTCTCGGCTACAACACCTTTCCTATGGAACTTCCTCCTCCAGGAGGTACGCATGTGTTCAAGCCTGGTGGCCTTCCGGAGGCAATGGAAGACCAATTTGTTCCATCGGGCTTTTGGCCAGTGGGGATTGAATTGGGGGGTGGGGTGTTAATTAAGGGGGAGGATGGACTGGGGTTGGGTAGGGAATGGGGGGTTTGGTGGGTGGATTGTTAGGCATTTGGTAGGTAGGGATAGGGTGGGAGGTGGAGGGATGGATTGGTTGGGGTATTCTTGTTTTTTTGTTGATTTTAATGGTTTTTTACTTGGTTTTTATGACTGATTGTGAGCCTCCCTGAGCCTCTGTGGGAAGGGCAGCATAGAAAAATAAATATTTCTGTGGTTTTTCATCATGGATGTTAAGGTAGGTAAATCCAACTCTGACATTAATGTGAGTTCTGTATTATGTGAGATTTGAATGTGTGCATGGGGTGAATTTAACATGAATTTAACTAATGCGAAAATTACAAACATGTACATGGATCCTTTTAAGGTTAAGTGAGTTTGTGGGTGGGTGGGGAGAGGAAAGAAAATATCATGAGCATGCACCCATCAGGATCTTAAATTATTGCTAAAATCTTGCATGAAAATTGGCACTTGGGCAAGCAGCCTCTATCTCTGCAGCATTCCCTCCTCCTCCTAGCCTCTCCCTGTCTGTCTTGAAATGACTGCACAGGGCTTACAGGAGAGTGCGCTGAGATTCTTTAGTTGCTAAAGTGTCAGGAGAAGGGAAGAAAAGTGGGAATGCCTAGCTTCCCTGCCTCCCTGTTGCACCTTAGAGCATTCGTTAGGATCTGCGCTCGCAGCATGAATGTGAATGGAACAGTTAAACTAACAGTCTCACAAAGGGGTTGCTTTGCTGTTTGTTAACCAACTAAGAATTGCTGCTGGTGCTACAGCCAACAGTCCTTGCTGCAGCTTTGAGAGCAGCTGCTCCCTGCTGACATCTGAATTTTGTGACCACCAGGGGAGTCAGTGGAGCAGTTGCCATTTCCCCTAGTGGCCACAAAATGAATCTGTCATTGTGAGCATAAGAAGTGCCATACTGGCTCAGACCAATGGTCCATTGAGCCCAGCATCCTGTCTCCAACAGTGACTTATCTCAGTCACTTGGGAGAAGTATCCACGACGTCATAAGGGGGCAATCCTCTGTTGCTCGCTCCCAGCTCCTGACAGTTAGAGGTTACCTCACCCAGACTCAAGGTGAAAACAGACATGACGCTAACTCCACTTTAACACCACTTCAACATTTCTTATGCATATTGCGGGACTGCATAGGGCACCAATACAACCCTGCAACATGCATAAGAAATGCAGAAACTGTGTTCGAGTGGAGTTAGTGTCATGTCTGTTTTCACCCTCCCTTGGCTAATAGCTGTTACTGGACCTACCCTCCAAGAACTAATCCAATCTTTTTTTAAACCCAGCTATACTACTAGCATTGACAACATCCTCTGGCAACAAATTCCACAAGTTAATTAGGCATTGAGTGACAAAAATACTTTCTTTTATTTGTTTTAAATCTGCTGTCAGTTAGTTTCATAAAGTGTCCTCTAGTTTGGGTACTATTTGAGAGGGTAAATAACTGCTTTATGTCCCTGTGATTTTGGATGTTACTGTCTGTTTTTCACAGAATATTTTCTTAGTTTAATCTACAAAATGTTAACCTAAAAGTTAAAAGCCAGTAACTTAATTCTCCTAATTGCTCAAGGTCAGCTAAGATTCTAAGTCCTTATCACCGACCGCCACAGTCCTTTTTAGAAAGGACTGCCCGTATTTTGTTTTACAGTCTAATCTAATAGGCAGCTGAGTATAACGTCGTTTGGAACATGTGCCAGAGTTGCCCTAGGAGGTCGTTGCTTTCTTCTCTTGCACATGAGCAATAAAGATAGTGTTTTAAACGTTAGAATTGCTGTTTACTCAAAACTGTGAAATGGTTGTATATGTTAGACCTCATGAATTGTATATTTTGGGTACTTTGCACATATTTAAACTACAGTGTGTATTTTGGTATGTAGATGTTTCTTCATAGATATATTAAAGTTGTCTCACTTATAAAGCACAAAACACTGGTGTGTTGAAGAATCAATACATATAGATGATTGTTGCTGTCTATCAGTTTTAGCTCTAAGGGAAACAGTTAATCTAGTCTAAGGATCATCCTGTTGGGAGAATACATTATGCTGGGCCACTTTCAGGTATATTTTTAACTAAATTCCATTTTCATAACTGTTCATTGGTTGAGTTTACTGTGAATCTTCAGTAGCCAGCAACGTAGTAGTGTATTGAGATGCCAGCAAAAGCTCTGGGGGACAAGGGTGGGGTCCCAGGGTAATGAATTGATTCCAAGTCAAAATCTTATATCTATTCCAAATTTGTCCAATTGAGGTTTAAGTAAGAAAAACTGCTGGTGCTTTAAGGTGAGAGGGAGCTGACCAGTGACTTTAGGCTTCACATTTGACCTTGTCATGTGCACATGGATATTCTCTTGGCTGCAGGAGAGAGTGTGGAGCCATTCTTCCGCCTTCACTTCCTAGGCTCTTTAGCCCCCATTGAGCTGAGAACAGTGGCTGAGGACAAAAGCTGTATACACTGTACAAACAGAGCACCAAAGCAGCAGTACACTGACTCATTCTTCGCTCTGTGTGAGAACTGAGGGGGACTCTATTCACTTCCTTTGTGCTGGTGTCTGTCAACAGCGCTGTTTGAGGCAAGGCCTATTGTGCTGGCCAGTGTTTCTTATTGACCTAAGTCTGTGCCTGCAATGTTCCCAGGGTCGAAGTTGCGAATGAGAGAATGTTTGAAAAGGGGTAATCATAGGGTAAATGCATTTTGCTGCATTGTCATCTGACCTATTAAATCTAAACTGTGGTCTACGTTAATGCAAACAGGTAATTATATAGTCACAGCTGCAGCTATTGACATCTGGTTACCGCCCTGTGGAAAAAAAGATGTGGTTTTCTCTTCTGTGTCTAGGCTCTCGAACACTGGACTTTAATGATATTAACTGGAAATAGAGAATGGATTAGTGAGACTGACAGGTCAACAAGGTGGATACTTTATCCTTCTAAGCAAAAAATAGCTCCATCCACAACTGTTTGAGTACTACATATACCTTTTTATTTCAGTGCTTTCCCATGACTCCAGGTTTGACTGTTGTCAGCTCTAGCTTCACTTAATAGTTATGGGTTGGGATTTAGTAGTAGTTTTGCGCATCCCTGCCTCCCAGGACTCCTTGGGTGCAATCCTACAGGCCACTTACGTCACCCCGGAAGTGCGCCGCAAACAGTGAAAGCATGCGCTCAGGTGCGCATACGCCCCACGTACACAGTAAGCCGCACGGGAAAACGACGCACCCCCTCGGATGCAACCTTCCTGAGCCCACACACACCGCAGCCCGTGGGATGGAGCAGGCACGACTCCTGCTCCACCCCCCAGGCTGCGGTGTGTGTGGGCTGGGGCGCATCGGAGGGGGCACACCATTGCTCCGCACGGCTTGCATATGTGCCTGAGCGAGCGCTGCCCAGTTGTATCGTGCACCTGCCGCCGGTGTAAACAGGAAGCAGGTTTGCACCCTTATTGTATAATAGCTCTGTGAGTTGCCATTGATTTTATACTATTGTGTTTTTATTAGGTTCAGTAGCTATTGTCCTTCTAGGCTGGGTTGCCAGGAATTCCAAATTTAAATCCTTATTAACGAAGAGCAAGTCACATCTTCAATTTTGTAGCAAGTGTTCAGGAGCTAATAAAAATGTTTCTTGCTGTAAATTATTTTTATGGTGACTGCTCTTCCTTTCACTGTACAGTAGATTTGACCAAATGGCATTTGCATATAAATCAGCCCTATCATATTTCCTCGTTCTTCACCTCTGCATTCTTAGGATACTAGAAGGTAGGGGTTGTGGGTTTTCTTCGTTGTTTTTTTTAAAAAGGCAAAAATAATACAAAGGAGCCTATTCCATTGGAAGCTAGGATCTTTGTATTTGAAAACCTTTCCCTATGTTAAATGACAAAATTATGAACACAAAAGCGGTGGCTCTCTGTTTTCTTCTTGCTTTTTCGTTTGAGGAAAGCTTTTTTACAATAGTTTATTTTTATTTGTTTTAAGACTGTAACTTATCTGTACAGAGAATAGCTTTGTTGTTTAAACTTGGGTTTGATATGGACCCTTTATTCTGGATTTTTTGCGTAATTTGATGATTTGATTTGTACAATGTTTGTTTTATATTTTAAGTGGTGAATAACCTTAATAAATATTATCATATCGTATCAACAAAATTATGAGATTGTATGTTGCTGTAATTAGCAACTTTCAAAGAATTTTTTTACCGCAGCAAAATCTTAGCTACTTCTCTTTTTCATTTGCATCCTAATATTGTTGCATGGGAACCAATTATACTGGGTGTTATGAAGAGTTCAAGTAAGCATGAAATGGATGAAATTAATGTAATAGAGAGAACAGATGTTGCACAGGAGTGTTACATAAAATGTGTAACTTTGGAAGGATTGTAGTTACTAAAATTTGAATCTTTCATCCACAAACTTCTGCAGAGACATGTTCACTGATTTTCACCAGAGGGTTATTCCTTCTTTGCGCAGAAGCAAGGCAGGACCACCTGTGTGTTCTGGTTCCTGACTCAGGGATCTGCCTAACAATAAATCTCTTGGGGACACTGCGTCTCCAAGGCAACTTAAATCAAGCTGTCATCCCCCCCGCTTCCCCTTCCCAAGAATAACCTTTTGGGACATAGGTCTGCTTCAGTGGAATCATATCTTTTTATTCCAGCCTCTTCCCCTCCCCCTGAGTCTCCCCGCCCCTGTGTTATTGGTCCCCTACAAAAGCCTCGGTGAGACAGCATTCACGTGTGGCCATTCAAGATAGCTGATACACTGAAAAATGGTTCAACTGCAGGAAATCCTGTCTGATTCTCTATGGTTGGACAAATGCCCTTTCTTCTCCCAGTCTATAACTTGTATTGCTCTGGACTTGAGACAGTCGTTCCTGAATCTCCTTCTTAGCTGACACTAGACCCTAGCTACTGAGAGCTGGAATTATCAGCATTCCACCCCACCCAACCTTCAATGCGGGCCACTATTCCACCCCAGTAGAAACATGGCCAGGCTTCCAAAAAGAAGATTAAAAAAGCTAGTGAGGTGAGGATTATTATATAAGTAGTAAGAAACTTTATTTTTCCCCTTTCTGCACCAGTTCTGTATCTCATTTACTCCTTCAGAATTCTGCAGGCACCCGTATTTCTCCTCGGGTACTAAAAGCGGAGGGATCCTGGAATTATCCCTTCACAAATCTCTCTGTTTCTGAAGCAGCAGCTCAAGTTTGCCCCAAGCCATACGGTTCATTGAGAGGGTATGGTTAATGCACACCAGATTTTCTTGCATACAGTGCACAAGGGAGTGATGTGCCTTGTCTGACTGCTTTTACTTCCCCAACCCAATGGATTTAAGTAGTAAGAAATGGTTCCCCAACCCAATGGATTTAAGTAGTAAGTAAGATTTCATAGCTGGGTGAGCTGGAGATGACCGTCCAGTGTGAGACCAAGCAGAACTTGAACCCACAGCCTGCTCCATACACCAGCATCTGGCACTTCTCATTTTTTTCTGCAGTTTCCTCAAAGCTAGTTTATTATTATTATTCTAAACATTTATATAGCGCCGGTCATGTACCTGGCACTGTACAAAACATGGAAATAGACGTGGTCCCTGCCTGTGGCTTACAATTGCCCAGTTCTTGTATGTCTCGCAAGCTTTCATTTATTTAAAAATTTACCCTGCCCATTCTGCCTCAGGCAACTCTGGGCAGCTCACAAGGAGGAATTAAACATATCCCTAACCACCCCCCACCCATTCCCCTCCCCATCAAAAGCCAGGCAGAACAGCCACATTTTACAACAGCATCAAAAAGAGGAGAGATCCAGGACCATACGGGCCTCCACCCGCAAGGAGTTCCACAGCTGTGGAGCAGCCACCGAGAAGACCCTCCCCATCGTGGCCCCCCGGCAGACTCAGGGGACCTCAAGGAGAGCACACACACACCCCGATGACCGGAGGGGTCAATCCCGAACTCGATGGGTGGGGCGGTCCAGCAAATAGGTCAGGCCAAGTCCGTTTAGGGCTTTATAGGCAAGCACCAACACCATCAATCGGGCCTGGAAGACTATAGGCAGCCAGTGCAGAGACTGAAGAACTGGTGTAATATGTTCCCGGCAGCCCAGTCCCACCAGGAGACGGGCTGCCACGTTGTGCACTGGCTCCAGTCTCCAAACCGTCACCATGGGTAGCCCCACATAGAGCGCGTTACAGTAGTCTCGCCTAGAGATTATGAAAGCATGGATGACAGTGGCCAGGTCAGAGTCCTAAATATACGGCCGAAGCAGACGCACCAGATGTAATTGACGAAAGGCACTCCATGCCACAGACTCCACCTGAGCATCCAAGTGGAGCTGCGAGTCAAGGAGCACCCCCAGACTCTTTACCTGGGTAGCCAGCAGAGGGCAGACTCGCCGCCTTACCCACCAACATCACCTCCGTCTTATCGGGATTCATTTTTAGTCAATTTGCCCTCATCCAATCCCCCACAGCTGCCAGACACCCGGTAAGCACCAGGTGCTTTCTTGAAAGTTCAAGGCCAAAGCCAGTAAGAGTAATCCCTTCCTTCAAACCACTGAATCTCAGAGGAGCTGGAATTGGATAGGCAAGAATCTGTGTGTGACCATCCACAGATGTACTCTCTGAATGCAACTGAAAATAGTCATGCTCTACCTAGACCTTCGCCATTGAAGATGTGATTTAAGCAGAGCAGGAATTTCCAGCAACAAATAAGACTTCTCCTGAGAATTCATGCATGTTCTCCTATGTAAGGATAACTCAGGAAAAGAGGAAGGTGCAGTGTGGAGGAGCTACAACAGGAGTGGAGAGGAAAACCATCTTATGACAGATGTCTGTTGCTTAGCATTGATCAACAAATCAGTTATTTATTTGTAAAAGCAATGCTTAAGAACGTAAGAAGTGCCATACTGGGTCAGACTAATGGTCCATCTAGTCCAGCATCCTGTCTCCAACAGTGGCCAATCACGGTGGCTTGGGAGAAGCACCCAACAGGTCACAATGGGGGAACCATTCCCTGTTGTTTTTCACCAGCTCCCGTCATGTTCCCTGATCCTGTCTGGCTAATAGCTGCTAATGGACCTAACTTCTAGAAACTTGTCCAGATCTCTCTTAAACTCCACTATAGTACTGGTCCTTACCACAGCCTCTGGTAGTAGATTCCACAATCCAATTATATGCTGAGTGAAAAAATATTGTCTTTTATTTGTTTTAAACTGGCCACCCATGAGTTTCATGGAGTGTCCCCTAGTTCTAGTACTAGCTGAGAGGGTAAATAACTGCTCCTTGTTTATTAGTTCCACACCACTCATGATTTTATAGACCTCTATCATATCTCCTCTCAGTTGTCTCTTCTCCAAACTGAAGAGCCCCAACCTACCAAGCCTCTCCTCATACGGGAGCCCTTCCATGCCCTTGATCATTTTTGTTGCCCTTCTCTGTACCTTTTCTAGTTCAGCTATGTCTTTTTTGAGATGGGGCGACCAGAACTGCACACAATATTTGAGGTGCGGTCGCACCATTGATTTGTATAGAGGCATTATGACCTCCTCAGTTTTATTCTCTATCCCCTTCCGAATAATTCCTAACATTCTGTTTGCTTTTTTGACTGCTGCTGCGCTGTGGATTTCATTGTATTGTCCACAACCACTCCCAGATCCTTTTCCCGAGTGATAACTCCTAGCTTAGTACCGAGCATTGTGTACTCATAGTTTGGATTATTTTTCCCTACGTGCATCACTTTGCACTTGTCCACATTAAATCTCATTTGCCATTTAGATGTCCAGGCACCCGGTTGCGTAAGATCCTGTTGCAGTTCCTCACAGTCTGCTCGTGTTTTAACTACCTTGAATAACTTGGTGTCGTCTGCAAATTTGATCATCTCACTCTTAACACCCTTTTCCAAATCAAAGGGTATTTATTTATTTAAACAAATTTATTATTTTGAAAAGAAATTAAAAGCAGGATATCTTAGAGCAATTTTAGCAACCTTTTCTTGACCTATACTGTAACAATATGTGTTATATAAAGAGAGAACCATAATAAATCCCATAAGTCAAAGTACCTTATGGGGGTAGGAGGAGGAGAAGCTTAATTCTTCATTGTATGTTAAGGTTGTTAATGTATACAGTGCCAGCAATGTGCCTGGCACTGAACAGTCTTTAATTAGAGATAGATCCCTGCCCCAGGGGGCTTACAATTTTGGAATTTAACATACGATATCTACCTATATGTTATGGGGTATATACCATTATTTCAGGAATCTGAGCCAATATATTTCATTTTTAGGTACTGAGATTATTATTATTTATTTATTTTAATTGGTTCTTTTTTCCCCTCTCTATTTTATATTTGATTTTAAACCTGCTGTACACCTTCATAATATAATGGTTCTAATAACATCTCTTCTTAGGTTAAACTTTGGTTTTCTTCTTTCCCATGCATGTTGGGTAACATCACACCAAATGTATCACTAATACGTCAGAATTAATGTAGCTACACGTCACATTTGGCAATAATCCCAAATGAGCTTGGCTTGTGTACCTTTCTTAAAAGGAAAATGAAGTGTGCTTCATTGAAAAAACAACTTTCTAACAGAAATTGATTTGTTTGTTTTACCACAAGCCTCAGGATACTATAATTGTGCAATAAAACCACGGTGTATTTGGCACGTGTCATTCCTCTGAGTTTAAAAGAATCTTTATGGAAAGTGAAGTTGCCTTCTATGCTAAAAATAAATTCGAAAGCATACCAACTAGCTCCAGGAAACTATGTGCCAGTGGTGAAGTATGAGAGCCCCTATTCTAACCAATAATGTCTGTGAATTCTAGTTTTAAACTGACTGCAAAGAATGCACCAGTCATTTGGGGTGTCTTTAAAAGTTATTCCCCCCCACATGGGGCAATCCTGAACATGTAGGGGGGGTTGTGTACTCCAAACTACTTATGGTCAGCCAGCAGCTACTGACCAACAACCCATTGTGGGGAAGAGGGGCTATTTGGGGTGCAGGAGAAGAGGGGCGGAACAGGGAACAGAAGCAGCAAGTCTAGGGAACCAGGGCCTGGGGAGTAGCAAGTGGTGGTGTGGTAGAAGTGGCTTCCCTTGTCACTGCTGTTTCCTGCTGGCTGGAACAGTGGGTGGGCGGCTCATCCCACAACAAGACAGAAGTGCAAGAATCTCATTTTAGAATGAAATGCTTGCTTGCTACCCAAGCCCCTATTCCTGGTTAGCAGCAAGTCGTGGGGTCCCAAAGATCCCCAGCCTGTGGTCCTAAGGAGCAGCAAGTGCTGAGTTCTGGGCAGCAGCAAAAGGTGGTCGCAGAAGCCGTGGTGGCTCCTCAGGACCAACTGTTGCTGCTACTGCTCACTTCTCTCCAGGTCCAAGAGGGACAGAATAGGTGAGGAGAGCACAGCAGCGATAGCGGCTTTTCGTTGCCCAAGTGCTCTCCCCTGTTCCTGTTTAGACATTGCAGCACCTACCTGACAGTTCTTATTCTGCATATTGGAACTAAATGCCATTCAGGCCTGGTCATGTGGAGCAAGTGAATGGCTGCTGAATCAGGCTTTAAAATACACCTTATGCTGGTTGAGTGTTTCCAGCGTGAAACACTCACCTAGCATAATGTGTAAAAACACGATTAGAGTAACACTAGTGTCTGTCCCAAATGCTGTTTTTGTCATGTTAGTGTAAGGCAGAGACTCCCAAACTGTTGGTCCCTTCCTCAAGTTGGATTGTACCATGAGCGGATGATGCCACAATTTCAATTGACATTGTATATACTTTGCATGTCTCTGAGTGTCTGGGGTTACAGGATTATATTCAAATCTCAAAATGGGTTTACATTGACAAAAAATTGTTAAGAGTGGGGCATTTGGAAAGTAATCATTGGTTTGTTTGTAAATAGAATGTAGGGTTTGCATTTATTCATTTGTACAAAACTAACACTCCTGGGCATTAGCTACCTTAAACTCTTGGATTGGTATTTTTATTTTTAGAGAAGGAAAGCTGGGGATTGGGATTTATTTAATTTTTAATGCAAATTGGCTCTCTTCACTTCGAAAGTTAACAGAAACAGGTTGTTAAAACATGTATATGTTTATACACATTGCTACACAGTTTAAAATTTATTTGGACAGGTATTGAGCATATTAATAGGGACTAGAAAAAAGAGAAGCTTTTCTTTTAAATAAATGATAAATACGCTTCTTCCTCATACCTATGGCATTGCAAATTCATTCTGTTACTCCTTTAATTGGTAATAGATTGTATGAACAGAGGGTAAAGGGATTGAGAGGATTGTAAATTTGTACTGTGTAAAATCTGGCAAGTCTCACTCGGGTTGTTAGCCTCTCTTACAGATGCCTTTTGATAAATTCTTTGAGATAAGGCCAATCACACAGTGTACTGAGTACTGGATCACTTTGCTTCATTTTTTATACTTTTCTGTCATGCAGATAGTTTTACTCTCAAATAGCAATTTTTTTCTGGTATCTTGTAAGAGTTGAATGAACCGATTTGGTTATTTAGGGTTACCTTCACATTGCCACTTCTCTTTAGAAAAGTTTTAACTTTCTGTGCAGGATGTAATAGTTAAACCGGACTATGGTACATGAATATATAGATTACAATCAGTACAAGTCAGCCTGAGCAGTCAGTTTCCTCTCACCCATTCTGACTATTGTCACTGTTTCCCCTCATTCATTCTGAATTGTTGCTCTTAGAACAAGACCAATAGACAGTATTGAGAAAGCTGGAATACAGTTTTATGTTTGT
This sequence comes from Sphenodon punctatus, assembly GCA_003113815.1. Lineage (NCBI taxonomy): Eukaryota > Metazoa > Chordata > Lepidosauria > Sphenodontia > Sphenodontidae > Sphenodon > Sphenodon punctatus. The sequence continues at coordinate 290,640 of QEPC01009804.1, read as the reverse complement.
TTAATCTTTCTATTTTCTACGAGAGTTTGTGTGTGTGCAAGAAAAGTTCTATGGTTTGTTTATATTTTTATTTATAATATACTTTATATAAATATATTTTATTTATAATATTGAGAGCCAGTATGGTGTAATGGCTGAGTGCACAGTACTTGACCCAGGAGGTAGGGGGGGACCCCAGTTCTAGTCTCACCTTAGCCAGAAACTCTCTGAGTGACCTTGGACAAGTCACAATATTCTCTCAGCCTAACCTACCTCTCAGGGTTGTTATGAGGATTAAAAGTTGTGTTATGTGTAAAGTGCTCAGTGTACCATGGTAGGGGGGCGCTATATAAAAATAAATAGTATTATTATTGTTATTTATTAGCAAGTGACAGCTGTAGAGATTTCAAGATATTGTTTGAAATTTCAAGGTGAAGGTAAAAATTCACATAAATACCCCCTAGTAGTAGTAGTGGTAGTGGTAGTAATAATAAATCCTCATTTTAAGTCTCATCTTGAAATTTGAGTTGATAACAATATGACTATGTTATCTTCTCTCTTTTTTAATAAAAAATATCTCTCCCTCACACAAACACACAACTCACCTACCATGAGGCTGTACTTATTCAAAGATGTTTTTTAGAACACTACTGTGTTGGCTACTGAGCTAACCACTCTATTTTGCACTCATTGTTCTGAGTATTACTAAAGCCTGGGCTATATAAATTTCTGTAAAGGAAGCATATTTGTCAACTTGGAAACTAGGTATGTGTAGTATAGGGTTAATAGTTTGACATTCTAAAGTGTCTTAATTAGGCCTTGGCGAAGAGCCATGGTCAGTAGAAAATGGGCCTCGAACCAGCAGCAGAAACTAGTGGTTTCAGCTTCTGGCAAGGTCTTGTGCATTCAGCAGCATTCTTTCTGTGCGAGTGCCTACCTGTTGTGGGAAAGCAAGATGTTGTCCAGACCTGAGACAAAGCAGCCAGGCATTTTCCCATCCAGCTCCGCTATTGTGTGCTTAAAATAGAAAGGGAGTTGGGGAAGAAAGGTACCTGTCAATGAGCTAGGGTTTTGCAGTGATTCACTGCATATAGCAGCATACAATTAAAGGAAGGCCTAGTTCAACCCACAGTGAATATTTGTCAACTTTCTCAGACTGTGTGCAGTGTAAAGCACATCCACTGTAAAACAGGATGTCATAAGGATCTGAAGTTTTGAGGCTAACTACTCTGAGAGGCTATTACACTGATATTGGATTTGTTGGCATATTTCTATACCACATGTTCCAGAATGGAAAGGATACTAGGTTTTAAAATGAAATCCAAATTTGAACTATAGTGTCTTCAAAGTGGTTATGTTTAAAGAAAAAGGAAGAGTAGAAGCTCAGAGGGGCAAGAGAGCAAAATCAGAACTGCTCAAGTGTTTTAGTGCCCCTCTCTACAGCTGTGTTGGCTGTAGTAGGTGATGTGGGAAAGAATAATAAGCCCATCATCTTTCTCCATTTGTTTTCTGGAAGAAACTACCAGCTTCTCTTTATAAACTCTTTTATAAAACTCTTCGGAATACAGAATAATACAGTGAGTCAGGTTCTCTAACAATATAGATGGTTTGCATACATGCTGTCAGGTCTGTAGGGTACACGTATCCCATGGAAGGCAGTGGCTAAATCCCTAGTTAGACACTTGTAACAATCACATTTACTTCATCCAGTTGTTGAGAGAAACTGTTCTATAAATGGGCTCACATAGATCAGCCAATATCTAAGGTGACTGTGAATGTTTATTGAAATGTATGACATTTGCAATAAAAAAATTCTTCTATACTGTAAAGAGTGAGTCCTTTAGTCATCCCCTGCCAGCATTCATTCTTTTGACTTTAATAAAATAAATAAAACTTGGTTCTGTAACAAAATTCATGCCAAGGCACAAAATTCTACAAAGGCAAAAGCTCTACTTTTAGAAACTACTAAAGAATGAGTGTACTTTTAGAATGTACTTATTTTAAAAATATTTTAACTTTTTCATAATCTTCACATATACTATATAAGTACTTACTGATACTAAATCTTTCTTGTCTGTCTCGTACGCACAGTGCCAGTGAGTAGAATTTGGTCCATGATATTAACATAGCTGATATTACAAAATTATTGCCTTCTAGTTTTTCTTTTATGTCGGGTTCCATCTGGAGGATTACTGCAGTCATACTGTCAATTTCTGAACATATTAATGTATAAAGATAAATATATCCTTAACTACTGTGACACAAGAAGGTGAAGGAGCTTTCTGGGACCCCTCTGTGAGTGGGGGCAGTCCTGGCATGGGGAAGAAGGGTGATGGGGTTCATGGAGTATGTGCATAGTGGGTGGTCCTATTGTCATGGGGGTGGGGGTGGAAATGGGGGTGGCTGGGATTTATTTATTTATTCCAAAATTTAATACCCCACCCCTCCCGCACAGTGGCTCGGGACGGCTTACAATCACAATAACTAATCACAGTAAAACCTTCCAAAACATCAAAATAGGACGGCTAAAACAAACAAACCATTATCCGTAAACCAAACCCACCCATCCTCCCCACCAAAGGCCAGGCGGAACAGCCAGGTTTTACAACTACATTGGAAAGGGGAAATCGGGGGCCAAACGGGCCTCTAATAGCAGGGAGTTCCACAGCTGTAGAGCAGCCACCGAGGAAGCTCTCCCCATTTTGGCCCCCCAGAAGACTATGGGCACCTCAAGGAGAGCACCTCCCAATGACCGTAAGGGCTGATCCAGGACTCGAGGGGTGAGGCGGTCCCGCAGGTAGGTTGGGCCAAGGCCGTTTAGGGTTTTATAGGCAAGCACCAACATCTTGAATCGTGCCTGGAAGACTATAGGCAGGCAGCCAGTGCAGTAACCGAAGAACTGGTGTAATATGTTCCTGGCGGCCCAATCCCACCAAGAGACGGGCCGCTGCATTCTACACCAGCTGCAATCTCCGAACCGTCACCCTGGGTAGCCCCATTATAGCGTGTTACAATAGTCTAGCCTAGTGGTGATGAAAGCATGGATGACAGTGGCCAGGTCAGAGTCTGAAACATACGACCAAAGCCGATGCGCCAGATGTAATTGGCGAAAGGCACTCCTTGCCACAGACTCCACTTGAGCATCCAAGCAGAGCTGCGAGTCAAGGAGCACCCCCAGACTCCGTACCTGGGGAACCAGCAGAGGACAGACGCCATCAATGATGGGGGCCATCAACCCCACCGCCTTACCCACCAAGATCACCTCCGTCTTGTCAGGATTCAGCTTCAGTCGATTAGCCCTCATCCAATCCCCCACAGCTGTCAGATACCCGGTAAGCACCGAGACTGCCGGGCCTGGGTATGATGAAAAAGAGAGGTAGAGCTGGGTGTCCTCAGCATATTGATGACACCACACACCAAACCTCCTGACAACCTCGCCAAGCGCCTACATATACACATTGAACAGGAGAGGAGACAAAACAGAACCCTGCGAGACTTCACATGAGAGATCTCAGTATGATGAAATCCCCAGGCACCACTCGCTGAGTTCTTCTGGCGAGGAAAGAGCAGAACCAGTCAAGAACCGTGCTGCCCATCCCTGCACAGTCCCGCAGGCACATCACCAACATGTCATGGTCAATGGTATCAAAAGCAGCCGACAGATCTAATAAAATCAGCAGGGCTGAACAACCCTGATCTAATTCCCAGCGCAGGTCGTCAACCAAAGCCACAAGCGCAGTCTCAATGCCATAACCCGGGCGAAATCCTGACTGTGAGGGATCAAGAAAACAGACACGATCCAGATGTTCCTGCAACTGCCGGGCCACCACCCCTTCAATAACCTTCCCTAGAAAGGGAAGGTTAGAAACTGGCTGATAGCTGGCAAAGGAGTCAACGTCAAGCAATGGTTTCTTGAGCAGGGGCAGCACCACCGCCTCCTTGAGGGAACCCAACACCCTGCCCTCCATAAGGGAGGCATGGACCACTCCAGCCAGCAACAGCCCCATCGTCTCCCAGCAGGCCTTAACCAGCCGGGACAGGCATGGATCTAATTCACAACAAGTAGCGCTTCCTCAACAAATGTGAGCTGAGGGAGGATGAATGGAGTCTCTCCCTAGAGAGGGTGGGATTTGGTTGGGGACATGAGGGTTTTCCCTGCCTGTCTCCTTTTCCAATTATCCTCTGGGGATGCTGAGCTTGGGGGGGAGGGGAATACTCTCTGGTCACCCATCTCCCTGGGGCCTTGCTGGCCCTCTGAGGGTTATCACCTTCAGGGGTGGGGATGGAAAATCAGAAGCCAGAGAGGGCAGCCTGTTTGGGGAAGGGAGGAAGTGGGTCTGCTCCTGAACCTATTATTGTTGTCTTTAGCCCTAGCAAGGCCGGCCCGAAGCATGTGCTACGTGTGCGGTCGCACATGGCCCTGCACCAGTTCGGGCCCCACACTTGCCTGGCTGGGCTGCAGGCTGCAGTCAGCTTCTCCCCCAATAGGTTCTTCTGCCTCCCCTCCTTGGCTCTGGTCCCCATCCCTCACCTGCCTCTTCCTCTTAGTAGTGCTGCAGCAGCAGGACACCCATCGGACTGGGAGATAAAGCTGTTTACAAACAACTCCTCCCCATGTGAGTGATCAGAAGGTTGTTGCCTTGTAAAGAAGGTTCTTCGAGAATGCTCCCTACAGTCTCACAAACGGGGTTCTGCAGCTCACCCTATTCAAATTAATAGACCATGTGATGGCCTCGAGCTCCTCTGGTATAAAAAGCACTCTCCCTCCTCAGAATGACAGTTCCTTCCAACCCTTTCTAGGAATATAAGAAAAAAATTCCATGCAGGGTTGGAAGGGTGGGTGTTGTGAGAATGTTTGGAGCCATCTTGAAGAACCTTGTTTACAAGGCAGCAACTTTCTGTTCTTTTTCGAGTGGCTCCACACAGGCCTTTTTTACGCTCATCCGCACTCACAGAGTAACCGCCGTTTTCCCCAGTTGCTCCGTGTGTGGGGGCGAGTGTGGGGGGATGCGTGTTAGGCGGGTGCGCGCGCATGCACCCCCACTCACCACGGGCACTTCATCATTCACACGGGGCTCCCCCACCCATGAACATGCAGAAATCTGCGTGTTCATGGCTGGGAGAGGCCCATGTAAAAAGGGGCACATTCTTACAGCTGTCATATGTATGTTACCTTAGGTAACAATTTAGGATGTAAAACAATATCTCTTCTATCTTGGAAAATCTGCAAATATGGTTCTGAGATTATTATGGCTGCTATTTCACTAACTCTTCTTAATTAAGTTATTACTAACAGGAATACTGTCTTTTAAACCCCACCCCATAACCAGTTCATTTACGCCTGCCATATAATCAATTCACGCTGCCCCGGGGGCACAAATGAAATGGTTAGGGGTGGGGGGCAGCGTGAATTGATTATATGGGGGGCAAGGGCGCAAACGAACTGGTTATGGGGTGGGGGCAGAGTGAATTGATTGTGGGAGCACAACTGAACTGGTTATATATATATGTCCCTTTTCATGGCATAATGCGTTTAATAGGCTGGCTGCATTTTGAGTGTCTTGTGTGTTTGATAGCACCGCCGCCGAACCGGTCGCACCGCATGCGTGCACAAGGCACAGACAGCACCGGCAGCAGGAAGCAACAGGCCCTGGAGGCCAGGCTAGCTAAGCTCACCCCCTCCTCCAGTAAGACAGCAGATGCAGTCAGTTTCTCTGTGCCTGCCTCACTGTCCACCCAGCTGCCCCTGCAGTGGAACCACTCCCAGGGAGTGATGGTAGATGCTCGGCTGGGGAGGTGGGAACCATTGGGAGGCCATGCTTGTCTACGACCACTCGACTGAGCGCCAGGCAAGGCAGCCAAGGGGTGCCAAACCGGGGGGAGGGAGAGAGAAGCATAGGGAGGCCATGCTTCTCCATGGCAGCTCAAAGGGGTGGAGAATGGGAATCCTTCCTGTCCAAAGGGAGTAAATCATATGTAAATGTTCACATTTGCATAATTAGGTGGGGCCTATTTATGCAAATTAGGCCCTGCACCAAGACTTCGCACATGGCCTCACACACCCTGGGCCCGGCCCTGAACCCTCAGTAGGTATAGCAGTGAGGGAGGAGGAAAGACCAGGGATATCAGGAAATGCACTTGGTGTCTGTTCCTGTGTCCCACTCCTCCCCTCCCCCATTACCCCATCTCTGAATATTTGGGGGCTGAGGCTAGTGGGGCCCCTGAGCTGATTCTGATGCTGTTTAATGCGAGGTGAGTGAGCAATAAAACATCTTTGAATTTATTCAGGATGAGGCTACTGACCTCCATATGCATTACAGAAACTTGCTGGATGAGGCATCTGGCCCCCTCTAGTTAATGCAGCCTTGGCGTGCTTCTGGACCCTCTACTGTGCCTGGATTGTCAGGATATGGCGTTGGCCAGGAGCGCTTTTCATCAAGTCAATCTGGTGAGGAGGCTGCAGCCTTTTCTTTCTGACTCTAGTCTGGCCACCATCATCCATGTTTTCATTACCTCAAGGCTAAACTACTGCCGTGTACTCTACATGGGACTGCCCTTGATGACTGTTCAGAAGCTGCAGCTGATTCACAATGCAGTGACCTGGTTCCTTTTGGGTATGGGTTGCTGTGAGCACATTACACCTGTGCTTTACATTCTGCACTGGATAACTGTAGCTTTCTGGGCACAATTCAAGGTGCTGGTTTTGACCTTCAAAGGCCTAAATGGTCTGGCCCCCATATATATGAAAGACTGCCTTTCCTACCATGCTGCACCGTGACCCTTGTGGTCAGCCAGGAATGCGCTCTTGCAGGTACCACCTGCCAGTCTTATCCATACGCCAAGGGTCTGCAGAGAGGCATTCTTGGTTGCAGCCCCAATACTGTGGAACTCCCTTCCCCTGGATGTCCATCAAAGCCCAAGCCTGAGCATGTTGTAAACCCTTTCTATTTGGCAAGGCATTTGGCAGGCAGGAATAGTGGCTGGGGTGGGTGACTTATGGGGCAAGGGTGAGATTTCTTTAAGCGATTTTGTGTTTTTAATATTGTAAGCCATCCTGAGCCTTAAAGGGTGGGGTAGAAATTTAAATAAAATTCATTGTATTCCCACTATTTTTAAAAAATACATAGTTCACCAGCTTATTTGTCAATCAGTGCAAAGCACACTTCAGGAAAGAACAGAACTTGTTGCCACTTTCAGATACCCTTGGGGCACAGCTGACTGCATGAATGAAATATGAGCTGAAATTCTGTGTGCCATGCAAATGTTTGTGCAGCTCACATTTGTTGGGGAGGAGCTTGTGTACTTTCTGTAATGTACTTTTGATTTTATGACCAAGCAGCAAGTGTGAAAGTTTCTGCATGTTGGTACTGTACTGTACTGTACTGAAAGGAAAGCAAATCTATTTGAATAACATGCTAAGATATGTAACTGAACAGGGAAGCGTTTTATATTATATGGGTTTACTCTAGAACTAATTTAAGTGTTTGGGGAAATTGAAATCAAATTGCTTTCTGATTTGTGCTCTGTTCAACTACTTTAATTTCTTACCAAGGTTTTAATCAAGGCATAATTTGATCTTTAGGGAGCCTATATACATCAATGGGAAGTTAGCCATTGACTTCAGTGGGAGTTGGATTGCACTATTTACGCATAGAAGTGTCAGTGAAATCAACCCTAATTCTTTAAATTTAATTTTAATTATTGTTGATACGGTGACATTGTCCACAAAACTGCTTTCTTCCTCCAAGGTATTGCTTTTTAAATTTTATGTAATAAGGCAAGATGGATCAAGTGAGCAAAGGTGTGGATTGAAGAACAGGAACAATAATGAAAGAATCATACATTTATGTTTACATGCATCTTGGCTTGGTTTTTATTTGTTTTTTTAATTGTATACAAATTTGTTGTGGATGTGACTAAGTGCTGGATTGCACTTTCACTTCTAGATTTAACTTGGCATGACATTTTAAAACAAAAAAAAATCATAATTGAACATTTCTTATTTGGAAAACATTAATTCTCTAACTTAACTTTTATCTGTTTTATATTCTGGATTAGTAACCAATTTCTCAGGTGGTTCAGATGTGAAACATTAGGCTATATTTTGAGTGGTATCAGGGAGTGATGTCTCCAGATATCATAAAAGGTGTTTTTCTGTCTCTTGGCTTTATATGTTTGGATAATGTGTAATGCAGAATATGGAATATTTTTTAAAAATTGCTCCTGTTTGCTGTATTAACTGATTTTTCTCCCTTCTTTTCATCTCTAACCATCTCAAATGTCCTAAAAATTCAGTAAGTCTGTTTTTGTCTTGCAAGTTTCTTAGATCTGGTGATAGCAGATAAGTAAATCAAGCACCTTGGAATGACCTAAAATGTGTTGGGTTTGGAATGCACCATCAGCCTGGCTTCGTTTTGTTCCTTGGAGTCCACAGTAGCCATCATTGTCTGAGTAACTGTGATAACTTGCAGTCGTTACAAATCAATCATTGGTCAAAAGAAACTTTTGTGGCCTTTCAGACCATTCTGCAAGTATAATTATAATTCATTGAAGTACTGATGACCTCCTCTCATGTCAGATGAAAGTCAGTCACAATATTGTGATGAATTGTGAATGCATAATGTATAAATGTGAAGGCCTTTTAATATAAAGGGATTACCTTTGGAGAACTCTTTTCTATTGCTTTTCATGTACATTGTGCGTGTTTCTTGTAGAATGTGGTTTTTGATTTTAAGTATATTAAAACAATTGATAAGCCAGCTGCACAGTTTTCAGAGTTGTTAGCATTTGAAAGGGGAAACAAATGGGCAGATGATAATTTTCAGGTCACATTTTTCATATTTTATGTGAAGGAACCAGAGTGAGCACAAAAGCGAGTTATGCCAAGTTTAAAGTTGGAAGCATGAGAAACCAGAGGTTATCCTGCTTTTGGATTCAACAGAGAAATTAGTATTCTTTTGTGTAATCTTTATGGAGTGGGGACCCTCAGGCACTGGGAAACAAATGCATCCTGCAGCTAGTTTTTATTTGGTCCCTTTCCAGCTACTGGATCTGGCCCCTGAAGCTAGTTTCTGCTCCCAAATACTAGAAAACTGAGGTCATCAGGGTAAGGGAGCCGAGATGGGGGCATGCACACAAGCATAGGGGACAGGTCCATGACATAAATCTATGATCTGGACTCTCCTGTTCTCCAGCACTCCCCTTGTGTACCTCCACGCCCAACTGCTGTGCAGCCCTCGGCACTGCCGAAGCCCCTGTTAGCAAAAAGGTTCCCCACCCTATGTCTATTCTGTATTTCAATTCTGTGCTTATGAACACAGGAGATAACTGTCCAACTCCTGAGCCGCCACATTACTTTTTTACTAAATTGTTTCAACTTTAAGGTCAGTGTAAAGAGACATGTTTTTATCTCATTTTAGTTTCAACATAGATAATACCAGAAAAACCCCACGTGTCTTAGATGCTTTAAATGTCACTGACGTACACAACCATGCATCACTGACTTCTTCTCCCCAGTCCCTTCAATTCCCTTTGGCCCTCCTCCTTCTGTGCTCATCCCAGATACAAGGAGGGATGGTATGAGGTCACTGCAAATTGTATTGATTGTGAGAGCAGCAGCTGAACTAATCACCCTTCCTCTCCCAGTTCATTTACATCTGTTGCAAACACCATTAACACCTTGTATACAATATATAGATATTTCCATCATATGACTTTCCTGCCAACAGCCAAGTTTAGTGGGATTTGGAGATTTTGCAATTTAAGCTTAATTGAAAATATAAAATATATATATGTATACATGTGTGCGCACATATATGTGTTTGTGTGTGTGTATGTTATAGATCCGCAAGAGTGACTCTATAATGAAGGCAGCTGCATCACTGTGTTAAAATCACGAACATTCTATTCATTACAAAATCAGGATGGTTTCTCCTATCACTTTGAAATTTGCTTGGGTGCGGGGTAGGTGGCTGAGGACACAGCCTGGGCTACCAGCCCATCAGGCTACAGTGGGCTATTACGTTTGTTTAGCTTGCTGAACCTGGTCCACTCCAGGGGACCACCATGACTGGCCACCATGGTGGTCGGCAGGGCACTAGGAGTTGCATGAGGGTGGGGCTGGCTACTGGCACATCTGTTTGGCCACCGCCTGGGCTGGGCTACTGGGACAGCTCTCCTGGATGCACTCATGTATGTCTGGTGGCCAGAGCTGACCCTGGCTGTGTCAGCGATGTGTTCCAGACCCGGGTAGGGTCGTGATGATGATGTGCCGCCGTCTCTTTCATTTTTACCCTTAGTTCTGGGAACAGTATTAAGAAATCTCGCAGTGCTCAAAAATTCAAGTGTGGCCTGAATTAATTTCATGTTTTTAGTTTTTGGAATTCTGTTGTATAGTTTTGAAGTTCTGATGTTTTGAGGTGCCCATTTTGGCAACAGAGTTAGAAAAGTGGTGTCCCATTGTCCATTTCACTAACGTTCTATTGAGTGTGAGGAGATAAACTTTCATGAAGGCTACTGTTGTATGGATCTGAGTGACATTTATTGCAGGCTATTAGATAGACGTGAACGGCATTTATTGCACCCAATTTTTGTATGGATGCCAGGGGAGTTTATTGCATGCTATGGACAGAACAGAGCTGTGGCTGAAAGGGAAACTCACTGACTAGCTACTCTGGTTGCCAAATAAACTCCCCAGCAGGTGTAGTGGCAAGGCATAAGGAATGTTGATCAGAAACAATAGAGACAACAGGAATACCCAAAGCAATGGGGCTTTGGGAATGTTAGTAGCCCTTAAAGGGCAGTAAACCAATAAATGGCAAATGCTTAACTGAAACAAAGGGAGTAGAGGAGGCTCTGAGATGCCAAAGAAGGTGGTGATGGGGAAACTAACAAAGACCAAGAGGGGTAAAAAAAAGTGAGGAAACCACATAGAAAAAACGGGGAGAGGAGCTGGGTGGAATGACCGGTAGGAGGCCATTCAGAGTATCTGGAATTTATTCATTTATTGGAATTTATATGCTGCCCTTCCCAAAGACTCAGGGCAGCTCACAAACGATAAAAATGTTAAAATTAATACAAAAAAATAGCCTTAAACCCACAACGGCTTGGATCCTGCGAGACGACCTCAAGCCCCTGATTATTTTGCAGCCCTTGTGGTCGGCTGGGGGCGCCCGACTCGAAGCCTCTCGGGTATGCAGGGTGGCGACGGCAGAGAGGGCATTCTCAGTGGCTGCACCTCGGCTGCAGACCTCCCCTCTTTCCGCAGATGTTGCAAGACCTGGTTGTTCTGCCAGGCCTTTGGGGAGGGTGGGGGGAGGGGTTTTATTTTGCCTTAACTGTTGCCAAATTTTATGATGTATATTTTATGTATTTTAGACTGTTTTATTGATGTTTTTATGTTGTGCGCCGCTCCGAGCTGCCAGTGTGCAGAAGGATGTGGGATACAAATTTTTGTATAAAAAATAAATAAACTCCCCACCAAACCCACCCAACGCAGTCTACCAACCCCTCCCTCCCCCCACAACCCTACTCCAGAACTACCCGACAAATCCAGCTCTATCAACCCCTATCTCTGCCCGCCAAATGCTTTTTCCAACAGAAATGTCTTACACTCCTTCTGAAGGTGCCCAGGCTCAAATGAATCTCCAGGGAAAGGGAATTCCATAACATTGGGACAGCGACTTAGAACCACCACCCCCATGTGCCCCTATTGTACAGATAAGTTTAACAGATGATACCCACAGAAGGGTGCTTCCCCGCTGGTCAAAGGGGCCCCAAAAGGGCATGGAAGAATAGGCAGTCTTTCAGATATGTGGGATCCAGACTATTTAGGACTTTAAAGCTCAAAACCAGCACTTTGAATTGGCTTGGAAAGCTATAGGTATCCAGTGCAGATGTCAAAGCACTGGTGTAATGTGCTTCCAGTGACTCATCCCTAAAAGGAGCTGAGCTGCCATATTCTGCACCAATTGCACCTTCCGAACAGTCATCAAGGGCAGCCTCACGTAGAGTGCACTGCAGTAATCTAGCCTTCAGGTGATGAAAGCATGGATGACAGCCAGATCAAAATCAGAAAGAAAAGGCCACAGCCTCCTCACCAGATGGAGTTGGTGAAAAGCGCAACTGGCCACTGCTGCAACCTAACAATCCAGGTGCAGCAAGGGGTCCAGAAGCACTCCAAGGCTGCACACCTGATTGACCAGAGGGGGCCGGACTCCATCTTACAACTTAGTCTCCATGCACCCACACTTTGCCTTGGTCTTTCAGCCGCAGTCCTTTTCCTCTGAAGGTTGGGGGCAACACTGAAGCTGAGGGTAGGTGCAGGTGTTTGAAATGCAGCTCTGGGAGGTTTGCTATACTGTTGCAACAGAAACACAGTATGTTCTGGGGGTGGGGATTGTTAGTTGGAGATGTGTCCATACCAGCACATCGTGCCTGAAATAGGCTGCTGTTCTTTGAAGATCTCCGCAATTCTCACTATTGGGATTCACTTCCTGCTTCGCAGGTACCGGAAAACCTCATTGTCAGCAGTTTCCAGGCAGAAGATGTCTTGGAAAGATCTAGAACATGATGAGGACTCCGCCCCTCCACCCCCCTTCCCTCCCAAGAAATGTGTGGGTTTTAGAACGCGCGAGGAGCTAAAAGGGTGAGGAGCTGTCGCCGCCTCAGTTCCTTGCAACCATGCTGCAATTGGAAGACCTCCGTGCTTTTCAGCACTGTCAGTAGTTTTACCAAACAGAGAGAGATCTTTTCCTCTGATAAAATCAAATATTAATATTAGAAGAAGAATAGGAAACTTCACGGTTGGGCTGAGCCCCACCCCGCAGGGTTACCCCCCGGGCCTACCGCCTCCCTCCCCAGGCCAACAAATTATGCCCAAACATCCAGGCTTCAAGCAGTGCGCCTCCTGCCCCGCCACTCTGTGAGTGATAAGCACGATCTGTGCCTCGCCTGCCTGGGAGAGGGCCATAACACCCGCGCCTGTTCCCTCTGCGCCAGCCTCTCCTCAAGAACTAAGAGGGCAAGAGTGTTTCAGCTGCAGGAGATTCTCACCAAAAGAGCGCTACAGGGTGGCAAGGAGGGGCCGCTTACGCTCCCCACCAGGCACTCTGCCACGATGAACTCACCGGCCTTCTTACCCACTGTACCGATGCAGCCCCAGAAAGCTCCTGGTACCGCCACGGAACTGTTAGCTGGCCTAATTTTGGTACCAGCCATACCCAGCAGCACAACTAACGTAACACCAGCCCCGGGTGGCTCCCACTCTAAGGAGCGCCACTCTAAGAGGCAGGGTGAACAGCTCAAAAAGAAAAGGCGATCTACTAGCGTGGATGCAGCTGGTACCCCACGCACACTTGAAGTGAAGACAGTTTTCTCCGAGCTGGTCAGACTACCAGCCGTACCGGCTTCACTCCTGGTATACCGCCAATGGTGCCGCCCCCGATACCGCAACCTCTTACTCCACAGCCTGCTCCACCGGCCCTGCCCCTGCGATCGACATCGGAACGGCACAGAGACTCCCGCTCTGCCTCCTGAAGCCGGTACCATGGGCACCATCGTTCCCAATCCAGATCTGCCCCCAGGCCGACCTGGAAGAGCTTACCAGACGGGTGCAAGAGAATGAGCCCGAACACCAGAACCGCCCCTGCGGTACCACAGAGAGCAAACATCACGCTTCCCGTGTTCCTGTTGCTCCCCATACGATGATAGCCGGTACCGATATGATGATAGCTGGTACCGCAGGTACGAATACTTAGACTACCGGTACCGGCACCACTCCTGGAGCAGGTCATCTTACCCCACGAGGAGGGACCTTCATGACCTAGAACGCAGTTCCAACCACCATGCTGATGCCGAGCAGTACATACCTCCTGCACCACCCCGCGTGGCTCCTACGGTAACGGTATCCAGACCCCCACCGGACTCTCCAACCTTGCAGGATCACGCGCCTTCCCCAGCAGTAACGCAGCCGACTCAGTCTTCTCAGCTGCGCCCCTCTCGACCGATCGTACCACCGGTACCGGCTATCTCCACGACTCTGTTGGTACCAAGCGCACCTACAAGACAACAACAGGAAGCAGGGTCAGCTCAGCCTGTTGAGTCCACCTTCCTTAACACTCTCCTAGGCATCCCACCGTTGGGCCCTTCAGCTCCTCCTGAACCCAAGATCTGCTCTGAGCGGCAGATTGGGGGGGAGCGGCAGCAAGGAAGCGGCTGGCCTGGCGGGGGACAGTTGGAGAGCTTTGCTCTCCAACAGTGCGCCTCTGGCAGCCATGTTCTTCAGCATGTGAGGCAGGGACCAGCGCGCATGCGCGCTGCTCCCTGCCTCAGGCGCCCAGCCCAAGGCATCGCGCCAGGGCCTTTAAACAAGCGCCCTGGTGAGAGCTTTCCTTGCGCCCATTGAGTGCAATGGAAGCCCCTAGCTCCTCCCTCCACAGCACGTCCTATACGTGCTGTGTGGAGTGGAGGAGCTCAGCCGGGCTGAGTGCTCAGCCACCCAAATTGCGTTTTCCATTGGAAAACGNTCAAGTGAGCAAAGGTGTGGATTGAAGAACAGGAACAATAATGAAAGAATCATACATTTATGTTTACATGCATCTTGGCTTGGTTTTTCTTTGTTTTTTTAATTGTATACAAATTTGTTGTGGATGTGACTAAGTGCTGGATTGCACTTTCACTTCTAGATTTAACTTGGCATGACATTTTAAAACAAAAAAAAATCATAATTGAACATTTCTTATTTGGAAAACATTAATTCTCTAACTTAACTTTTATCTGTTTTATATTCTGGATTAGTAACCAATTTCTCAGGTGGTTCAGATGTGAAACATTAGGCTATATTTTGAGTGGTATCAGGGAGTGATGTCTCCAGATATCATAAAAGGTGTTTTTCTGTCTCTTGGCTTTATATGTTTGGATAATGTGTAATGCAGAATATGGAATATTTTTTAAAAATTGCTCCTGTTTGCTGTATTAACTGATTTTTCTCCCTTCTTTTCATCTCTAACCATCTCAAATGTCCTAAAAATTCAGTAAGTCTGTTTTTGTCTTGCAAGTTTCTTAGATCTGGTGATAGCAGATAAGTAAATCAAGCACCTTGGAATGACCTAAAATGTGTTGGGTTTGGAATGAACCATCAGACTGGCTTCGTTTTGTTCCTTGGAGTCCACAGTAGCCATCATTGTCTGAGTAACTGTGATAACTTGCAGTCGTTACAAATCAATCATTGGTCAAAAGAAACTTTTGTGGCCTTTCAGACCATTCTGCAAGTATAATTATAATTCATTGAAGTACTGATGACCTCCTCTCATGTCAGATGAAAGTCAGTCACAATATTGTGATGAATTGTGAATGCATAATGTATAAATGTGAAGGCCTTTTAATATAAAGGGATTACCTTTGGAGAACTCTTTTCTATTGCTTTTCATGTACATTGTGCGTGTTTCTTGTAGAATGTGGTTTTTGATTTTAAGTATATTAAAACAATTGATAAGCCAGCTGCACAGTTTTCAGAGTTGTTAGCATTTGAAAGGGGAAACAAATGGGCAGATGATAATTTTCAGGTCACATTTTTCATATTTTATGTGAAGGAACCAGAGTGAGCACAAAAGCGAGTTATGCCAAGTTTAAAGTTGTAAGCATGAGAAACCAGAGGTTATCCTGCTTTTGGATTCAACAGAGAAATTAGTATTCTTTTGTGTAATCTTTATGGAGTGGGGACCCTCAGGCACTGGGAAACAAATGCATCCTGCAGCTAGTTTTTATTTGGTCCCTTTCCAGCTACTGGATCTGGCCCCTGAAGCTAGTTTCTGCTCCCAAATACTAGAAAACTGAGGTCATCAGGGTAAGGGAGCCGAGATGGGGGCATGCACACAAGCATAGGGGACAGGACCATGACATAAATCTATGATCTGGACTCTCCTGTTCTCCAGCACTCCCCTTGTGTACCTCCACGCCCAACTGCTGTGCAGCCCTCGGCACTGCCGAAGCCCCTGTTAGCAAAAAGGTTCCCCACCCTATGTCTATTCTGTATTTCAATTCTGTGCTTATGAACACAGGAGATAACTGTCCAACTCCTGAGCCGCCACATTACTTTTTTACTAAATTGTTTCAACTTTAAGGTCAGTGTAAAGAGACATGTTTTTATCTCATTTTAGTTTCAACATAGATAATACCAGAAAAACCCCACGTGTCTTAGATGCTTTAAATGTCACTGACGTACACAACCATGCATCACTGACTTCTTCTCCCCAGTCCCTTCAATTCCCTTTGGCCCTCCTCCTTCTGTGCTCATCCCAGATACAAGGAGGGATGGTATGAGGTCACTGCAAATTGTATTGATTGTGAGAGCAGCAGCTGAACTAATCACCCTTCCTCTCCCAGTTCATTTACATCTGTTGCAAACACCATTAACACCTTGTATACAATATATAGATATTTCCATCATATGACTTTCCTGCCAACAGCCAAGTTTAGTGGGATTTGGAGATTTTGCAATTTAAGCTTAATTGAAAATATAAAATATATATATGTATACATGTGTGCGCACATATATGTGTTTGTGTGTGTGTATGTTATAGATCCACAAGAGTGACTCTATAATGAAGGCAGCTGCATCACTGTGTTAAAATCACGAACATTCTATTCATTACAAAATCAGGATGGTTTCTCCTATCACTTTGAAATTTGCTTGGGTGCGGGGTAGGTGGCTGAGGACACAGCCTGGGCTACCAGCCCATCAGGCTACAGTGGGCTATTACGTTTGTTTAGCTTGCTGAACCTGGTCCACTCCAGGGGACCACCATGACTGGCCACCATGGTGGTCGGCAGGGCACTAGGAGTTGCATGAGGGTGGGGCTGGCTACTGGCACATCTGTTTGGCCACCGCCTGGGCTGGGCTACTGGGACAGCTCTCCTGGATGCACTCATGTATGTCTGGTGGCCAGAGCTGACCCTGGCTGTGTCAGCGATGTGTTCCAGACCCGGGTAGGGTCGTGATGATGATGTGCCGCCGTCTCGTTCATTTTTACCCTTAGTTCTGGGAACAGTATTAAGAAATCTCGCAGTGCTCAAAAATTCAAGTGTAGCCTGAATTAATTTCATGTTTTTAGTTTTTGGAATTCTGTTGTATAGTTTTGAAGTTCTGATGTTTTGAGGTGCCCATTTTGGCAACAGAGTTAGAAAAGTGGTGTCCCATTGTCCATTTCACTAACGTTCTATTGAGTGTGAGGAGATAAACTTTCATGAAGGCTACTGTTGTATGGATCTGAGTGACATTTATTGCAGGCTATTAGATAGACGTGAACGGCATTTATTGCACCCAATTTTTGTATGGATGCCAGGGGAGTTTATTGCATGCTATGGACAGAACAGAGCTGGGGCTGAAAGGGAAACTCACTGGCTAGCTACTCTGGTTGCCAAATAAACTCCCCAGCAGGTGTAGTGGCAAGGCATAAGGAATGTTGATCAGAAACAATAGAGACAACAGGAATACCCAAAGCAATGGGGCTTTGGGAATGTTAGTAGCCCTTAAAGGGCAGTAAACCAATAAATGGCAAATGCTTAACTGAAACAAAGGGAGTAGAGGAGGCTCTGAGATGCCAAAGAAGGTCGTGATGGGGAAACTAACAAAGACTAAGAGGTGTAAAAAAAGTGAGGAAACCACATAGAAAAAACGGGGATTGGAGCTGGGTGGAATGACCGGTAGGAGGCCATTCAGAGTATCTGGAATTTATTCATTTATTGGAATTTATATGCTGCCCTTCCCAAAGACTCAGGGCAGCTCACAAACGATAAAAATGTTAAAATTAATACAAAAAAATAGCCTTAAACCCACAACGGCTTGGATCCTGCGAGACCACCTCAAGCCCCTGATTATTTTGCAGCCCTTGTGGTCGGCTGGGGGCGCCCGACTCGAAGCCCCTCGGGTATGCAGGGTGGCGACGGCAGAGAGGGCATTCTCAGTGGCTGCACCTCGGCTGCAGACCTCCCCTCTTTCCGCAGATGTTGCAAGACCTGGTTGTTCTGCCAGGCCTTTGGGGAGGGTGGGGGGAGGGGTTTTATTTTGCCTTAACTGTTGCCAAATTTTATGATGTATATTTTATGTATTTTAGACGGCTTTATTGATGTTTTTATGTTGTGCGCCGCTCCGAGCTGCCAGTGTGCAGAAGGATGTGGGATACAAATTTTTGTATAAAAAATAAATAAACTCCCCACCAAACCCACCCGACGCAGTCTACCAACCCCTCCCTCCCCCCACAACCCTACTCCAGAACTACCCGACAAATCCAGCTCTATCAACCCCTATCTCTGCCCGCCAAATGCTTTTTCCAACAGAAATGTCTTACACTCCTTCTGAAGGTGCCCAGGCTCAAATGAATCTCCAGGGAAAGGGAATTCCATAACATTGGGACAGCGACTTAGAACCACCACCCCCATGTGCCCCTATTGTACAGATAAGTTTAACAGATGATACCCACAGAAGGATGCTTCCCCGCTGGTCAAAGGGGCCCCAAAAGGGCATGGAAGAATAGGCAGTCTTTCAGATATGTGGGATCCAGACTATTTAGGACTTTAAAGCTCAAAACCAGCACTTTGAATTGGCTTGGAAAGCTATAGGTATCCAGTGCAGATGTCAAAGCACTGGTGTAATGTGCTTCCAGTGACTCATCCCTAAAAGGAGCTGAGCTGCCATATTCTGCACCAATTGCACCTTCCGAACAGTCATCAAGGGCAGCCTCACGTAGAGTGCACTGCAGTAATCTAGCCTTCAGGTGATGAAAGCATGGATGACAGCCAGATCAAAATCAGAAAGAAAAGGCCACAGCCTCCTCACCAGATGGAGTTGGTGAAAAGCGCAACTGGCCACTGCTGCAACCTAACAATCCAGGTGCAGCAAGGGGTCCAGAAGCACTCCAAGGCTGCACACCTGATTGACCAGAGGGGGCCGGACTCCATCTTACAACTTAGTCTCCATGCGCCCACACTTTGCCTTGGTCTTTCAGCCGCAGTCCTTTTCCTCTGAAGGTTGGGGGCAACACTGAAGCTGAGGGTAGGTGCAGGTGTTTGAAATGCAGCTCTGGGAGGTTTGCTATACTGTTGCAACAGAAACACAGTATGTTCTGGGGGTGGGGATTGTTAGTTGGAGATGTGTCCATACCAGCACATCGTGCCTGAAATAGGCTGCTGTTCTTTGAAGATCTCCGCAATTCTCACTATTGGGATTCACTTCCTGCTTCGCAGGTACCGGAAAACCTCATTGTCAGCAGTTTCCAGGCAGAAGATGTCTTGGAAAGATCTAGAACATGATGAGGACTCCGCCCCTCCACCCCCCTTCCCTCCCAAGAAATGTGTGGGTTTTAGAACGCGCGAGGAGCTAAAAGGGTGAGGAGCTGTCGCCGCCTCAGTTCCTTGCAACCATGCTGCAATTGGAAGACCTCCGTGCTTTTCAGCACTGTCAGTAGTTTTACCAAACAGAGAGAGATCTTTTCCTCTGATAAAATCAAATATTAATATTAGAAGAAGAATAGGAAACTTCACGGTTGGGCTGAGCCCCACCCCGCAGGGTTACCCCCCGGGCCTACCGCCTCCCTCCCCAGGCCAACAAATTATGCCCAAACATCCAGGCTTCAAGCAGTGCGCCTCCTGCCCCGCCACTCTGTGAGTGATAAGCACGATCTGTGCCTCGCCTGCCTGGGAGAGGGCCATAACACCCGCGCCTGTTCCCTCTGCGCCAGCCTCTCCTCAAGAACTAAGAGGGCAAGAGTGTTTCAGCTGCAGGAGATTCTCACCAAAAGAGCGCTACAGGGTGGCAAGGAGGGGCCGCTTACGCTCCCCACCAGGCACTCTGCCACGATGAACTCACCGGCCTTCTTACCCACTGTACCGATGCAGCCCCAGAAAGCTCCTGGTACCGCCACGGAACTGTTAGCTGGCCTAATTTTGGTACCAGCCATACCCAGCAGCACAACTAACGTAACACCAGCCCCGGGTGGCTCCCACTCTAAGGAGCGCCACTCTAAGAGGCAGGGTGAACAGCTCAAAAAGAAAAGGCGATCTACTAGCGTGGATGCAGCTGGTACCCCACGCACACTTGAAGTGAAGACAGTTTTCTCCGAGCTGGTCAGACTACCAGCCGTACCGGCTTCACTCCTGGTATACCGCCAATGGTGCCGCCCCCGATACCGCAACCTCTTACTCCACAGCCTGCTCCACCGGCCCTGCCCCTGCGATCGACATCGGAACGGCACAGAGACTCCCGCTCTGCCTCCTGAAGCCGGTACCATGGGCACCATCGTTCCCAATCCAGATCTGCCCCCAGGCCGACCTGGAAGAGCTTACCAGACGGGTGCAAGAGAATGAGCCCGAACACCAGAACCGCCCCTGCGGTACCACAGAGAGCAAACATCACGCTTCCCGTGTTCCTGTTGCTCCCCATACGATGATAGCCGGTACCGATATGATGATAGCTGGTACCGCAGGTACGAATACTTAGACTACCGGTACCGGCACCACTCCTGGAGCAGGTCATCTTACCCCACGAGGAGGGACCTTCATGACCTAGAACGCAGTTCCAACCACCGTGCTGATGCCGAGCAGTACATACCTCCTGCACCACCCCGCGTGGCTCCTACGGTAACGGTATCCAGACCCCCACCGGACTCTCCAACCTTGCAGGATCGCGCGCCTTCCCCAGCAGTAACGCAGCCGACTCAGTCTTCTCAGCTGCGTCCCTCTCGACCGATCGTACCACCGGTACCGGCTATCTCCACGACTCTGTTGGTACCAAGCGCACCTACAGGACAACAACAGGAAGCAGGGTCAGCTCAGCCTGTTGAGTCCACCTTCCTTAACACTCTCCTAGGCATCCCACCGTTGGGCCCTTCAGCTCCTCCTGAACCCAAGATCTGCTCTGAGCGGCAGATTGGGGGGGAGCGGCAGCAAGGAAGCGGCTGGCCTGGCGGGGGACAGTTGGAGAGCTTTGCTCTCCAACAGTGCGCCTCTGGCAGCCATGTTCTTCAGCATGTGAGGCAGGGACCAGCGCGCATGCGCGCTGCTCCCTGCCTCAGGCGCCCAGCCCAAGGCATCGCGCCAGGGCCTTTAAACAAGCGCCCTGGTGAGAGCTTTCCTTGCGCCCATTGAGTGCAATGGAAGCCCCTAGCTCCTCCCTCCACAGCACGTCCTATACGTGCTGTGTGGAGTGGAGGAGCTCAGCCGGGCTGAGTGCTCAGCCACCCAAATTGCGTTTTCCATTGGAAAACGCGGTTGGGCTTAGCTTTTTTAAGCCTTTTGGGACCCACTCCTCAAGAGTGGATCCCAGAAGTCAACTGAAACAGCGCCGCAGCAGCCTCTGCCTTTGCTTCAGAGTGGAGGCTGTGCTGCGGCGCTGTTGGCAGTTTCGCTGAAACTGACAACAGCGCCGCAGCAGCCTCCGCTCTGAAGCAAAGGCAGAGGCTGCTGCGGCGCTGTGGGAAGCGGCAGCGGTGCGGATTAAACAAAATATTTTTTAAATGGTGACGCTGGCGGGTCCTCAGCGCTTGGGGGGTCAGCGCCCCAAACGTCCTGGGAGGCCAACCGCCACTGCCTAATTTGCTCCCATGTTTAAGGAATTATAATTTACTGTACTTATTTTTATGTAGCAACCTCTTAGAGGAAAAGCAGGTATTAAACCTGTTTCTGTAGGTTCTTACAAAGGATTGGTATGTTTGTAAGTCTACTTTGAGGCTTGTGTAATGCAACATAGCAAAATATGACCCTGCATATGCCAACTTAAGGTATTATCAGTGAGAACATGGTAGCCATAAAATCAATAAAATAAAATGGGTAACACTATTTCAGGTCCCACGCCTCCCCTGCTCCCCTAACCGCCTTTGTCCCTTCTCCCTAGCTACTCCCCATGCCTGGAACTCCCTCCCTGCCCACATCCGCCTCACCCCCTCCCTTCGTACCTTCAAATGCCTCCTCAAGACACACCTCTTCCGCTCTACCCTCCCCGACTCCTTGCTCCCCTCACCTAACTCCTGCTGATACCCTTCATTCAGTACAATCTTACCTGAGGTCTGTGTACTCATATCCTCACCACACGGACCAGCCAACCATCATTCTCGATGTAACCAAGCCAAGCATGTGCGCCTGGGACCTCGCATCTTCGTGAATGTTACACTCCTTTTCTCTCCATCTGTTCCCCTTCCTTCATCTCCCATTCCACCCCATCTCTCAGATTGTAAGCCCTAGGGCAGGGACCATGTCGATTCCATTACTTTGTAAAGCGCCAGGTACATTGCTGGTGCTATATAAATGCTTGCTAATAATAATAATAATAATAATCAACTCAGTGACTGAATTTGTTCAAATTTTTTATACACCTCAATTTCCATAATCTACTTCATTGAATGTAAATGGTGACAGTTGTGGAACCAAACACCTTTTTCTTCCTTGCTTATTCAGAAGCTTAATCGGTGATACTGGCATGATACTAGAAATCATGCTTAAATGTAGCTATAGAGCCAGCAGATGTGGGGGGACTCTGCTGCTTTGTGGGGAATGAGAGATGCTAAAATATAATTACACTTTAAAAACACTCTCCATTAAATAGCAATTAAGTTTCCATAAGTTGTATTATGAGAATTTTAAAGTATTGTAGTCTACCTCCCTCCCCCCAATGTTAAATGTGCTGAAAACTGCAGATTGGTAATGTATAAATCTTGCATTCTAGGACAGTGTGACTAGCTTGTGCATGAATAGTTTATCTTAGTGTTCTGCAGCTGATAGAATGATTTCATCATGGAATTACTGTTGATAAGAATGCTTTTGTTTTAGCAAGGCTTGAAATTGGCACCTGTCAGCAACAAATTGACAAATGATTATATTTATGTGAACAGTGGTACAGCCTCTTTCTCAAGGCAAACACCTGGACCAGCTGAGAATCCAGCAGATGTACTATTTTATTAATCAATCATTTCCTTAATGGAGTATCTCCTGAAATGGCTTCACTTTGTCACTAATTTGAAGGTACAACATGTAAAGCTATTTTTTACAGTTAAATGTTTGTTTCGTAGCCACATGTTTTTACCACATAGTATGAAAACATATTTGCATAATGGACTCTCAGTAACCCGTATAAACAAAATAGTAAGCACCCTAGAAGTATAAATTCTTAGAATAAGTTTTCAAACGTATCAAGCAATATACAAATCTACAGAATTTTGATTACTACATCAGAAGTATAATTCACATTTACTTGATTTTAGTATTAATTTTCCTTAAACAAAGCTTTTCTAACACACAAATATTTAAATTGCATAAAGTCCCAAAATGGGGGGATTTGTTTTAGCTCAAATCTTTATTCAGCCAGAACTCCCAGTGAACTCCTATCATGCCTTGTATCCATAAAACCTCCGTCTGCATGAAGTCTGAGGCTGTTTTCAAACAGGACATTCCCACCCCATCCATCCTCCACTCACCCGAGCACCCGTCTAAAGACTACATGGATGGGCATGTGCCCCCATGACACACACGCTGCCCACTCATGCCCAAACGTGGAGCATCGCAAAACAACCCAGGAAGCTCTGCGTGTGCGATCCACGTGGTGCACACAGACCTGCCTCCCATTGTGCCCATTTAAAAATGGCTTGAGTCTGCAGATCTTTGGCATAGTTCTTACTAATCATGACCGGTCCATTTATTTATGTATTTCATTTGTTTGTTTGTTTGTACAGACTACTCCTAACAAATACTGTGTTTTCTAGCAAGAAGGTATAGGCTCTGCTCCTTGTATTATAAACCTGCTGTTTAAAACAACAATAATACAATTTGATCATGATTGAAGAGAGGAAGCCTGGGGATCAGTACTATATTCTAAGTTTTAAAAGTAAAATTTTTAACCTTAAGAATAGTAAATACTGGCGCTCTGTTATTATTATTTATAAAAATTTGAGTATGGTAGATGTGTGCTGCTTTGTGTAGACAAATGCACCTTGAAAATAAAGTGATGAGGATTGTGCTGATTTGTAGATTTTGCAAGAATTCTTTTATTACCTTTGTCATGTGATTTAATTCATTAGGTGAAATTAAACAAAAGCAAGTAGGTTTCAATTAAAATACATAAAACGTTGCTTTCTCTCCCTCTCTTACTTTTCCTGTTACAGTCTGCAGTCCACCGAACTTAGCAGATTGCACATCAGCAGTTACTTGTGAAACTGTGAT
>QEPC01009804.1:193503-209766 GCA_003113815.1 Sphenodon punctatus | reverse complement strand
GGTGCTTTTAGACAAGCACCTCCCCACCCGTTATACATGTTGCAGGGCACCACTGCAACCCTGCAACTTGTATAGTGGGTGGGGAGGTGCTTGTCTAAAATCACACAATACAAAGAATCAGGAATGGCCAGATATGCAAATTTTAGAGGACACTTATGAGAAATACTCCAATGCAGCCCTGCAACCTGTATTTCTCATAAGTGTCCTCTAAAAATTGCATATTTGGCCAAACTAATCAGGAAAGATACTTGGAAGGAAATAAATTATTAAAAAATTGTTAAGTGCAATTTTAGCTGAAACAATGCAAATTCAGTGTAGAATACCATAGAACTAAAAGTATGAAGTTTGCAATGAGGACTGTTATGGAGGGAGGTTGGCAGGCAATTTTGTCTAAAAGAAGAAGCCTAAGTGTTAATCACAAGCAGGGCCAGAATACAGAAAAGAACTGCTGCATAGGCACAGGCTTTGGAGTAGAGGATGCTATCTTAAAAAAGGGCTCTATTGCTTTTTGGAGGTTGGTTAAAAGTGGATCAGATAAGAACAGCTCTATCTGTCTCCCTACTACAGCTAGTGCAGCTTGGCAGCAACACTTTCAACTTATCTTTAACAGGCATCAGGGTGCCCACAGTATCTTGGTGTGGGAACCGGGTGACGAGCCTAGCTGGCCCCCAGTTTCAGAAGTGGAGGTTAGGAGTTTGCTGGAGAATATTCCTAATAATAAGGCTCCCGGTGAGGATGCCCTCCCCAGGGAGCTTTTCCACCAGCATTTGGACTGGTGGGTTCCGATTCTATGCAATTTAGTCACATATATTAACTATACAGGCTGTATTCCGCAGGGCTGGAACTCCAGCATTATAATTCCAATATATAAACAAGGTGATTGAACTTCCCCATGTAATTATAGGCCGACGGCGATTAGCCTTATTGCCATCTTGGCCAAAGTGTATGCTAGGGTACTATTAAATAGACTGGGAGACTGGGTTGATACCAATCACCTTTTGGCAGAAGAGCAGGCAGGTTTTCGATCCGGGCGATCCAACATTGACCAGTGTTTCATCCTGTCCCATTTTAATTACCAAATACGTGTTAGTAAGGAGATCTAAATTATACGTAGTTTTTGTTGATCTAAAAGCGGCGTTCGACTCGATTCAAAGAAATATTTTATGGGACAAACTTGGAAGATTAAATATAGATCCTAGGTTGCTGAGGCTAATCCGTCAGCTTTATTCAGGAACTAAAATTAGAGTGTGTTTGAATAATGAGGGGCAGCTCTCAGAGAGTTTCCCAGCCACCAGCGGAGTAAAACAAGGGTGCGTTCTGGCACCATCCTTATTTAATTCGTTTATTAATGATATTATTGAGGCTTTGGCCGGTAAACACTTTCATCCGCCCAACATAGACCAAAGACACCTACCAGCTTTACTATATGCCGACGATATGGCCCTGTTCCCCCTTACTAAAGTGGGCATGAGGAGAATTTTGAAGGCCTTGAGTGATTACTGCGCCCTTAACCATCTAGAAATAAATCATGCTAAGACCAAAGTTGTGTTTTTTTCCGATCACTTTTCTCCCTCCTATTGGCATATTGGGTCTCAAACAATTGAGGAGGCTAAGTCATACAAATATCTAGGTATTCAGTATCGCCATACAGGTAGATGGACTACTTATGTAGATTTTGTAAAATTGAAGGCTGCACAAACCGCAAACAGCATATTAAGGTTCTGGAGGACAGCAGGTGCAAAACTTGTTATGCCAGTAGTGAAATTATTAAATCAGAAATTCACCCCGCAGGTAGTATATGGAGCTGAGATCTGGGGTCACACATATCTGCAGGGGCTGGAACTGCCACAATTAAGATTTTTTTAAAGGGTTCTGGGGGTGCCTCCATCTACCCCATCTGCAATGATAAGAGCCGAACTTGGCGTGTTCCCTGTCGAATACAGGGCGAAACAGGCAATTTTTAGATTCTGGATCCGTCTGCTGCAGATGGATGAGACTAGGCTTCCTAGGTTGTGTTTCAGTGAACAAAAAACCTTGGAAGCGAAATCCACCTGGAGACATAGAACAGAAAGTCTTATGCAAGCTATGGGGTTGCTACAGTGCTGTCATCAAATAACCCTCCAAGGAAGTTAAGTGCCCAGCTGGTAACTAGACTCACTGATGTATTTGTCCAAGCCGAAATGGCATGGTTTAAATCTTCTGCAATGGCCCCTGCCTTTGCTGAATTCAAATCTAGCTTTAAACTTGAGGATTACTTGTCTCAGGTAGAGGATTCAAGGGCGTGAGCGGCGCTTGCACGTCTGAGGCTCCATCAATTTCCCTCTGCAGTTTTGATGAGCAGATATAATAGGTTGCCTTATAGTTTAAGATTCTGTAGTTGCTCCCTAAATAAGGTGGAGAATTTGGAGCATTATATGGTTCTATGCCCGTACAATGAGGCTTTGAGGTGTTTATATATATCACCATTATTAAAAGGGAAAGAACATTGGAATTCCAAGTGGAAAATCTATTTTATGTCAAATTCTAATGAGAACATTATGAAAGTTATGGTTAAATTTTCCTGGAGTGCGACGCTAGTTAGGAAGAAGAGAGTTTTGGCTCAAGTACAGTGATCATACCCTCCTATTAGTTGATTTATGACCCCTACGGGGGTAAGTGTTAATTTGTGTTGTTTTAGGTGGGCATTTATATCATTCATTTTAGAATAATGATATAGTTTTGTATGTAGTTATATTTGGGTTTTTTCCTATTTTTATGTATGTTTGTATATTGATGATTTGAAGTTTTTGTTATGGCTTATGCCAAACAATAAATCATCATCTACTACTACTAACTGCTGCATAGATACTTGTAAAATTCTTCAATCAATAACAAGTGATATTTATGAAGGAAACACTGATAAAAAAAGAATAAGGAACATACAAGACCACTAGTCAGAAATATTAAGAGCAGAAACTGTACATGCCCTTCCATAAATGAAGAAAGGATGGACCTGTCACGGATTATCTAAATTGTTATCTAAAGAACAAGGTGACACAATTAAAATTTTTGCTAAGGTATTCCCATGGTGCCTTCGAAAGAATGAGTGCTGCAGTATTGGAACAACGTGATTCCCATTCCACTGTTCAAAAAAGGAGACTAAACCAGCTTTAAATGCTTTCAACCCATAAATCAAAAGTATATGAACTGTTCACTAAAGTACTTACAAACAGATTAACCAAAGTACTGGAATTTAACCAATTTAGAGAATCAACAAGATTTAGAAAAGGAGCAGCACAATAGACCACCTTCATGTAGTGGGAGAGCTTTTCTAGAAGCCGATGGAATTTAAGCCACTACTGCACATTGACTTCATTGACTATGGCCCTTTTCAAACGGGCCCGGGATGAGCCGCTGTGCGGAGGGGATGAGTGTGTGCCACAACAGGTGTGCGACACATGGGTGGTCCATCACATGGATGCACACCCATCTCCACTGATCTCCACGCACAGAGGCATTCCCATTTTGTTCAATGTCTCCATGCGTGGGGGATCGGTGGACAAGGGTGGAGCACGGAAGCACACATGCACCCCCACCCAACTGCACCGGTATTCACATGGATGCCCCCCCCAATCACCCACATGGGCAACTGGGTAGGCAAGGAGGGGTGGGTGGGGGGCATCTCATGTGAAAAGGGCCTATGAGAAGACAGACTTCACCACTGAGCAAGAGGAAGCTTTCAAGAGTTTAAGCTGGACAGGATATGGTATAAAATATAAACAGCAAATTTCTTAGACAATCATCATTAATACTGAGCATTTATATATCACGAGCAATAATTAATTAGAGATATGTGCTTGCCCTGAGGGGATTTACAATCCAGGAGAGAAAGGGAGACATTCGTGAAGTTGAGAAGCAGCAGGTGCTTAGTTAGCTATGGGGGAGTAGGGGACCCTGAATGATAAGATGGTTGAAGGAGCATCAGTGATCAGTCTGTGGGGGTGGGGAAGGAACTAGGCAAAGCCTGACAAGAGGAAGGTTTTTAGGAGCGGGGAGAGAGAGCAGAGAAAAGACGTCCTGGGCATAGAGGGCAGCATGGGAAAAGAGGTAGGTGAAGCTGGCGGCAGAAGGGGGACAAAGTTCCCAAGTCGGAACATAGTGGAAAATGAGTACAAAAAGATAGGGAGGAGGAAAAAGACCATGAAGAAATTTGCAAGTGAAGATAAGGAGTTTTGCTGGGTGTGAAAGGGGAGGGAACCAGTGGAAGGAGCAGAGAAGGTGTTGATCATGATCAAAGCGCCAGTGGGGTGGGTGACCTGGTCTGCCAAGTATTGAACAGAAGTGATACGGTCAAGGTGAGAGCAGGGAAGCCCACTAAGGAGGAGGTTGCAGTAGTCAAGATCAACAATGACTAGAGCATTTACTGGGATTAGTTTTGAATCAGCTCCTTTGTTGTTCCTCTGAAGGGAGAGGCTCTGCTCAGAAACAGTGCCTCTGCCCTACCCCCTCTCACTGTTCTCTGCAGGAAGGGAGGAGCCGACTCAGCCTAGCAGGCAGCACCTCCCTCCCTCAGGAGAAGCAGTCCTTGGGTCAGCAGGTTTAAGTCATATAATGGGAAGTGGGATGGTTTTTTTTTCTTATACTCATCATATAATTAACCTATCTGTGGAACTTGTTGCCAGAGGATGCTCTGAAGGCAACTAGCATAGGGGGTTCCAAAAATGATTGTGTACTTCCCCAGAAGGTAGATCCCTAAATGGCTATTAGTCACATTTGTCAGGGGATGAGACCTCTGACTGTTGGGACTGAGAGTGAGTAGCAGGAAATGGATCACTCCTGTCATGTGCATCTCTAAATCAACCAAAGTTGGCCATTGCTGACGACAGGATAGATGGACCATTGTTTTTATCCAGTGTGGCTCTTCTTATGTTCTTGCTATAATAGAATATTAATGTTCATTTGTGATAAATAATACAATCCAATCACATCTTACTCCCAGAAATCAAATGAAAAATAAAATTTGAATGAGGTGCATTTGGAAATCTAAAGCGGCTAAAGAAGAGCACCATTCCTCTTTATTTTGGCCCATGGATCTGACCCACAGATTAGTTTCTGCTCTTAAGCACTGAAAGAATGAGCTCTAGGGAAGGGAGCACAGACAAGGACATGCACTCAAGAACAGGAAATGGATCTATGACAGAGGGTGTTTTCAGACGTGACGATAGGACGGATCTCCACACTTGGCCATATGTGGAAATCCATGCTGTTGTTGCATTTAAAACAGCTGCCAGATATTGGCCCAGGCCATAGCTTGGGCCTCAGTGGCCCATGATCAGGTCACAGCCTGTGCTAAGCACTACTCTGGTCATGCTACGGCAGCCTGGAATGGGGTAAAGGAGGCCATCACATTTGATGGCCCGCTAACATTTACCCCAACCCAGGTCTGCGGCGCTTCTGGACAGTCATGGTGGCCTCATCCACTGCCCATCAGGGAGCGGGGGTGCTGTTCTAAGCAGCACAGGCGTGGGGCCATGGAGAGACACATCCGCGCGTCGCCCTGCCCTCTTCTCACCCACTCCCTGCCCCGGCTGCTGTCACATTTGTTCATGACTTCTTTACTGTGAAATCGAGGCTTGGCAGTATTCCGTTCCAGAGTGATCCCTTTTCCCATCTCCATGATGCCCAGCATGGTGTCTGAATCCCCATCAAACTCATTTCATCCCTCAGTGGGAGCAATGGCTTCCAGAATCTCAGTAGGTCAGCTTCCCCAGACCCTTTCTGTGTGCTCCCCTTATGCTTCCTGGGATTGAGAGGTGGCACTTCCAGGGCAAGTGTGAGCCCTGGCACATTTTCCTTTACCAATTAAGCATAGCTATTCCTCTTCCATCAACCCTTTTCCTGAGTGCTGCACCCGGGTACTAGGTAATGGGGAATATCTTGATCCCATGTGGCTGGTCTATCCTACCGCCCAGCAGTGCACATGCCCTCCCTACCCACTGCTGCCAGGTTTCTCTCCTTTGTTCCTTCTCTCCCTCCTCTGCCAGGGGACTGGGATCTCCCCTTCTTTCCTTTCCTGGATGTGGGTCCCATCCTGCATCTTGTTGCCACTGCTGTTGCCTCCACGCCAGTCTGCCAGAACTGGGAGATGGGCAGGGGGCTTCAAAATCTTTCAAAGCTGTTTGCAGCTAGAATAATTCCAACATTACTAAGTAATACCTAAAATCCTTTTTTCTATATCTTTATTTTGTATATGTTTTTCTCATTAACTATCAAAAGCATTTATTCTTAAGAAATATAATCAGCAGACACTCTCTGGTAAAGAGCAAGCTTTCTTTTCTCAGTGTCCTTTTGGCATGGTGATTCCTTTCAATTTAAATGATAAATTCTACATTAGAGCCTGGGGAGGTGACTGGCATAAATTGCGATATTATGACATAACTATCCCTGATCCAAGTGCTTGGATGGCAGGAGATACCTTTTCTAGATTTCACTTGACAAATCTTACTGCATTAAGGCATAATGAAAAGGTTATAGTATTCAACTTTGATCTGAAATGAGAACTTAATATAGATGTTAAAGTGAAAAGAGAGGGAGAGGAGATTCTTTAAAAAAAATTTGGTTGGAGCTTTCTGCAACCTAAATGGGGCCAACTTGCTCACTGAACAGGGTTAACAGCCCCAGTGTGAGGGTTGCAGTGTGGATGGGTGCAGGCAGCACACCTGTTCCCTGCCAAGCGCAGCAACGTACCAAAACCTGGCCTTGAACACAGACTAGTTCTTCATTAACAAAATGATGATTCCTTTCAATTTAAATGATCCATTGTGCATTACAGCCTGGGAAGGTCACTAGTTCATCAACAAAAATTACTCCTCTGTTATGAGTCTTACTGTAGGGCAGCAGCAGAAACTTTGTGCTCTTTAATGTAAAAGACAGCAACAACCTTTAAAAGTTCTTAAGAAATGGGAGTTTGTCTGGGATCGTAGACAAACTTTGTTTCTGTGAGACTGAGTTTCTTTTAATAAGATCTGCATTGAGATTAGAAGCTGCATGTTGAATTAAGAGTTGAAATATTGTATTATCACACTAATTGTACAGTTCACTTATGACCAAGCCCTGTGTCATGAAAATTCCATTAATGGCTGCAGTAGATTTTTTTATGTACTTTGTAAGTGAGCAAAGTTAACAAACATTTGTATGTTTTGCAAATGAGAAATTGTAAGCTTTCTCTAGTGGAAAAATACAGGGCATAATGTAATGAATATGTGTAATAAGGAAGGTTATTGGACAGGTGCTTACCCAGCAGATTCAGGCACATCTCAACGCTATTCAGTTACTGGACCTGTGTCAGTCTGTCTTTTGTCCTGAGTGTAGTACTGAGACGCTTGTGGCCTTGGGTGACAGTCTGTACCTAGGGATCAACTGTGGAAATTGTACCCTCCTGATCCTTTGATGCAGTTGATCACAAGGTGTTGATGACACAACTGAAAGACCACCTCTTCCTCATGTCCTGTCGCGGCCCCTGAGGTTGGATGGAGGTGCCCTCTTGTGAGTGCCAACTGCCCATTAAGTAGTTACAACGAGGGTATGGGAGGAGCGTTCTCAGTTGCTTCCCCACAATCATGGAACTCCCTCCCTTTGGAGGTCCGCCTAAGCCCGAGCCTGCTTGTCTTCGGGAGATGTAAGACCTTTTTGTTTGGCCAGGCAGAAATAGGGTTGGGTGGGATCGGGTAGGGGGGTTGGGGAAGGAGGTTGATGAGTGGTAGGTGGGAATAATTCTACCCCCTAATAGGAGAAGAGTGAGTAGAGCCAGGGTTACGGAGAACAGGGATGTCTGAAGCATGAGGGGAGGCGGTTAGAGCGCCGGTGGCGCCACACTCACACCCAAGATGATCAGTTGTGGTATAGAGCATTTTTGAAGTCTTTTGCCATGGTGATGAGGGCAGCAAAGAAGTGGTTCTTTGCTGCACTCATTGCATCTGCTCAGTCACGTCCAACAGGTGGTGAGAGGTCTGGTTGGTCCAGTCTGTCTCTGCCTGCAACCAGATTCGTGCACGGCTCATTGTGACATGTTTTTGAAGTACTTTGCAGACAAAATCGCTCACATTGAGCATGACTTCAACTCCACCACTTTAGAGGCAGTGGCAGAGCCAGAGGTTAGGAATACCTTGTCTGGTCATACTTTATGGGATGATTTTCAATTGGTTACACCTGCCGATGCGGCTGTTGTGCTGGGATCTGTGCGAGCCACAACTTGTGAACCAGATTCTTGCCCATCCTGGTTGGTAAAAGCTACCAGGGAGACAGTGGGGCCGGTGCTGGTTGGGGGTTATCAACGTCTCTCTTCGGGAGGGGAGGGTGCCAGGTTGCCTGAAGGAGGCTGTGGTTTGTCTCCTTCCTGTCTCTTATACACATCTAGATGTGTATAAGAGACAGGAGTTGGACAAGGGTTGCATGACCCTGTTAGTCCTACTAGAACTGTTGGCTGCCTTAGACACAGCCAACACCATGAGTTGCTGGTGACTCATCTGCGGGACCTGGCGGGTGTGGACGGAACTGTTTTACATTGGTTCCATTCTTACCTCGCAGATAGATCCCAGCGGGTGGTACAAGAGGACTGTACTTCGTCCCCTGGTGACTTCCCATGTGGAGTCCCGCAGGGTTCCATTCTGTCCCCTCTCTTGTTTAATGTGTATATGAAGTCACTTGGGGAGGTTGTGCGCAGCTGAGGGGTCCGCTGTCATCAATATGCGGACGACACCCAGCTGTATCTGTCATTTTCATCCAACTCGGGCCCCGCTGTCTCCTTGCTGTCTCGGTGTCTGGCTGCTGTGGGGGATTGGATGAGGTTGAGCTGATTGAAGCTCAATCCTGATAAATCAGAGGTGATGCTAGCTGGTGGGACGGGTAGGTGAGGAGGTCTCCCCAGTTATTGGGGATGTCCATCCTCCTTTGGTTCCATCTGTGCAAAGCCTAGGGGTGCTCCTGGACTTGCAGCTACACCTGGATTCTCAGGTGTTGGCTGTGGCTAGAGGCGCCTTTTGCCAATTACATCTGGTGAAAAGGCTCTGCCCATATGTCTCGAACTCTGATCTCGCCACTATCATCCATCCGTTCGTCACCTCGAGGCTAGACTATTGCAATGCTCTGTACATGGAGCTGCCCATGATGACGGTTCAGAAGCTGCAGCTAGTGCAGAACGCGGCAGCCTGTCTCCTTACTGGGACGGGCCACAGGGAGATCATAACACTGCACTGGCTGCCTATTGTCTTCCGGACCCAATTCAGGGTGCTGGTATTGACCTTTTAAAGCCCTTCATGGTCTAGGCCCTAGAGCCTCAGGCTATGCAAAATGCCAAGGAGACAGCCTGCTCACATTGTTCAGCGGCCTCTTCTGACATTAAAACAGAGCTCCAAGCGACTCGAAAAGACAGAGAAAACCTGTTAGAACAGGTGACTAAGGAATTTGCAAAGGTCCACTCAGCTATGGACTTAATTAATAAAAAGGTGGAGGTGGACAGCAAAAGAGTGGATACCACGGAGGAGCGGATCTCCAGTGTAGAGGTGAGAAAATTAGATGCTGACTCTGAGACGTTCTCTACTTGCCAGAATTCAACACCTCAAAGAGAAATGCGAGGATTTAGAGAACAGAAGCCACAGATATTTCATCCCAATTTTGAAATTGTCAGCTTAGTATCCTATTTAATGGTTAAGTGGGATGGTCTAAATAAGATTAGAAGTTGTTTTACTAAAGGCAGTGGTCAATGTGATACAATCTGAAATAGCTGGTAAGTGCAGGATCAGTAGAACAAAAGTTTGATTTTTAATTCAATATGGGGAAATTAGGTTTTATTGTTTGTTGAATTTGCTTAATAATCTACTTGAAATAAGCAAGAGAAGGTTGACTGTTTAGCTTGGCTATGTATAAGACTAAAGGGCTGTCAGCACTTCATGCTTCAATGGGGTGAAAGGATTGCTAAAACCTTTGTTCATTGGGTTGGACTGCTAGATATAAAATAAATGAGCTTTGGAGTGGCAGGGGCAAGATTCTAAAAGCAATGCTGATCGGTTTAACCTCACTAATTAGTTGGGGATGGGGTTTTGTTTTGAGGGATTGGAAGGGGAAAGATAGAATAGTTTGGGGTAAAGGGGGAACACATGAGACACTTGTATGGCACCTAAATTTAAAACATATTGGGAAATAATATGGCCACAAAAGGGGGATAAATATACAGTTCCAGGATAAAGGCTCATCTTAAGACTCTTACATCAAATGTCAGAGGCCTGAATAGCCCAATTAAGCGGAAGAGGATAAATACCCTTCTGTGACAAAACAAAATTAGGATCTGGTTTTTTTAGGAGACATCTTCTGCGGAGGAAAGATATTTTTAGGATGAAAAATCAATTTTATAACCAGATCTATGCTTCCTGCTTTATAATAAAGAAAGCTAAGGTCTTAATCAGCATATCAGCAGACTGTAACTTTCAGAAAGAGCAAACAGTAGTTGACCAAGAGGGCAGATTTATTTTGGACAAGGGCACACTAAATGGTGAAAAGATTACACTTGGAAACATCTATGCCTCTTCAGAGCAGAATAAAGTGTTCATATCACAGCAATTTAAAATTGTGGCAGACCATTCAGAGAGCATCACTTTGATACACGGTGACTTTAACTGCGTAATGACAAAAGAGGACAAATCTGGTGTACTACAAAAAGTATACCGAAAAACTTTAATGGGCAACTTTATTTAAGGGCTGGCTAGACATTTGGAGGTTTTTTCATCCTTCCCAAAGGGATTACACTTTTATTCTCCCCCAATATGTTTTTTTCACATATAGACTATATATTAATAAATAAATGAAGCAGTTGCTAGGTGTTTAGACTTATAAAATCCTCCCCACAGTGGTTTCAGACCATTACGCTGTTGTTTTGAAGTTGGGGGGACCAACAGGGGATCCTAAATACTTGCCTAAAAGCTCATGGACTCTAGATAGACAATTTTTAAAACAAGAGGTTATTTATTTATTTATTTATTTATTTTCTTAGTTTTCTAGGCCACTCCCTCCTGCTACTGCAGCTCGGGGCAGCTTACAACATAATAAAAAAATCAATAAAAACACACAATATCATAACAAAATTATTTACAGAATAAATTACAGTCCAATAAAATGTGGCAGAGTTAGAAAAACCCCTCTGCTCCCCAACCCCCCATCCATCACCCATCTCCCTCACCAAAAGCCTGACAGAACAACCAGGTCTTATATTGTCTGCGGAAAGAGTCAAGGTCAGACCACTGTTGGAAGGGAGTTCCACAGTCTCGGTGCAGCCACCGAGAACACCCTCCTCATTGTCGTCACCCAAGGTACTCGTGGAATCCCAAGGAGGGCGCCCCAGGATGATCACAGGGATTGGTCCAGGACCTGGGGGGTGAGGCGATCCCACAAATAAGCAGACTCCGAACCTGAGGGACCAACGGGGGGCAGATCCCATCAGTGATGGGCGCCACTACTCCCTCAGCCCTTCACACTAGCATCGCCTCCATCTTGTCAGGATTCAACCTTAGACAGCTCGCCCTCATCCAGTCCCCCACAGCCATCAGGCAGCAGGTAAGCACCGAGACTGCCAGGCCTGGGTCAGCTGAAAAGGAGAGGTAGAGTTGGGTGTCGTCAGCATACTGATGACACCACACACCAAACTCTTTTATGACCTCACCCAAAGGCTGCATATACACGTTGAACAAGAGAGGGGACAAAATAGAACCTTGCGGGACTCCACACGTGAGGTCCCAGAGAGAAGGTGAACAATCACCCAGTACCACACGTTGAATTCTCCCAGCCAGGAAAGAGCAGAACCAATTCGGTCCCGCAAGTGGTATCCAGTATCAAGGAAACTGTCAACAGCAAATTTGCAGACTATTTTTAAACTAACACCACACAGGATGTCTCCCCTCATACAGTGTGGGAAGCCTCAAAAGCTGTCGACGTCGTAGGCGGCACATTTACAAAAATCCAAAGAGGAGTACAAAAGGGAGTTATTTCAAAAGTTATTAAAAACTGAAAACATCCAAAAGCAAAACCCAAGCAAAGGGGTAAACGAGGAAATCCAAAATATGAGGAATGAGATCAGCACTTTAGAATTAACAACACAGCCAAGCAAATGAGAAAAATCAGATGCCTTATGAAAAAAAATAATAAAGCTGATGAAATATTGGCAATTTGGTTCAAAAGAAGAGAAAAAATACACAATCTCGGTGATTAAAGATGTGCAGGGCAATAGGGCGTGCAGTAAATTAGATATTCAGCAGGCCTTCCTCCAGCATTTTTGCTCTGCGTATAAATTCAAGCTACCAGATACCTATAAAGTAAGAGAATTTCTAAATAATTTTATACTTAATAAGTATAAAATTCCCCAATTGAATATGGATCAAAAAAGTTATCTAAACGCCCCCTTTTCAGGGGAAGAAATTTTAAAAGTTATTAAAAGTTTCCCAAAAAATAAGGCCCAGATGGCTTACCCTCCGAATACTATCAGACATTTTTACATCATGTTTCCTGCCTCTTACCAATACTTTAAATTATATACTACAAGCATCTGTTATGCCAGCCTTTAATTCGACTACAATTACTCTTTTTCCAAAAACAGGAAAAGACACTGAGGACTGCTCTAACTACAGACCCACTTCCCTTCTCCATTCGGACTATAAGCTTTCCACAAAGGCATTGTCCAGTTGCCTGGCAGTGGTTATTGCCCAGCTCATTCATCCCAACCAAGTTGGGTTTTATACACAATCGGTTGGGCGCACATAACATTCACAAAACCATTGACATATGTCATCATATACAAACAAAACATATCCCATCAATGATAGTGTCAATGGATGCACAAAAGGCCTTTGACCAAATTGAAATAAAATGTTTATTAGAAACCGTAACTAAGATGAAATTATCAGGCAATTTCCTTTCCTGGGTTACAGTCTTCTATAAAGAGCCATTTTCTCTAATTCTAATCAATGGAGAATTGACAGAGACATTCAGACTAGAGCGTGGCACACATCGGGGTTGCCCACTTCCTCCATTGTTGTTCAGTCTTGTGCTGGAGCTCCTAGCAATAGCTATACGCATTGAAAAGCACATCCAGGAGGTTAAAATTAGCAAACACAATCACAAATTGGCACTATATGCTGATGATATGCTGATTTATCTAACCAACCCAATATCATCTATGCCCCAGTTAGTGGAGGCGTTAAAAGAATTCAGCAACATTTTGGGATATACGATAAACTCCCATAAGTCATCTGCACTATTATATATTGACGACATAAATTTGAGAAAGGCGACTGAAGCAATTACTCCCTTCAAAACTGAGCCTGCCAAATTTAAGTATTTGGGAATATGGGTCACGAAGACCTGACAAAACTATATGCGATAAATTTTCAAACTAATCTAAATATCCAAATAGAAGTGGAAAGAAGTCCAGGTGCCCTGGAAAGAAGTTTGCTGAAATTTATTTGGAAGGGTAAAAATCCACATATCAGTAAAAAGGTACTATAAAAACACCAATCAGAGGGAGGTTTGGGCTGCCCTGACATTTATTATTATTATGAAGCAGCTGTAATGCAAGGAATCAGGGAATGGCTGATAGCTAAAAAGGAGGTATCTTGGATCGATATTGAGAGGGAGACGCTGAACGTTAGCGAATTCAGAAATATATCTTACTGGGTAAGAAAATAGACTGTTGCTTATGGGATCAACTTTGGCAAAGAAATAAAAGAAAAAGAGGCTTGAAAGATAATCTTTCCCCTTGGTTAAGTATCAAAGATAATATAAAAGATAATCTGACGGGAATGCCAAATCTTTATAAACGCCTAGTAAACAAAAATATTTGTAAGACTCAACAATTATACAGAGGGGAATTACTTATGTCGCTTTCTGACAAATAATTTAGTCTAAGTCTCAGTGAGCTTTATGGAATATCTGCAACTTAAGCACACTACTGACTCCCCTGAAGCCAGACAAGAATATCTAAGACCAGTACAGTCAGTAGAGGTGATAGTTTTAGGACCAGGATCTCATAAAGGGGTGATCTCTAGAATTTACAAGGTTCTAGTGGGTACATGGTACTCAGAGACTCCAAAGTACATTCAAAAATGGTCTGAAGAACGGAGAACTTCCTGGTCAAAGGAACAAATTAAGATGCTTAAACTACAAATGTATAAATCGGCTAACTCAGAGGCCGGAGAGCCTCAATTAAAACTGATTTATCAGATTTTACAAGACACCTCTTCTTCTGGCCAAGAGTAACATCATTCCATCCTCAAAGTGCTGGCATAATTGTGATGAAGAGGGTTCACTGCTCCATTGTAGCTGGAGCTGTGTGGAAGTGAATAAATTTTGGACAATGATCCACAATCATATAAGCACAATGATAGGTCGTACCATTCCTTTTAACCCAGAAATTATACTGTTTGGTGTTTGTCCTAAAATTCCATTGCTGGAATATTGTAAAGACACTGTAGTAATGTTGACACTTGCTGGTCTCAATGTGCTCATCAGGAACTGGAAGAACCCACCTGGTCTGACAGAAACTGCCTGGATAAACATGGTACCTTCTAAGTGGAAAAGCTGAAAGTGAGTTTTCACAACAAGATTTTCTTACCACTTGGTCTCCAGTAATGGGACTTCCTTCAACAATACAAGATACTTGATGAGAAAGTGCATTATCTCCACGAGGAGGTCATTGTTTGAAAGACAAAGAGAATTATAGTGTGGCTTTATTGAATATCATGTGCCATACAGGTGCTTTAAAGAACATTTAACATAATGTTGGTACAATATAGCCATGTGTTCAGAGGAGGGTGGGGAGACAGAAAAGGGGGGAGGGGTGACAGCTGTCAATTCATTTGCAGAGTTTTTTGTCTTGTGCATTATTGATAACAATAATAGGAATCTTTCATTAAGATGGAAACCACTGAAAACTACTAGACAATATGTAGTTTGAAAGACAGTAGTGTTTAATTTGGTTTTCTGGGCAAAGCTCTTCAATATAACGTCTTTTAAAATAAGATATATAATAAAATTTGAAATAAAAACAAACCCCACAGTACCTCACAGAACTGATGAGAGATCTGTTTACTATTTTCTGGTTAATTTTAAGAAAAACAACAACAATAAAATCAGTGAAATGGCATGCCTGGGAACGCATTTACATAAAGTTTGCATAATATATGCAATTTAGCTAATTTGCATACTTCTGATTATAGAATTTGAGTTCCCTGGTTGCAGAATTGGGAAATAATTTTTATGGAATTCATAAAGCCCTGTAGTAGTTGAATTTAGGTTTAATGCAGTCTGCCAGACATTTAAGAATCTCATTATTATCCTAAAGGGCTTGTCTTGTTTGCTGGTTTGTATTTTTTCCCCACATGTATGTAAGATAGACATTTCTCTGAAATAAAGGATGCCTCTTGAAATCCCTTTAAATAGGGAGAACCCCATTACAATAAGAGACCTTGTGACTGTGATTTGGGTTCCCCTCTCTCTGTCACCAAGGCACCACTGGACCAGTCTTACAGTAACCACTGAACACCACTGTACCCAAAGTGTGCCAGCCCGTAAGGCCAGAGGCGTAGCTACCGTGGTGCAGGGGGGCTCAGTTGCACCCGGGCCTGTGCCTGTGGGGGCCCACGGCTGGCCGGAACATCATGGCCCCGCTGCGAGGGTGCCCACCCACCGCCGCCGGCCACCCTTGCAGTTGCTGCCTGCCGCTTCCCCCCCCTCTGCAGCTTGGCGAGGCGTGTGGCTCGCCTTGCCACTCTAGGAGCTGCAGAGGGGGGGGAAGCGAGCGGCAGGCGGTAAGGGAACTTTTTTTTTCTTTTATATTGCCCACCCCGGGTCCTGGCCCCTGGGGAGGGAAAGCAGTGTAGCGCTGCAGCTCGCCTCCTCTCCCTCCCCAGACGGGCTAAGATGCAGCGCTTCAGCTCGCCTCCTCGTCCTCCCTGGCCGGGCTAGGATGCAGCGCTGCAACTCGCCTCCTCTCCCTCCCCAGCCGGGCTAGGACGCGGCGCGGGCAATTTTAAAAAAAACAAACTGCCCACAGACTCTCCGCGGAGGTGGCGTTGCTCCAGGGACTCGCGCTGCCTCCTTGTGCGCCTGCAAACCCAGTCCCAGCACGGACTCTGCAGGGACTGGGTTTGCGGGCGCAGGGAGGTAGCGCGCGAGTCCCTGGAGGGCTGCCGTGCAATGGGGACCCCCGGGCCCATCCTCAGGTTAGTGGTGTGTGCCCCCCCT
>QEPC01009804.1:135101-178426 GCA_003113815.1 Sphenodon punctatus | reverse complement strand
CCACAATGGAACGGGCGTTCTCGGTGGCCAGGCTGCGACTCTGGAATTCCCTCCCGGAGGAAGCTCACCTGGCCCCAGGTCTGCTGGCGTTCCATTAAGCCTGCAAGACCTGGCTGTTCGCCCAGGCCTTTGGAGGGCAAGGTGGGAGGGATGGGGTAGGGGGGGGGGGATGTTTTTTAGAAATGTTTAAATTTGATATTTTATTGTTGTATTGTTTTTTAGTGTTGTAAGCCGCCCCGGGATGCCATAGGCATGAGGGGGTGGCTAATAAATATAACAAATAAATATAAATAAATAAATAAACCACCCTCTTCCTATCCAGTTCGGACAGGCAGGCACATTTGGTGCAGCGTATGGTATGAGAAAGTGCATAATGGAACAGAGCAGTCATGGCAAGGGTAGGGGTTTATTCTGGCATTCACAAAGCAGAATTAGAGGCGAGATCGTCAAAGTCACAAAGATAACATCCATCACTTGATATGAAAAGAAAAATCGTAACAGGAGATAGAATATCTCAGAATTAAAATACTGCATTCCGTTTTCCCTGTAACTTACATATTGTTAATGTGGTGTTACATGTGTTTGGTGCGGAATAGGAAGTTCTAAGGAATTTGTCTGGAATAATATTACTAAATCCAGTTTAAAAAAAAAAAAAAAGGATAAAATTTAAAAGGCAATAAGGTAAAATGTCACCACTTGTAGTTGTCGTTAGTCATATAGTTATATTTCCAGGAGTAAAAAGG
The DNA here is from genome assembly GCA_003113815.1 of Sphenodon punctatus. Lineage (NCBI taxonomy): Eukaryota > Metazoa > Chordata > Lepidosauria > Sphenodontia > Sphenodontidae > Sphenodon > Sphenodon punctatus. The sequence continues at coordinate 177,683 of QEPC01009804.1, read as the reverse complement.
CACAATTGTCTTGTAATGGGAAGCACCCCAGCTACGTTTTTGCAGGCCTGGGACCCTGTATTCACTCTTATGATTGCTGCTGCCTTGGTAGTTTCCTGTTCCTGGCTGTTATTTTTGCCTTTTTTGTACTAGGAGCTGATGACCTTCTCCTCTGGTCTGTTCTTGGGGAATGACTGTCAATGTTAGTCTCCATAAGCTTCCACCAAAATATCAACCCTATAAGCTTGCTGACACTCTTAAAATAATTTTTAAAATCCAGTAGATTAGAAAGATATGATTTTTCTTTGCAGAAACCATGTTGGATCTTTCCCATCAGGTCATATTTGTCAATATTCCTAATAATTCTATTCTTTGACGGCCTCCACCAATTTGCCCACAAGTATGAGCAATATTCAAGACTTGACGGTTCTGTTCAAAAAGGAATGTTCTACCAAGTATTGCTGATGGGGATATGCGGAGGGGGAAATTGCCCGGCCTTGCTTTTGGTGCTTATGGGTGGGGATCACCTGGCTGCACTGTTTCTGCTCCTGCCTGCAGTGGGAGGGAGCAATTCCCCAGTACTAATTCTGTTGCTGCTTCCGGTGGTGGAGAATTGCCTGTTCCTGCTGCTGCTGGGGTCAGGAGGTAGGATGCCTGGCCCCACCGTGCTGCTGTGAGTGGGGTGTGTGGGAGAATTCCAATCCTTGCAAGCCTAGGTTGCTTCTGGGGAAAGGGGGACCCAAGCCTTGGCCATTGCTGCCAGGCAGAGAGGTGTCTGTCCATGACCTAGTGAAAGAAATGAACAGAGATTCTAGGGGTCTTAGATTAATTTGAGAAGGGAGGCAAAGATCTGGGTTTGATCCTAACCCCCCACCCCCCTTCCACAGACTTTGTGCTTGCTGTTGGTGCACTGTTGGGCTATTTGGGGGAGATGTATTTGACTTTTATTACGTTTGGGGACTGTGTTTGAAGTGTGTAACTTTTTCGTTTGGAGTGCGTTTGCTGTTGGTATTTGAGGTGGATTATTTATTTATTTTGTTGGGGAAGGGGTGGGAGTTGCATGGGGGATCGTTGGCCTGTGGTGGTGTGTTTTCTGCTGGGCCACTATGTGTATGTAAACTTGCGTATGTAAAATTATAATTATGCAAACTGGTTCTGCTTGCAGTGAAGTTGCAGAATTTGACTTTTGTATTGTCAGTATTTATATTTTTATGTCGTCATCTACACAAAGCCATGGAATATTTGAGTGCAATCAAATAACAGATGGCCGTGGCTGACAGACAAATCAATTGACAATATTTTGCTATTCTGTTTACCAGTTTCCCAATCCTAGGGCTGAAGTGTGGAAGCTGACATTGTATAGGAAATAGCCCACAGTGAGGAACTCTGTTTTGGTTTTTACTAAAAATACTAGTTTTGGTGTAGTGAACTTGAAGCTCAGATGTCACAGTCAAACGCATTGTGTGGGAACCAGAATAACAAAAGAAACCCATGGATATCCCAGAAATTGCATATTGAGACTGTTTAAACAAGGAGCTACGCATTTGCGAAACGTGTACTGCACATGGTAGAAACTTTAAATGGAAGGTTAGATCAATTTTATTGTTTTTTGGGTCCTTAAAGTGTAGAGGAGGAGTATGTTGTGGCCCCCAAGAAAGGAATACGTATTGGAACAAAGAATGGTTGTCGACGCTAGGGGTGTAAAGTTAGTTGTTCCAGATGTTATCTTTACTCGACATTCGTTAGTTTTCAGATACCCATGGTGTAATCCTCCCCCCATTAAAGTTTACAGGAGCTGAGCTAGTGACCTGTGGATAGAAGATTTGCACCCCTAGGATTGCCATTTAACCAGCTGTTTTGGAAGTATATTTTTAGGATGCCACTTCAAATTTATTTCAAATTGCACTGCTTCCCTCCCCCAACTTTTTGTGTGTTTAGTAGTTTGGGGGAAGAATCTTATAACCCTGTTTCCACTCGTGTGTAAACAAACTGCCCTTCACACTGTTTACTTTGAAGTGGATTGAGTAGCCTCACTTGGCATTGGCAATGGAAAGTGGCCAAATGTTGGAATGCTTTTACAAACTCAAATAGTGCTGGAGGTATTTGGCAAGAGGCAGATTGCTCTTCCTGTCTACAAATTGTCCTGATACTAGTCGTCCTGATACAGCCCTTGCTGGACACCAGTTTAAAAAAACAACAAGAAAATCTGCACAATTTGTTTGCTCTTTCTATAATGAGCCGCCTAGAACTCCGCTCAGTTTATAAAAATAACTAACTGCCTACTTTGTAGATCCAACTTAAAACTTCTTTCCTGAACACAGGATACCTTTGGTTGTTTTACAGATTAATATTTTGGTGCTTTGATACAATGATGGGTTTTATATATGGTTACCATCCCTGCAACAACCTGTCATCTGCCTGTTCTTCTAAACTTGTTTGATGGGAAATCACTGCAAGTAACATTCATGTTTCCACTTTTTCTACACCTTCCATTGATCTTTTCTACTTACATTTTCTAGCTGTAGGGAACATCTGTCACAAACACAAATATTTATACCCCCACACAAACTGACAGTTGTGTCAGCTGCTTCAAGGTGGCACTCTTCAGAATACCTTTGTAAGCAGGTGTGCTGACACTGTGGAAAACTTTCTTTCATAATTGGATTATGTGTGATTAAAGTATCTGGAACCTGTGTTCAGACTTCTGAGACAACAGTTAAGTTTTGTGATGTAATTTCTTGGCCTTTTCATTACCAATGTTTTGAAGGCATGCCCGGAAACTTGGGTAATGCTATTAAAAACCTTACAATGAGCAAATAGCTGTGTTTATAATTATTCAATGGGAGATTAAGTCATTCATGTTTAAGATTATATTAATCTGTTGCATTTCTTTGAAAGTGAGTTGCATAGTGCAGTAAGCCTGAATACCTTACTGTAGTCATATATTTTAGAATCCAAATATAAAACATTTTTTTCTTTTAAGAACCTAAAATGAAATCTCAAGCCAACCGACTGCATCAAATGTAGCAAAGGTTCCAGAAACATGCTTTAAACGTCACAAATCTCAGAATAAATATATGCAAATCAGCATGCCTTATTTTAAGTTTATTGTTGTTTTCCATCAATGTCTTGGTAGAGTATGAGCTAACTAATTAAAGGCAAATTTCCATTTAAAAAAATCTCTTAATTGTGCTCAGACATCATAACTTGCAGGTGGCAAATACCACCTAGGTTGAAAAGTGAAAATAATGAGCATGCCAAGGAAGGACCCATGTTTTACAATAATATTTTTCTCCACTTGGCCACTGATGCTAAAGATGACCTTGTTTTCACAGATTTACAGGCGGTTTTAATGCTCTCAGTATAAGAATTGCTTATGGCCTAATAAGGTCACATCCTAAACACAGTTGCAGCCCAAACCCTAAAACTTTCAGAAGAACTTTTAGACGTGTCTGCCATTTTTAGGTGACCAGGCTGACGATGTTAACAACTATGGAGCCCCTACAGATTCTGATGATCTTTGTAAAGTAAAACATTCACCTAAGCTTCTCTTGTACTGTAAGAAGAGGCTACCAAGCCAGTGGAATTCTGGCAGCAAAAATGCACACCCAGAAGGTTCCATTGTAGCAGGAATGGGTTTGTATTGGTTTTTTAATGTACAAAATAGGTATATAATAGGGTGTGTATATGTAACGAAAAAATTCTGTTGATACTAAGTTGGTGGAGAATGGCATAATTAACAAAAAGCTTCCATTCCTGGGACTGAAAATGTAAATGTGAAGTGGTTTGAAAAGCATTGCACTGAAGGTAAATGGCCATTGCATAGATGCAGGGGTGTCTACCAGGATGTACCACTTCTCAGCTCTTAGTGTTGAATGTTGTTCAGTTTTTCATGCTTTCAGTTTGGTAAAAGCTAGGAAATGCTCTACTCCCCATAGTTCTCTTTTTCGGAGCTGTCTGCCTTGTTCAAGATCACAAAAGAAATCCTGGGGAAAGCCACAAGTGACAACCGGGTTGCCATGTCCCAGCCTGACCTGGGATGTGGCGGCCCAGGTGGACAGGGTACACGCCAAACAGAGCACAAAACACACATGCTCCTGGCTGAGCTGATGGCAGTACAGCCAGGGGGGCAGGGAGAGCGTGTGGCCCAGCGGCCCCAACCCCTATCATGACAGGGAGTCATGACGGCCGCGATGACAGCTGGCCATGGCAGAAGTGGCCCGGGCTAGTCCTCTTTGCCCCAGGCGGGCGGGCCCTACCTCAGGCTGTTACTTCAGCTGGTTGCAGAGCTGAGAGCCTAGGCTAACTGCCAACACGACCTGGCAGCCATGAACCAAATATGATACCAGTTCTCAGGGCTGCTGTCACATCTGGTTTTACCCCTGGTAGAGCCAAGAATGGAACCCTGTTCTCCCTTCTGCAACAGGACTGGGGGAATGTTCTTCTCTCTGTCCCCACCATGGGCTACATTTTTAAAAACATTACATGGCTTCACGGGCCAATGCCTACTAGAGCACTCTGTGTGGGGAGAAGGGTGTCTGAGAACCCTACAGAGTTGCAGGCCAGAAAAGTCCTTCAGAGTACTCTACAGGGGAACAGTGCCTGTTAGTGACATAATCCTGCCCCTTACAGAGAATCATGATGCCCTAAGGGGCGAGCCATGTCAGAAAGGCCACCCCAGAAACATTGATTCCTCCAAGTTACTGGGAGTGCCCCTGGCTGACCTGGAAAAACTGGGGCTTCCTCCCACAGCCCAGAGACTCGGGGTCCAAACCCAGTCTCCCACTGAAACCCAGAGGGGGCCACTCTAAGTATATAAGACATGTCCTATCTTAGAAGATGTGAACAGATGTAGTGCTTAAACAAAACTTTTCTCTCTTTCCTCCAGAAAATATCAAAAAGGATCAAAAGTGCATCTGAGACTGGTGGACCTTGAGCTCTCATCCAGATTCTTGGGTGGAAAAACAGATACGACTTTGCTGGAGGCTGATGCGGTGCTGTTGGGGCTTCTGGAAAGCAGAGAAACATGGCAAAAGGAATAAAGTCATAGACACAGTTTTTTTCTGTACTATTGTGGCTGCATTTTAACAAGCCTAGTCATTTTTTTAAAAAAGTATACAGCATGCCTGTTCTGAGTAAGAAACTTAGATTTTTGGTTGTGTAATTGAGAAGGTAAATTAATAAAAAGGGAATGATCACATTACACTTGGTTTTGTTACCTTCTAACCTACCTGCTCCTGTCACTGAAAATTAAACTTCCACTTTATATTAAATCTTATTAGAAGAAGCTGACTAAGGTTCACTACAGTGTAGTAAGTGTAACCCACACTATATTAGACAGCCTGCAACAGAACAGTCAAGAAGACTGTAACAAGGTTCTGGGGATAAGTACTTACAGGCTCCAGCCTCAAAGGGTATTTTCAGACGTTACGAGATCACAGTCAACCACAGTCAATTCCCTGTGGTGGCTGCGATCACGGAACATCTGTTGGGGGGAACGAATGTTCCCCCCCAGATGTTACCACGGCAGGGAATCACTTTCGCCACGCGAGCGGCTGAAGCGGCGGGGCTGGCGGTGGTCGCGTGATGAAGGCAATTCCCCGCCGTGGTGAACCCCGCCGTCACTTCTGGACAGCGGCCACGGCCCAGAATCCCCACAGGGATTCCAGCCCGTGGCCAAATCAGGCGAGCGCTGCGGCCGCATTGGCTGCGGTGGCCGCCCGTCTCCCCAGAGGGCGGCGGGGAGGGGGCGGGGCTATGCGGCCGCACGTTGTGCCGTGCGGCCCCTCCCTGATTCCCCGCCGGGATCCCCCGGCACGCCTGTTAGGGCGTGACGGGGTCATCCCGGCGGGGGATGAATTTATTGTTTTCGTGACGGGGCCAATCGGCCCTGTCACATCTGAAAACAACCGAAGACCCAGGCCCATGTGGAATCTTTGCCAAAAGTGTCTTTTGTTCACCACAGTTCCATGTACAGGGACCAGGGGTGCCTCTCCCCATCCCTCCTGGCCAGACATCAAAACCCCCATAGTCAGGTTCAGGCTGCCAGCTCAATTACCCCCCTCTAGAGTTGCGCTTTCCCCAGGCTCTGCTGGCCAGGCACAGTCCCTCCTTGCTCCTGCCGTGCGTCTTCAAGAGTGCCTGCTCACAGGCCCTGCTGGTTAGGCATAAGTCCTCCCGCCAGCTAGTGAGACCTAGGCTGCATTCTCACCTGTGGCGGCAGTGGCGGCAGCGGGAGGGGCGACGCAGACGCAGCAGCTTGGAGGAGCCGGCCAACGGGAAAAGAGCTGGTGCAAATGGGGATCTGCCGTGGCTTCTCTTACGCACATCAGGGCAGGATTTTGCACCCTGACGTGCGAGAGAAGCCGCGGCAGATCCCCGTTCTCACTAGCTCTTTTCCTATCGGCCGGCTCCTCCGCATGCCGCGTCTTCCCTCCTGCTGCCGTTACTGCTGCTGCAGGTGGGAACACAGGCAGAGCCTTTCCTGAGTCCAATCCCACTGAGGCCTTATTGCTGCCTTTCAGGTCTTAGGGCTGGCTTAGCCACACCCAGCTCAGCTGCTCCCACTTAGCTACCTAGGCTCCTAGCTTCCAGGGTCCAGCACCAGTGCTCTCTTAGGCGCTCTCCTCCTTTTGGCTAGCGCTTGCACCTCTTCTTAATTACTGCTTGGGCACAATCCTCTAGTAGCAGGAGTGCATGTGCCTTTCAGGCTGGCACTACTACCTCCTTGCTACAAAGGCCCTTTAAGCATGAACAGTATTGAACTGGTTGAGCTTATTTGTTATCTTAATTTGAGCTCTTATTTCAGACGCATGTTGATAAATGTTGCCGTTTTAATGGTGGAGAACATAAATACAAAAAGCTATTTTAATACAGTGTTGTTAGGACTATAAAAAGTTTTGGGTTTTTTTTTTAAAGGGCATGAGAGTCTGTGTTTGCATGGGCAATCTGAAGACCGTACACATTTTGCATAACCAAACTGGGAGAAAAAAGTGTTCTGAGCCCTCTGGAGTGTTTAGAGCTGGAGTGCTTTTTCAACTAGTTTGTGGTGCCTTCAGGTTCTTCATTTTGTGTTTGCAGTGAAGAACGGTACAATCTAAGACACATTGGATCAAAAGCAGCATAACAGCACTGGGGCCCAGGAGGAAGTGGTCCGCAGAGCTCTGTTGATTTGCACCTTTGTAATAAAGAAGTGAAGTGAGGAGGAGTATGAGTAGGGTAGGAATAGCTTGCAGAGTAAATCCTGAATCTCAGGAGCTTCATGTAGCAGTTAGGCATGTATGTATATTGTTCTGCACATTTGTATCTGGTCCTACGCATCTTTCAGCTGGGTATGTAAAATAATGACACCACCCAGCCCTTATAGAGCCCCACTGTCAAAAAGCATTCTCCCAGCATTTTATCTTATGCAGCCATCAGCTCTTCATTGCCCCAAGTCTCTGTAACGAGAGGGGAGATGGAGAGAGAGAAGGCAGATCTGTTTGCAAACCATTTAGAGAAGTTACATTACTCTAATTGGAAATGCTCTATGCCGAAGGAGGAAAAGAGTGGTCAGTACAAGGCCATGTGAGATTGTCACCTTAACATGAGCTCTTAGTGTTCTTTTTCAAGGGAGTTTAAACATGATTTCTTTGGGATATTAGCCACCAAGCAAAAAATTACTAGTAAACTGCCATTAATGCAGGCAAATATTCTCCTTTTGAGAGGCAGCGGGAGCATATCTCTTATAGCATAAAACATGACCGCTTAAAGTAATCCATCTGTTTTACATTATTTCAGTCTTGAATTGACTTTTAATTTGGGAAACGGTTGGGACAATAATTCTCTTCTATGCTATGCAATTGTGAGATGAATTACTGTGATGCTGGGGAATGCTGCAGACACTGATTTTTTGCCAGGGCAAATTTTGGGTATAATTGAAAGAAGAGAGAAAGCTTTTAAGGGTATAACAGGAAGCTAAAGAGAGAGTTCTGATGATCTTGCAAACCAATTTGGGTTTGCATGTGACTGCAAAATGTGCGATGACTCCATTTTCAAACCAGAGTAAACTGTTTCATGGCAAGTTACGCTGGCTTATGTTACTGGTCCTGAAATGTAACTTGATCTTCTTGAGTTTATTCCTGCTATATTGCCATACCGCCTTTTTGTTTCTGACAATGCAGAAATGGTATCTCACTCTCGCTTTCTTTGGGGGAGGGGGGTTGGTTTGTTTCTATTTATTTTATCTCAGTGTCATGGTATAACATTTTCTAATGATGAGTGAGATTGTGAATTATCAAATGTCTCCATAGCATTACCAGTTGTTCATTTATATTTATTGTATGATTGCAGCACATTAATCTTCGTGTATAATACATACATATTATTATTGTATGCAGTATTTTTGTGATTGTGTGTAGTGTGCTTAGTGCTGTACAAATACACAAGGATACCAATTTCTTTCAAGTCAAAGAAGGGGCCACAAGTTTTCTTTTACATAGACCTAATATTCAAAGTACCTCCCCCACCCAAAACACCATAAAACTTGTCTGGAGGAATTGTGGCTACAACTTCAACTCAGCATATTGGTGAAATATCCATGAATTTCACCTTCCACCTGCACAAAACTCAACGAGAAGACTGGACAACCTTTTCTCTCCCGAGAGCCAACGAAATGCTCTCTGGGAGCATGCTGAACTACATTTCCCAGCATGCTCCCAGAGAAAAGATGACGGCCAGATCTTCCAATTTGCCACCAGAAGACATACAGCACTGGGGCACCTCACCATGATCACAGCGCTGGAGGGGACCTTACTGCCCACACCAGCAGGTAGAGAGCGGTCTCCACTTCAATTCCACCAGCATGTCCAGTCCTCTCAAGGAACTTGCTGCCCCTCTTCCTGCCTGCCGCACCTGTCCCCCTTCCTGCATGCCACATTGGGGGACTTGTGCCCGCCCCCCTTCCTGGCCACCATGTTCAATTCCTTGGTTTACTGAGTATTGTACTAATTTCTCCGTTTATTTGGTACTCCGGAAACCGAATCAAGTATCAAAATCCTTTGTGAAGACCGAGTACTGAGTTATGGCCCTATTCAAAACCAGCACTTTGGATTGTACCTAGAAAGCTATTGGAAGCCAGTGCTGGCTGGAGTGCTGACATAGTGTGCTCCTATAACCTAGCCCTGTCAGGAAGCCAGGCTGCAGCTTCCAAACAACCATCAAGGCTAGCCTGACATTTATTTAATTTACTTATTTAAATTTTTATCCCACCCTATCCCAAGGGCTCAGGGCAGGTTACAATACATTATTTATAATTGTGTGCGTGTGTGTGTGTGTGTATACACCACACACAGAATAAAAATGTGTAGGTGGCGTGGCAGCTCCATGGCCTGGACTGGGAAACAGTGGCCACTCTTCCCCGGGTCAGGGAGGGCTACCAAACGAATGTGTCCACAACCAGAGAGCTGTTCTGCTGCCTGCTCTCCCTGAGTAGGGCGGGGGAGCTCAACCAATCATGAGAGCCCCTGCCCCGAGGCAGGGATGGCAGGGCCAAACAAACATGCTGGCCTGTGTGGGCAGCCCTTGGCCTGGGCAATGTCCGCCCCGGGGAAGACCCCAGCCAACATCTGGTGGCATGGGACCACACATGCAGGTGAGTCCTGGGTCACAGAAGGTTTGTTTTAAACTATTTGTTTTTAATGTTAGTTTTTAACCATTATTACTTATATAATGGCAGCAGCGTATTTAACCTTCTATAATCCTTAATTGGAGACAGGTCCCTGCCCTGAGGGGCTTAGTCTAGGAAAGACCGGGGGGAGTGGAACATAGGAAGAGTGAGGAACACATTCACAAAGTTAAGTCACAAGGTACACGTGTTTAGCTTAGTTACAGGGAAGGAGGAGACCCTGACTGAGCATAATCCCAAACCTTCTCAAACCCTAAACCTGTCTGCCAAATGCCTGGCTAAAAAGAAAAGTCTTAGGTTGCCTCCTGAAGATGAGCAGGCTCAAGTGTAGACAAACCTTCAGGAAAAGAGAGTTCCATAATTGCAGAGCAGCTACTGAGAGCGTCTCTCTGTGTATACTGGCTGTACGAGCCTACGGGCAGATGGTACGTGTAAGAGGGAGCTACAGGCTCTTGTCAGGTGCTGTGATGGGACATAGAGCTCATTGCAGTAGTGTGGGCTTGAAGTTACCAAGGTATGGGTTGTGATGGCTAGGTCTGACTCCCAAAGGAAGGGTCGCAGCCTTCTTACCAGATAGACTGGAAAGTGCTCTTGACCATGGCCACAAACTGATGTGTAAGGTGCAGCAATGGATCTAGGTCCCCCCTAAGGTTGCAAACCTGAGAAGCTAAGGGAGGCTGGACCCCTTCAATGGTAAGTGTCCCTATCCTCGCTTAGGTCACAGGGTCAACTAATCACTGTCACTAATCTTTTCTGGATTCAGTTTCAATTCACTTGTCTGCATCCAATCCCCAATGACCGCTAGCACTGGGTAAGCTCCGAGACCACAGGACCTGGGTTAGATGAAAGAGAGAGCACCAAGTGTCAGCAGACTAATGGTATTTCACTCCAAATTCACAAACAAATTGGGTGAGATACCCAATGGCCTCATATACATATTGAACAGGAGAGTAGACAAGATGGAACCCTTTGGGACCCTCCAAGGGAGGTCCCTAAAAGATAGGCATCTGCCTATCGCCAGCTTCTGGGATCTCCCCAGCAGGAATACAGAGAACCACTCAAGCAGTCCTGTGCATGCCAGCCAGATCCTGCAATCGTAACATCATCTCTTGATCAGAATTAGAATTCCCCCTCCACCAGGCTAAACAGATATCTTCCAGGTGTGTCTGATGCCCCCTCCCCCATTCAGTGACCTTCCCTAAAATGGGGAAGGTTATTTGTATGAGTATATGATGCTTTTTATTTCTGCAAACATTCTTGTGAACAAATATTTGTTTTGTTGAGATGTTCAATAAAAGCAAGTAAAAATGGTCATAAATACCATTGACGTGAATTCAGTTTTCAGTCAATGGAATGTTAACAAACTCATGGTTGGGGTAGCTTTATTTTAAAGTGCTCAGTTCCAGTTGCTGGTCTTTTACTAATGACTTTTCCTGAAAACTGTGCCTACTGTGGACCATTCTATTCTGTGTTGCACATTGAAGGAACAGGTGCAGCTTTGAGAAGCAAAACAATTTTACCACAGTATGAAAGAAAAACAGATGAATCTTGGGTGCCATGCAGCAGATTGAAGCTAGAAATACCTTTGGCGTAACCCACTCTTTCCAAATCTGGGAACAAACTAATAAAGAGACTACAATGAAATACTAAAACTTGTCTATCCAGATCAAACAAACAACTTACAAAATCTAGCAATGGGCTTTTCCTGAGGGCAAGAATTTATAACATGATTTTGCTTTTTCTGGAATTCTTGATTTTATACTTTTAAAAATAGCCTCATGCTTATAAATAAATGTATAGCTTTTTAGTTCACATTAGGTCAAGAATGTTCTGATTTTCTTTAGTTTGGGCTATACAGTTCTTTTAATGGACAGAAACATTAGCTTTACATACGTCTTAATAAATTAAGAGTCTGGGGTGTATATTTATCATGTATCTAACCTCTAGCTTGTCCAAGTCAGGCTGGTACATTGTTATCTGGACTTCAACCAAAATAAATAGTATCTTTGGGATGAATGCGCTATGCCAACATTCACTAAGAACGCTTAAGTGTTCTTGCTTCCTTCTGGACGGTGTCTTGCTCAATTAGAATTAGGCACGTTGATGCACTCTGTTCCACAGTTATAATGAGGAAGTCAACTATTTGTTGACACTGTCCACCTGTAGGGATTTGGGTGTAAAACAAAGCCAAGATATAAACTACCAGTTAATTCAAGTCATATGCACTCTTTGAAGTCGCTATCGTTTCTACATCATTTGGGATTATCTTTGTAAAGTGACAATATATTGTTTACGGCATCATTTCAGTTAACTGGGAGTTTGTCTTGTACATTATGATGTGGGGGGGAATTACTACTTCTGATACACAAGACCATTTTTGTTACCGGGGGTAGGGGGGAAAGGTTCCACACACGCGCACACGCAACGTAAAGGCCCTGGGGTGTCGAGGTCAGCACGGGAGCGATCGGAGTTAGGATGCCCGTCAGGATAGTGAGTGGCTCTACCTCTAATTAAAGAGAATGAGCCCTTATCATCATCAGGCGCTGCTGACCAAGAACCCAAGGCTGCCCCACACTCGTTAGCCACACACAGTACCACACGAGGGGACCAGGGGGTGAGGGGTTCCACCCCGGGGAGTGCGGGGGCCCCGGAGGGGGGAAGGGCGAACGGACACGGGTCACTCACCACCAAGGCCAAGGGCACCACACACAGGTCCGGGAGGGCTTTCACTCTACTGCACACGCTGCTCGCACTCAGGAAACTTGACAAGGAACACAGAGGTAGGTACACACTCGCTTGGGCAATAGTTTAGGGTAATCACGTTCACGAAGGCTTGCACGCTCACTCGCAGTCACAGGTATACAAGGGCCGGTTTCCACAATCACCAGCGCCGCTTCCCAGGCGGCGCTGGCTTTTATTCTCTAGCCCCCGCCCCCGTGCGTGCCCGCAGCCGCTCTGAGCGGCGCCGCGGGGGCGGGGGAATCCCCACAGCATGACTGATGGCAGGGGGCGTGGCAATGTGTTGCAGCTGGGCCCCTAACGGCGGCGCTGCTGGGGAGGGTGTTCCCTGCGGGGCTGGGGCAAGCCCTGCCTGGCTGGTCATCGGGGGGGGCGTGGCCACAGATCCAGGCCCTCCCTCCAGTAGCTGTGGAGGCGTCGGAGGAACGTCCTCTTGCCGGCTCTCTGTCAGCGGCGTCTGTTCCCGGCGCGGCTCTCCCCGGGCCGCCTGCGCCGGTGCCGAGGGGGTCCCTGTTTCTGGTGTGCTGCTGGGTTGGGGTAAGCTCTGCGGGGGTGTCTTGGGGGTCCCGGCGCGAACCCGGGTGCCCCTGACATTTTGCTTTATCAATAGAGGATTTTTAAATCCTAATTACTTTTAACAAGGGATAGTTCTGTACGGTGACAGGTATGTCTTATGTTTTCAGATGACCAAACTAAGGACCAAATTGTAAGATGAGGCAAAGTCGAAGGTCTTATTCCTAGCTAGTCATGAGTATTTTTGTTATCTGAGAACTGGATACTAGATATGAAATGGCTCAAAAGGCCACATGTTAAATTTTTTTAAATTACATACTTCGGAGCTAGCTTGGTCAGGGTCATATTCTCACCTAAGAGCCACCAGCTCGACTACACTGCTGTGTGTTACCCTGCTGTAGGCTCCCTGAGACTTTGTACAGTGTAACAGTCCCCTCTAAGGCTAGCCGAGGTTGAAAGTGTACCTCCCACACTGTGGAACCAGAAAAAGAATGTACCAAGGCAAGCAGCCAGCAAAAACATTTAAGAAAAAGTAGGTCACTTATTTAATCTACAGCTTCTTCCAACTCCTCTGTGTGTAAAATTACGCTAGCTAGGATTCCTTCAAACTGAGTCTCCCTTACACCTACTTCCACTCTCCAGTGTTATTTACACTGCCTTGCTTGTCACCTCTGAAAATCACCCTGCAAGGCTAAGTTAATTGCCCAAAGTTGCTTAGTGAGTCAGTGGGTAAAAACAAACATGATGACTGGCCAGCTGCAGCCCAACCCGACCCACGTCAGACAGTTGCAGCAGATATGATTCGGCCTGGGTCGGGCCACAGAACAAATGTGCACCCTGCTGGATGCACAGTCTAGGAATGGGGAGAATAGAGAATGTGTGGCCAGCCAGCCCTGCCCCCAAGCTGCACCTGGCACCACCTCCCCACCATGATAGGCAGCCATGGTGGCCAATGATGACTAGCCATAGCTACCCGTCATGGCGAACCTGGCTAGCAGACTGGCCCGGAAACAAACATGTAGCCCCAATGTGGCCTGTTTTGGCCTGATTCGGTGGAGGATAGCCCGGGCCGTGATCCCAGAGATCTATAGGACCATAGCCTGGCCCTGGTCTAGTGTCCGACATGCTCTGGTGCAAATATCTGGCAGGCTGTCAACAGACATGCCGGTGGCTTGTGGGCCAAAGCTTGAAAATGTGGGCCACAGTGGAACACCGTCTCAGCTGTTTTTACCCAATGGCTTAAACATGGTCTTAATCAAGGAGTCCTTAGTCTTGTGTTATCTTCAATAAAGTTCATTTGAGAAGTCTAAAAGCCCATAAAGGTCAAATGAAAGTACAGTAAAATTGGTCTAATTTTGGCATTTGCAATTTTAACTTGCATTTTAACAAAAGCCATTAGCATTCCTTTGCATTTGTATGCTTTAACTAGATGCTTTGTGTCTTGAAATACATTTTCCATATGTATATTGCTGTTGTTTACAATCTCTTCTTCCTCCTGTAATAGTAGGAAAGGCCTGTGTCTTGCGACTCAACATGAACACTTTAGATGGCTGAGTGATAAGGATCAGAGAAACCCAGTTGCTAGAAGCAGCAAACTGGCTGCTGGGGAAGAAGAGTGCGAGCTGTGAAAGAGCAGCGGCTGCTTGGGATCTTTCTACCCTGCACTTTGCCCCTCCGGCTGCAGCTTCCCCGCACACGCTGGCTCACAGGGGAGCTGAAGTTTCATTTACCGACTGAGCGACTTTGAAAAATGCCCCTGTTCCCAATTAGTGTTGCAAGTTGTCCAGATCAATGGTGGGTTAAACTGAGCTTCCCACTCAAGTGGGTGGGTGTAGCATTTTATAAAGAGTGGGGGGAGCGCCCATCTCTTTCAACGGGGCTGAATTCTTTCAAGCGAGAGCTGCAGTGTGCTGGATTCTTGTGTGAAAAACAACTGCCACAATACTTAAGTTGTAACCTCCTCACCCCTGACGGCATGGGAAAGTGCACTCCTCAGCTGTTAGTTAGAGAGAGGCCGCTGCAGTCATGAGAAATGTTGATAAAATGCAGTTTAAAGCCTGCCCTCCTACTTTGCACATGTCATCTTGCCTCTCAAGCTGCCTAATTGGAAAATTAGGCTTGCCTTAATTTAGAGCCCTGAAAATTCAAGTGCCAATAATTTCTCAGGCATTTTTATTATTTATTATTGCATGTGAGGCCTTCTTCCAAAAGAAAGTTTTGAGCTTTCATTTCTGATAGATCTTTCCACATTTGTGCAAAATGTTAATGTCAGTGAGCATGATCACATCAGATGAATGTGCCATATGGGTATTCGATGCCTTGGTTTACCAGACCCTCTTTGAAATGATTAGGTTGTTTAATTGGATTTTAATAACCATCTTTTTCTGATGCTCCCATATTGTTGCCTTTAATCATCAAGGGAACACTGTGATTTCTTGAGATAAGCCTCCTAAAAGAACATCAAATACAGTCACCTGAATTTTGTATTCTTATCTCCACTCAGACAGTGGGTGTTTTAAAATTAGCAAGACTGGGGGGTGGGGGTGACCATGGCTACTGCGTGGCACAGTTTTGGAGCAGCCACTCAGGCGGCGTGCATGGGGAGGAATCCTAACTGGCAGCTCCCAGTATGGTTACCATGGCAGTTGCCTTGTGCTTCCCCTACCACGGACCATGAGGAAGGGGGAAATGTGCTGGGCTACCCTTTTGAGATGGACATTTCCTGGGCGTGAGTACTGGGAAACCAGCCTCCCCAGTTTCTATGACTTACAATGTCCACGTCCCCTGCCCCCAGTGCCAGTGTGCGGAGGAGCTGTCTGCTGGTGTGGGAGGATACCCCAGTTCAGACGGGCAGGGGATGTGTGGGCACCCGTTGCCACATATGTCTTTGGCTTGCCCCATACGGCAGACTCTAGATTTCCTGGCAGTGTGCTCTGAGTGGCCACGAGTGGGTGCTGCGCAGCTCAGGGAAGCACTTAACCTCCTGCACCACCTTCCGACCGGCAGTCTGATGAGTGGCTTCTGGGTGGCCATGTGGGGGAGCATCTGGTTTAAAAACACCCAAATAGGATATTTAAATTCAGTGGAAGCAACATTGAACCCCTGCTATGGCAAATCTTTAGCCACATTAGCTGTAGTCCCAGGACTGTGACTAGTGAGGCCTGCAGGATCTCAGCCACGTTTTCTTTCCACTGAAGACAATAACGAAACGCTTAGTGACTTCAGCGTAGGCTAGATTAGGCTTCGTATTTGGGTAATCTGTTGTGAGCAGATGCAATCTGTTCCTGCTGGACGAGGCTGGATCTCTACTCCTTCGTTAGATCTCACAATGCAGCACCACGCGTGTGTGTGTTCTGCATCTGGACAGCATCCATCTGGAATTTTGAATGGGTTAAAAGCAGCATTAATCGGAACGACTTACAATTCCCAGGGTTTCTTGTTTACCCTTCAGTTCCAGGACTGGAAGGAGGAGGGATTCTACTTTGTCTGTAGTAACAGAGCTCTGTTTATCACTGCTACTGCAAAGAGCTGAGGACTGATTGAACAAGAGGGAGGGCAGTACAGCAGTCAGTTATAAATCACTGCCAGTGCAGAAAGTGGCTTACTCACTCGTTGCCAGCATTTCTTAGAGTAGCACATTTTAAGTTTCCACCTTTTGGGTTGACAATCATTTCAGTGTATTGTCAGCGTGGTTGGCGCTTGCAAAGGTGTTTTAAGAACAGCCTGATAAACCTACTAATCCAAGGAACTTCTAACTTATTGATAAGAGCTTCACATTCCATATGTGTAGAAAAGTAACTAATATGGCAGGAACCATCACTTTTACAGCCCCACAGCATGAAGTGATATGGAAAGCAGAGCACCATTTATGGTCTGTACAACAGGAGGCTATAAGGAGCTGCGTAACCAAATCTGACCAATGGTCCATTTTAGCCCAGTGCTGTCTCAATCTGACACAGCAGCAGGGTTCCAAATCCAGCTCTTTCTGGCAGAGACCTCACGCAGGCGTGCTACCAGAGATCTGAATCAGAGATGTCATGGATTGAACTTGGGACCTTATACATGCAAAGCATGCGCTCTACCACCTGAACCACAGCCCACCCCCACAATACAATATTTTGTATCTTACAAGAAACTCTGGGACAGGCTATCCTGGAGACAGTAACTGGGATCTTTATTTCTGAGACTGCATTGTCACTGGGCAAAACACACAGCATTTGCCTCCAGAAAAAAATCCAGGAGGCAAATGCTGCGCATGTTTTGTCTGGTGGTGGGAAAGCAAAGGCACGCAGCTTTGCCTCCGATCATGTGGAGGTTATAGAGTCGTGCAGCTTTGCTTTCTCAACAGACAAAACATGCTCACTTAGCGCAGCATTTGCCTCCCAGAGTTTTCCCTAGAGGCAAATGCTACTTGTTTTGCCCAGTGAGAATGCCATACAGAGGTTGCATTCACACGAGATGCTAAGTCTGTGAAAATTCCCCCACCCTCACTGTTTTTTCTCCCCTTTTCAAGTGTGTGAAAAGGTTAGGTCTCAGGATGCACTGAGCGTAATGCAGTTTTACTCCAGAAAGTGTAATTCAGAATCATTTAGCAATCATGCCAAATCCCTCACGTGCATTTTTTGTATAATGTGAAGGGATTAATCCTGCTTCCCAGGTATCCTGGTCTGTCTATACCAGATAAATCAGTGCTGAGCCACACAGCATTATGGGATACCTGGCAGTAGCCACTGTAATAGGAGGTAACATTTTAAAAGGGGGGAAGAGAATGTAGGAACATTTAAAAAACGCAATTACAATCTCTTCAATTTCTTTCATAAAGCAGGAGAAAACGCTCCTGTCAATGCAACCAGTGTCTGCCATCTTGTTTTTCCCCTTGCACTCTTCTCTCTGCCCCCTTTCTGGCCTCATTGTAGAGCCTGAAGCAAAGCGACAGGCATGTCAAGGGCACAAACAAACTAAAACCAAAATGATAACCTGCAACTAGCTGAATACAACACAATGTATCTTGGAGAACAAGAGACCTGATTTCATACAAAATTGTTTCTGTGACCTCAAAAATGAATGCAACAGAAATAGCTTCTTAGGCCGCTTTTAGACGAGCGCGCAGTGCGCTCGCGTGTGGTTTCCAAAATCCCGTGAGACAGGATCAGATGAGACGCTGCCGTGAGTCACACACATGGGAGGGGTGTGTGCATTATTTTCAAGTCGCGAACTGACCAGGAGTCTGATCGAGGTAGGTCATTCGCGGCTTGAAAAGAATGCATATCCCCCTCCCATGCGCGTGACTCGTGGCAGCGTCTCATCTGATCCCGTCTCGTGGGATTTTGGAAACCAAGCGCACCGCGCCCTCGTCTAAAAGCAGCCTCTCTCTGGAAATTGTCTTCCATCCTTCCAGAGTTAAACATGTTAGACTGAACAACTCAGCTGTCCCCAAAACACCTGAAATGCAACCAGGAAACAACATTTCAGACCTTTTGTCAGATAAACGTCTATTTAATAATCTATTGCAACTGTAAAACTAGAATGAAAATAACAGAAGAAAACCCCACCAACACCTCCCAAGCCTCAAGTTCAAACCAGAGTCCTTGCAGCTTGCTTGCATAGGCGCTAGGATTGCCACCTATGCAAATTTTTAAAAAAGAGTGCCTTAGGTGCCGATGCAGACCCTGCACCATGTATTTTTATGTGTTCCTTAAAAATTTGCATAGGTGGCAACCCTAGTAGGCGTGCAGTAAGTTAGCAGTTCAGTGGCTTCCACTCTCCAGAAGAACTGCAGAGGACTGCCCAGAGTGTCCCACCAGAAGCTTTACTGACTCCCTGGCCTTCTCTAAGGAGGAGACTTCCCTCAGCTTTAGCTTCAGGCCCAGCTTGGTCCTCATTGCAAGTGCAAGTGTGAAGTATTTGTGTGTGTGTGTGTGTGTGTGTGTGTGTGTGTGTAAGGGACAGTTCACTCCATAAAATGTTCTGTTATTGTACACTTTATTTGAGACAGACAGAGCTGACTATGATCAAAGGCAGAACTAGGGGCTAGATGGGCCACTGATCTGACTAGTGTGGCAGTTCTTATGAGAAACCATATTACTGAAATCAGTGGTGGGTAGTTGCCTAGTCTCTGGTTAGCAGGTTAGTGGGTGAACGTGGAGCAAAGGGCTTCATTTATATGGTAGTAGATACATTATTTCTATTTCCTCCCCCCCCCCCCTTTTGCAAAAGAAACTGTTCCGTTTTACAATTTTGCCTTGTTCTTAAAGAGATTTGTAGCAACAGGTGAGGGGCAGTCCTCCCGGAGCCTCCTCAGCACCCTGATATGGGGAATTAGCTGACCCACTAATACAAGGCTCCACTCAATCCTCTTAGAAGGGGTCCCAACTCTGTTTGGCTTAAGGGTGGCTGTTTAGTAACCGGCCTCCCAACACCCCTTATAACCAGTCCCAGTCCACTCACATTAAGGGCTTCTCACACAAACAGGTGGGTCCTCAGGGGTTTCCTCCCCAAAGCAGCTCTGGCCCAGCCAGGCCAAATGAAGTCCTCCCTCTTAGCCCAGTAGCCTGCTTGGCTCATACCTGATATGAGTTCCAGAAGTTCCTCTAAAGGTTGGGTTTTCTGGTAAAGCTGCTCCGCTTCTATTCAGCCCTGCCTTCCGATTATAGAGTGGCAGGAGCCACCCTATAGTTAAGGCGTGTTGCACACTCCATTATAAAGCCCAACATTCTATTCATTATAAATTTGACATGATTAAAGTTAGGATCATGACATTTGTAGTAAAGGATTACTGGAGTAAGCAGTTCATGCTGTCCGCGTTTCAGCCAAACTGGTTGGATAACAACTTAGATATCACAGTTTGAAAACTACACTTTGAAACCTGTTTTTTCAAAAGTTAGACTGTCTCAATCTCGGCAGGGTAACGGGGTTTTGTATTAGTTGGGAGGAGGTGTAAGCCTTTTAGAAAATTCAAGAAGGGTGCCTTCTGGTTTACGTTTTGTAAATCCAGTTATGACATCTTGAAAATTCAATGTTAGCCTACAGAGACCATCCTGAGTGTGGAGTGCTTGCGAACATTCTATGTGTAATGCAGAGACCATGGGAGGCCTCTTAAGAGCGAGCCAGGGAGAGAAGTCCTATGGGGGAGTAGAGAGGGAGGGAGCATACACAAAGGTGGGAGGGGGGGACATTAATGGGAGAGAGTAGGGGCAGAGCCTCTGTAAATAGCTTCCACAGTAGAAGCCATGAACAGAGGGAGCACTTTACAGGGAGAAGCTTTATTGGGGATACAGAATATGGAACCCAGTACAGGGGGAGGTCTGCAGAGTAGGCAACATTGTGCAAGAAAGGGAGCCCTGTCCCAGGGGGAGAAAAGTGGGCAAGTCTTCTAGAGACAGAGCTACAGAATAATGGTCATAATTGTGCTGGGAGAGCCTGGGACAGAGGAGAACTGAGTGACAGAGCTTTGTACAGGGGGAGAGCTGCAGGATGGGCAGCCAGGTGGAGAGCCCTATACGTGGACACAGCAGAGTCGGGGAGCCCTGTACAAGGAGTGAACTAGTGAGGGGGTCCTGTACAGGGGGAGGTCCTTATAGAAAGCAGAGTGGCCAGTGTTGCACAAGGAAAAGAGCTCTGACAGTGGAGAGTAGAGTGGAAGACTCTTGTACAAGCTATGAGCTAGAGCAGGGGTGTAGCTAGGGTGGAATGGGCCCCTGGCCAAGAAGTCAAGATGGACCCCCCTCTTCATGTCCCACTGGCGGGCCTAGGGGTGCCGCCTGGCTCGGCGGGCCTGGGAGAACTGCTATCAAACACACAAGACACCCAAAATGTAGCTAGCCTATTAAGTGCATTATGCCATGCAAAGAGACATATACAACGAGTTCAGTTGTACCCCCATAATCAATTCACGCTGCCCCCACCCCATAACCAGTTCATTTGTGCTCCTGCCCCCATATAATCAATTCATGCTGCCCCCCACCCATAACCAGTTTATTTACACCCCTGGGGCAGCATGAACTGATTATATGGGGGGCACAAATGAACTCCTTATGAGGTGGAGGTTTAAAGACAGTATTCCTGTTAGCAATAACTTCATTAAGAAGAGTTAGTGAAATAGCAGCCATAAGAATGTCAGAACCATATTTGCAGATTTTCCAAGATAGAATAGATATTGCTTTACATCCTAAATTCCTACCTAAGATAGTATAAGTAAGACAGTTGTGAGAATGTGGCCCTTTTTACACGGGCCTCTCCCACCCATGAACACGCAGATTTCTGTGTGTTCATGGGTGGGGGAGCCCTGTGTGAACAATGCGGTGCCTGCGGTGAGTAGTGGTGCATGCGCCTGCCTAATACGCATCCCCACTCACACACACCCCCCACTCGTCCCCACACATAGAGCAACTGGGGAAAACGGCGGTTGCTCCATTGGTGCAGATGAGTGGGGATGCATGTGCAGCCATGTGCACGCCCTGCTCATGCACCAGCATGCCCACGGACACCCCCATCTGGTGGAGTCATGTAAAAAAGGCCTTGAGGAGTCACTCGAAGAAGAACAGAGGTTGCTACCTTGTAAACAAGGTTCTTCGAGATGTCTCCTAACATTTTCACAACACTCACCCTTTCAGCCCCGCATGGAATTTTCTTGTATTTCTAGAAATGGTTGGAAGGAATTGTCATTCTGAGGAGGAGAGTGCTTTTTATACTAGAGGAGCCCGAGACCGTAATGTGGTCTATTATTTGAATAGGGTGAGCATGCACAACCCAGTTGTGAGAATGTTAGGAACCATCTTGAATAACCTTCTTTACAAGGCAACAACCTTCTGATCACTCACATTGGGAGGAGTTTTTTTACAATCTCCCAGTCCGATCCTCCAGGTGTTTCTGCTGCTGCAGAGCTACTAGCAGGCAGAGGCAGGTGAGGGATGGGGACTCCCCCCTGATGTGGAGGTGCCCTGCACCCAGACCTCCTCCAGCCCAGCCCAGGCACGGGGCTTCCCCTGCAGCGGTGCCAGGCAGCAGCCCCTGGGGCCTAGCGGCCTGTGACTTTATGCCGGGTTCGCTCAATGGATGCTACGCTCGTGAGCTAGAGAGAGCACAGAGCAGTTTTTGGAAGTTTGCAATGCTTAAATCAAACCAAAGTTGTATTATTAGTAAAGCAGGGAGCTACCAGTAAAAATCCAGTTTTGTCTTGCTTGCTGTTTGAAGGAAATAACCTTCTAAACTGAATGGTGCAAGTCTTCCACCTTAGCCTTCCCTTAGCCCTGCTCCCATAGTGGTTACGCTGCTCAGCATTCTACTGTTCCAGTAGGACAATTTTTCTCCATTGCATTGTATTTAACAAAAAACTTAGATATTCCATAATAAAAAAACCTCTGGTTTACACGAAGTGTTAAGGCTCCCGCCTTAACATCCGTGCCATGTTAGCAGTAAAGACATTGTACAGTCTCACATATTGTGCTCACTTACAACTTAGGCTCCATGCACCCACACTTCGTCTTTCAGCCCCAATCCTCTTCCTCTTTGAGGGGGTGAGGGGTCAGCTTATGCTCTCCTGTTCCCAACTTCAGTGTTGCCCCCAACCTGCAAAGAGGAAGAGTATTGGGACTGAAAGATGAAGGCAAAGTGTGGGTGCATGGAGCCTAAGTTGTAAGTGAGCACAATATGTGAGACTGTACAATGTCTTTACTGCTAACATGGCATGGAAGTTAAGGCAGGAGCCTTAACTCTTCTTGGAAACTAGAGGGTTTTTTATTATGGAATTACACTCCAGCCTGCTCTCTCTACACCATTCTCCACACAAGTCCCGGACAACTCCCTTTGTTCTCTCTGGCTTCTGGGCTTTCAACTGTGTCCCAGCCCAGATGTGTGTCAGGTGCCTTGCTAGCCCCTCACTGCTTCAGGCACTCTGAAGCACTGGGTGTTTTCAGACGTGATGGGGTGGCTTCGCCCCGTCCTGAAAACAACCCAGAGATTCCCCGCCGGGATCACCCATGCACGGTAAACAGACGTGCCAGGGATCCCAGTGGGGAATCAGGGAGGGGGCAGGGCCACGCGGCGCAACATGCGGCTGCATGGCCCTGCCCCCTCCACGCTGCCTCGCCGCCCACCCGCTGGGGAGACGGGCGGGTGGCGAGGCCAATGCCGCCGCAGCATCTGGCCGAGTTCACCACGGCCCGGAATCCTGCCGGGGATTCCGGGCCGTGATAACCGACCAGATGTTACTTTTTATTGATGCCCGCCTGGAATCACTTTCACCACGCTTCTGTGGATTTTCCCGCCGGGAGCCCGGGAAGCGTGGTTGAAATTGACCCCATGTGGGTATTCAGTGTGGCGAACATCTGGCAGCCACCGAACAGACGTGCAGGGCACAGTGACCACAGGTGGGTATTTACTGTGGTTCACTGTGATCTGGTCACGTCTGAAAATACCCCCTCTCTCTCAGAATTCTGGTCCTGCAAGGCACTGTCCCTATTACAGGACTATTCCTAAACTTCACGCTGACTGTGTGGAACAGAGATGTATCTTAATGTATACGCAGAGGGATGAATAAGAACATAAACGTCACACTGAAATAGTCCAATGGCCCATCTAGTCCAGCATCCTGTCTGACAGGAGGCAATTTCAGTTGCTTCAGAGAAATGAACAACTTTCAACTATTTCCTGCTATTTGCTACCAGCTCCCAACAGTCCGAGGCCTCAACCCCTGACCAACTTGACCAATAGCCATTTATGGACCTATAACAGACCAAAAAAAACAGGCAACAATAAGATTCAGACTTAACGATTATGTTGTGAAATTGCTATATCCAATACAAAAGTTATATATATATTTAATACATCTCACAATTTAAAAATGCATATAGTACACCTTTTTGTTATAGTATTGTTCTAGTTTCATAAAGTTTTCTTATAAATGTAATTTTACTACATAATAGTTAAGTCCAAATCTTATTGTTAGTTGCCTTTGTTGTTGTTGTTTGTTATCTGTTATATATAAGGGTAGAAGAGAAATGTGAGTGAATAGTGAAGTAGCTGATGTATTGTGTCACAGATGGAAGAAAGCAGAAGATGTGAGACAATGGAAGATAGGGGGAAAGTAGGTGGTGGGAGAGTCGATGGAAGATGTCTTAACATACAATTTCTTCTTTTTCTAATAATGAGTAGAATGAGAAGAGCCTTAACTGCATTACCACCAACCTTCCCCTAACCCCCACAACCTGTCCCACTCAGCCTGCCAAATGTCTGGCCAAACAAAAAGGTCTTGCATCTCTTCCAAAAGGTAAGCAGACTTGGACCTAGGTGCATCTCCAAGGGGAGAGAGTTCCATAGTTGTGGAGCAGCCACAGAGAACACCTCTCTGCGTGCCCACGCTGTACGAAGCTCACGGGCAGTTGGTACTTATAAAAGGGCATCCTCAGCCGACCTCAGAGGTCATGACAGAACATAGGAGAAGAGGCAATACCTGGGGCTTTAAAGGTTGACTTTAAAGGTCAGATACACTTAGGGCTTTCAAGGTCAAAACCAGTACCTTGAATTGTACCTGGAAAGCTATTGGAAGCCATTGGAGACTGGAGCACCGGTTAATGTGCTCCCAGTGACCCACCTCCAGCAGAAGGCAGGCTGTCACATTCTGCACCAGCTGAAGTTTCTGAGTTGTCATCAAGGACAGCCCCACATAGAGCACATTGCAATAGTCTAGCTTCAAGGTGACGAAGGCATGGATGACAGTGGCCAAAACTAAGTCTGATAGAAAAGATCAGAGCTTTTTCACCAGATGAAGTTAGTGAAAAGTGCTCCTGGCTACCGATGCAACCTGGCCATCCCGGCGCAGCAGTGGATCCAAGAGCACCCCAAGTCTGCCAACTTGTGTGACCAAAGGAGACCAGACGCCATCAATAATCCCTATGCCTCCAGGTCACACAGTGGACCAACCACCATCACCTCAGTCGTGTCTGTATATTTAGCTTCAATCAGCTCATCCGTATCCAGTTCCCAACAGCAGACAGGCACTGGGTAAGCAACAAGACTGCAGGTCTTATACAAACTGTTAAGATCACAGTCTGAACTAAGCTAATACAGGTAAGAAATCTCAGCTTTGATATCTGTTGTGGAGGGCAAAAAGCAATTGCTGTATCCCTGTATGCTGTGCTTCACAACTGGTTAAGTTTGAGACGTAGGTTTCTTACCTACCTTTGGAATATCATTCACTAATTTCACTAGTATTGGGAAAGCCCATCTTAGCAGGATAGGCTAATTTTACTTACAACTTTGGCCCTTCTAATATGGGTTGGGGGGGGGATGGGTGTGTGCCCACGATGGGTGGGGGTGTGCCTGTTCCCACGGGTGCACACCCATCTCCATGCACGGAGCAGCTGGCATTGGAACTCATTGCTTCATGGGTGGGTGATGGGTGGAGCGTGGGAGCACGCACGCACACACACCCCACCGCAGGCACTGTTCCTACAAGTGCCCACCCCCCGCTGCGGTGTTCGCACGGGTGTACCCCCCACCGCACATGTGGGTGGGTGGGTGGGTGCCTGTGTGAAAAGGGCCTTAGTTCAGTATGGCAAAGTGCTATGATGCTCAGCTGCTGTAAATTCAGAATGATGCCCCAGTTTCACTAGCAGAGAACTCACTAAATTTCCAGTAGCTGTAGCTATTATCCATAAACTCCCATAAAGGGTCCATGGCCCTTTCTGAGCAGATGAAAAGAACAGACCTTTTCTTCTTGGAACATAGTTTTGTTTAAAAAACAAAAACCATATTGTTAGGAGAAAAACCTCAGTGAACAGTGCAGAGAGTACAAATCTTAAAGGAAAGTGTTTCATTGGGATCAAGATTTAGTCAAGAAAGGATGTTTAGAACTTATTGCAAGAGTTACTGGTACTTGCATTTGTTAAGTCAAAGTAAATCTTAGGCCACTTTCAGACATGCCCCCGCCCCCCTGCGTGCGCGCATATTCTGGCTGCGGGGGAGAATGCGCAGTCAGGATATGTGCGGGGATCAGCTGGTCTGAAAGCTACCTCTGAAAGCAGAGCTCAATTTCCTGCTCTGCATCCCTGTGTGTCTCTGCCGGCAAAGCAGCGCGGGGGGCTTTCAGACCAGCTGATCCCCACTCATATCCTGGCTGCGCATTCCCCCCTCCCCCTTGGCAGCCAGAATATATCCGGGGGGGGGGGCATCTCTGAAAGTGGACTTAGTCACATTGCTGCAAGAGATTATTTTATCATTTTCCAGGTGGTATAAATACACATCTGTATTTAAGCTTCTTTAGAAAGAAGAAAAACATCTTCCAAATGTCTCGGTGTATAGCACTAACCACCATCTTAATTACTCACCTCAGGGACAGAAAACATAGCATAGAAATAATATAAAGGATCTCAAATGATCTGTTCTTAAGAAGTCAAATCATGGTTACCTAGAAAAGCACTCTGCTTTTGTCAGCGCACCCCCCAAAGAGACACAGAGACATAATGTTGGTTTAACACAGCATGGCCGCACTCTTTATTCAATCAGAATAAACCTGTAAAAAAGGCCGGTGGGGTATTGCCTTGGCAATCATGGGTCCAGCATGCTAGGAACAAACTATCCTTATTAATTAAACAGAGTACTGCTCGGAAGCGCCTTCCATGTAGCAGTACCTTAAACTTGAACTCTCCCCTCCTTTGACTGCCTCACGGCCATGGCCAAAGGGGGGGTGCGTGCCCACTGTGGGCGTGAGTAAGTCGGTAAGTGCTTTGGAGGATCTGGAGGCTGTGCACGCCCCTACTCGTCCTGCGAAGCACCCCTCCCAGGGTTATGACCCCTGTGCATGCTGAGCCCCGCATTCCACAAGGTATCACAACCCCATCTCATATGGAGATGACTCTTTTAACTATCCTTAACCTATTTATCCTAACCTAGCCTGCTGGACCCCCGCAAGAGTGCGACTTTAATTACTTATCCAATGTCTCAATTATCAATCCATAATCCAATCATTTCAAATTGTCAATGTATATTTATTTTACTTTATATTAAAATGTCCAATTAAATGCCAAATATCTCAAGCCAATTACTATTCCGTGAAACCTATTTATGCCTATGCTTACACTGTGAAGGAGGCAAAAATTTGATCCTTATAAACAGGCTACTCACCAAAATTCCTCCTTGGCCCCTCTATCGGCGACCGTTAACAAACCACAGTGCTCGCGGGTGGGTGGGTGTGGCTGCTTCTCTGGCTTCCCACTTCGCTCTGCCACACTCACGTGGCTCAGGGGCTCCTCCCTTCTATCAGGGAGGAGCTCCAAACCCCTCGCTGTGCTGTGCACATGTGCGATCAGGCAGTTGCCATGGCAACCCTTCAGAGGGAGCCCTGCTAATAGGGCTCTCTCAAACAGTCACGCTGCAATCCCTGTGCCTCTTCCCATGAAGAAGGGGGAGGGGCGCGACAATGGCCCGTCGCCTCCATTTTGTGGCGACGGGTGCTTGTCGGCGCACCCCCCAAAGAGACACAGAGACATAATGTTGGTTTAACACAGCGTGGCCGCACTCTTTATTCAATCAGAATAAACCTGTAAAAAAGGCCGGTGGGGTATTGCCTTGGCAATCATGGGTCCAGCATGCTAGGAACAAACTATCCTTATTAATTAAACAGAGTACTGCTCGGAAGCGCCTTCCATGTAGCAGTACCTTAAACTTGAACTCTCCCCTCATTTGACTGCCTCACGGCCATGGCCAAAAGGGGGGTGCGTGCCCACTGTGGGCGTGAGTAAGTCGGTAAGTGCTTTGGAGGATCTGGAGGCTGTGCACGCCCCTACTCGTCCTGCGAAGCACCCCTCCCAGGGTTATGACCCCTGTGCATGCTGAGCCCCGCATTCCACAAGGTATCACAACCCCATCTCATATGGAGATGACTCTTTTAACTATCCTTAACCTATTTATCCTAACCTAGCCTGCTGGACCCCCGCAAGAGTGCGACTTTAATTACTTATCCAATGTCTCAATTATCAATCCATAATCCAATCATTTCAAATTGTCAATGTATATTTATTTTACTTTATATTAAAATGTCCAATTAAATGCCAAATATCTCAAGCCAATTACTATTCCGTGAAACCTATTTATGCCTATGCTTACACTGTGAAGGAGGCAAAAATTTGATCCTTATAAACAGGCTACTCACCAAAATTCCTCCTTGGCCCCTCTATCGGCGACCGTTAACAAACCACAGTGCTCGCGGGTGGGTGGGTGTGGCTGCTTCTCTGGCTTCCCACTTCGCTCTGCCACACTCACGTGGCTCAGGGGCTCCTCCCTTCTATCAGGGAGGAGCTCCAAACCCCTCGCTGTGCTGTGCACATGTGCGATCAGGCAGTTGCCATGGCAACCCTTCAGAGGGAGCCCTGCTAATAGGGCTCTCTCAAACAGTCACGCTGCAATCCCTGTGCCTCTTCCCATGAAGAAGGGGGAGGGGCGCGACAATGGCCCGTCGCCTCCATTTTGTGGCGACGGGTGCTTGGCGGCGCACCCCCCAAAGAGACACAGAGACATAATGTTGGTTTAACACAGCGTGGCCGCACTCTTTATTCAATCAGAATAAACCTGTAAAAAAGGCCGGTGGGGTATTGCCTTGGCAATCATGGGTCCAGCATGCTAGGAACAAACTATCCTTATTAATTAAACAGAGTACTGCTCGGAAGCGCCTTCCATGTAGCAGTACCTTAAACTTGAACTCTCCCCTCATTTGACTGCCTCACGGCCATGGCCAAAAGGGGGGTGCGTGCCCACTGTGGGCGTGAGTAAGTCGGTAAGTGCTTTGGAGGATCTGGAGGCTGTGCACGCCCCTACTCGTCCTGCGAAGCACCCCTCCCAGGGTTATGACCCCTGTGCATGCTGAGCCCCGCATTCCACAAGGTATCACAACCCCATCTCATATGGAGATGACTCTTTTAACTATCCTTAACCTATTTATCCTAACCTAGCCTGCTGGACCCCCGCAAGAGTGCGACTTTAATTACTTATCCAATGTCTCAATTATCAATCCATAATCCAATCATTTCAAATTGTCAATGTATATTTATTTTACTTTATATTAAAATGTCCAATTAAATGCCAAATATCTCAAGCCAATTACTATTCCGTGAAACCTATTTATGCCTATGCTTACACTGTGAAGGAGGCAAAAATTTGATCCTTATAAACAGGCTACTCACCAAAATTCCTCCTTGGCCCCTCTATCGGCGACCGTTAACAAACCACAGTGCTCGCGGGTGGGTGGGTGTGGCTGCTTCTCTGGCTTCCCACTTCGCTCTGCCACACTCACGTGGCTCAGGGGCTCCTCCCTTCTATCAGGGAGGAGCTCCAAACCCCTCGCTGTGCTGTGCACATGTGCGATCAGGCAGTTGCCATGGCAACCCTTCAGAGGGAGCCCTGCTAATAGGGCTCTCTCAAACAGTCACGCTGCAATCCCTGTGCCTCTTCCCATGAAGAAGGGGGAGGGGCGCGACAATGGCCCGTCGCCTCCATTTTGTGGCGACGGGTGCTTGTCGGCGCACCCCCCAAAGAGACACAGAGACATAATGTTGGTTTAACACAGCGTGGCCGCACTCTTTATTCAATCAGAATAAACCTGTAAAAAAGGCCGGTGGGGTATTGCCTTGGCAATCATGGGTCCAGCATGCTAGGAACAAACTATCCTTATTAATTAAACAGAGTACTGCTCGGAAGCGCCTTCCATGTAGCAGTACCTTAAACTTGAACTCTCCCCTCATTTGACTGCCTCACGGCCATGGCCAAAAGGGGGGGCGTGCCCACTGTGGGCGTGAGTAAGTCGGTAAGTGCTTTGGAGGATCTGGAGGCTGTGCACGCCCCTACTCGTCCTGCGAAGCACCCCTCCCAGGGTTATGACCCCTGTGCATGCTGAGCCCCGCATTCCACAAGGTATCACAACCCCATCTCATATGGAGATGACTCTTTTAACTATCCTTAACCTATTTATCCTAACCTAGCCTGCTGGACCCCCGCAAGAGTGCGACTTTAATTACTTATCCAATGTCTCAATTATCAATCCATAATCCAATCATTTCAAATTGTCAATGTATATTTATTTTACTTTATATTAAAATGTCCAATTAAATGCCAAATATCTCAAGCCAATTACTATTCCGTGAAACCTATTTATGCCTATGCTTACACTGTGAAGGAGGCAAAAATTTGATCCTTATAAACAGGCTACTCACCAAAATTCCTCCTTGGCCCCTCTATCGGCGACCGTTAACAAACCACAGTGCTCGCGGGTGGGTGGGTGTGGCTGCTTCTCTGGCTTCCCACTTCGCTCTGCCACACTCACGTGGCTCAGGGGCTCCTCCCTTCTATCAGGGAGGAGCTCCAAACCCCTCGCTGTGCTGTGCACATGTGCGATCAGGCAGTTGCCATGGCAACCCTTCAGAGGGAGCCCTGCTAATAGGGCTCTCTCAAACAGTCACGCTGCAATCCCTGGGCCTCTTCCCATGAAGAAGGGGGAGGGGCGCGACAACGGCCCGTCGCCTCCATTTTGTGGTGACGGGTGCTTCTCTAACACACATTTCAGGGGCTCTGCATGTGTGTGGTGGATAACAACCCTAAGTTTGTGCTCTGGTAACAAATATACTTATCACCCTCTTGCTCCCATCCCAATGCTGTAAGCAAGCAAATAAAGTTGTCATTTTACATTTCTTTTTAATTTCAACCTGTGTCCGAATTTTAACAAATTTGATCTGCATTCTCCCTCCCCTTTTTAAAACAATGATGCAATTTTTAAAAAAGGCCATTTTGTCAGATGTAGTCTGGCACTCCAGAGCAATCAAAAGAGTGGTAGAAGAAAAATATTGGTAGCGACTTTGTTGGAAGGGGTGTCAGGTGGACCCTCAGGCAAAGCTAGCCTTGCATCATTTCATGCCCAAACTCATTACTGCCTTGCTTCTGATGTGATACTTCTTTCCTGCTTCCAGTTTCCAAGTCCCCCCCACAGTCTAGGGACCAGGAACTGGTGGCAAGTTGTGTACAGTCAGCATTGGAATGGCACAGATTCTAGAAGGGAACTGAATATTGATTCTTAACATTTGATTTGATTTATTTATTTTATTTTTAAAATGTATTATCCTGCCCCTCCTCCCTCAGGCTGGTCGGGGCGGCTCACATCATATAAATATAAAACCATTTAAAACAACTTTAAAAAGAAGTACCAAATGCCCACCCCCACCCACCCCACTCAAACCCAAAGCCCACCCATCATCCTCGCTAAAGTCAGGTCTTAGAACTTCGTCAAAATGAGGGGAGATCAGGGGCCAGCTGGGCCCCCACCGGCAAGGAGTTCCACAGCCGTGGTGCGGCCACCGAGAATGCCCTATTCTGCGTGGCCCCCCGGGAAATCCGGGGGACCTCCAACAAGGTGCACCCGGACGACCGCAGGTGCCAATCTAGCACCCGGGGGGTGAGGTGGTCTCGCAAATAAGAAGGGCCCAGGCCGTTTAAGGCTTTATAGGTTAATACCAACACCTTGAATTGGGCCTGGAAAACCACTGGCAGCCAGTGCAGAGAATGGAGCACTGGTGAAATGTGATCCCGGCGGCTTCCAGCGGCCCCATCAAAAGCTGGGTCGCCGCATTGTGCATTAGCTGCAACTTCTGAGCCATCATCATAGTTAGCCCCACGTAGAGCGCATTACAATAGTCCAACCTGGAGGTGATGAAAGCATGGATGACAGTGGCCAGATCAGAGTCTGAGACACGGCCGGACCGTCACACCGGTGTAGTTGGCGAAAAGCACTCCTTGCCACAGCCTCCACCTGGCTATTCAGTCGGAGCTGCACATTGAGGAGCACCCCCAGACTTCGAACCTGGGAAACCAATGAAGGACAGACCCCGTCAATGACGGGGGCCACCATCTCCATCGGCTTACCAACCAACATCACTTCCATCTTGTCAGGATTCAGCCTCAGTCAGTTTGCCCTCATCCAGTCCCCCACAACCGTCAGACACCAGGTAAGCACCGAGCCTGCCAAGCCTGGGTCTGTTAAAAAAGAGAGGTATAGCTGGGTGTCATCAGCATATTGGTGACACTGCACACCAAACCTCCTGATCACCTTGCTGAGTGACTGCATATACATGTTGAACAGGAGAGGGAACAAAACAGAATCCTGTGGGACTCCACACAAGAGGTATGATGAAAAATATTCCCCAAGCACCACTCACTGAGTTCTTCTGGTCAGGAATGAGCTAGAACAATCTGGCCCACCCCTGCACTGTTCCGCAGGCACGTCACCAACATTTTGTGGTCAACAGTATCAAATACAGCCAATAGATCTAATAGGATCAACAGGGTCGAACAACCACAGTCCCGTTCCTGGTGCAAATCATCCATCAAAGCCACAAGCACAGTTTCGGTGCCATGGCCTGGTCAAAATCCTGACTGACACTGCTTTTAAATGAGGGTGCGCTGAAGCGCCTCCCAAACACCACATTAAAGCAAAGCCGCCGGAAGTGACGTTCTCCCCGTTGCCGGCGGCGGCTGGAGACACGGGGCTTTGCAGTGGCGCGTTCTTAAGACTTCAATTATTAGGCTTAAGAACGCGCCGCTCCAAAGCCCCGTGTCTCCAGCCGCCACCGGCAACGGGGAGAAAGCCACTCCAGCTGCTTTGCTTTAATGTGGAGTTTGGGAGGTGCTTCAGCGCGCCCTCGTTTAAAAGCAGCCTGAGAGGGATCAAGAAAACCAACTTGATCAAGATGCCCCTGCAGCTGCTGGGCCACAGTCCATTCAATAACCTTCCGTAAAAAGGGAAGGTTAGAGACAGGCTGATAGCTGGTGTGGGAGTCAGTGTCAAGTGATGGTTTCTTGAGCAGAGGCCGCACCACCACCTCTTTGAGACAGTCCGGCACTCTGCCCTCCCAAAGGGAGCTGTTGACCACCCCAGCTAGCAACGGATCCATTGTCTCCCAGCAAGATTTAATTAGCCAAGACAGGCATGGATCTAACTCACAAGTGGTGGCCCTAACTGCCCCAAGAACATCGACCGCATCGGCGGGTGTCACCGACTGAAATTGATCCCGTATAATTGGACAAAACAGGGCTTTCAAAACGTCCAGTTCCTCATGTATATCAATTGCAGTGTCGAAGTTCTGGTGAATACGAGTGATTTTCTCCACAAAATAATCCACAAACATATCACGATGGGACTTAGATGACTCCATTCCCAGGTGAAGGGAGGCCGGACTGACCAGCCCCCGCACCACCCAGAAAAGCACTGCTGGACAGGATTTTGCGGATGCTATGAGGGCAGCAAAGAACTCCTTCTTTGCTGCTCGCATAGCTACGGCATAGGCCCATAAACTGGCTCTATGATACAATCTGTCAGTTTCAACACGAGAACGACGTCACCGTCGCTCTAACCGCCGCCCTTCTTGCTTCAGCAACCGCAGCTCCTCGGAAAACCAAGGAGGCTTGTGGTGCTGCCGCGCGGGTAGAACTGAAGTTACCTTTAAAAGGCCATGTAGTCCATTCCCCTGCCATTAAGCAGGACTAATTGTTAAGAACATAAGTAGTGACATACTGGATCAGATCACTGGTCCATCAAGCCCAGAATCCCGTCTCCAGTTTCTGGCCAATCTGTCTCTTGGGGGGGAAGTACCCAACAGGTCACAATAGGCAATCCATTCCCTGTTGTTCCAGGCCCCAAAAGTAAGAGGTTATATCCCCCAAACCTACTTGGCTAACAGCCATTAATAAACCTATCCTCCAAGAACTTATCCAATCCCCTTTTAAAACTAGCTACACTACCAGCCTTAATCATTTCCTCTGAAAATAAATTCCACAAGTTTATTGTGCATTGAGTGAAAAAATACTTTCTCTTATTTGCTGCCAGTTTATTTATTTATATTTATTTATTTAAAAACTTATATCCTGCTCCCTCCAGCCGAATGTCAGGTCATGGCAGCTCACAAATAATCAGTCACAGTTAATTTCATTTAATTTTTGTTCTAGTACTGCTAGAAAGGGTAAATAGCCACTCCCTATTTTACATGCGGAGCTTTGGGGGCGGCAGCCCAGATATGAGGACAAATTATACAAATTAGGCCCTTTACCAAGACTTCGCACATGGTCCCGCATGGCCCTGCAAATCCTGGGGCCGCCCCTGCGTGTTCCACACCACATAAACAAAACTAGTTACCAAGGGAGGTTGTGGAGTCTCCACCATTGGAAGCTTTTAAAAACAGGTTAGATAAACTTAGACAGTAGTGGTGTAATTAGTAGTTTGCAGTTTGACCACTTTTTGCAGTTTGACCCTGAGACTCCCATAGGCCAAAATGGAAGTTTCAGGGTCAAACTGCAGGAGGTGGCAACCCTACTAATTACAGTACCACCGTCTAAGTTTATCTAACCTGTTTTTAAAAGCTTCCAATGGTGGGGACTCCACAACCTCCCTTGGTAACTAGTTCTGTTTACTAACCTCTTTTTAGGGTCACAAAATTCCTCCTAATTCGTAACCTAAATCTTTCCACCTTCAATTTAAGCCCATCATCTCTTGCCCTATCCTCAGCAACCATGGAAAATAAATGTTTACATTTCTGCTTATAGCAGGGCATGATATATTTTAAGCTGTTCTAATGATCTCTACACCACCCCAGCCTTATTAAGTATTTATTTTTATTATTATTATTATTATTATTATTATTATTAGCATTTATATAGTGCCAGCGATGTACCTGGCACTTTACAAAAATAAGACAGACACGGTCCCTGCCCGAGAGCCTTCTCTTGTCTAGGCTGAACATTCCAGTTCCTTCAACCTTTCCTGATAGAGTTTGAATTCCTAATCCCTCATCATCTTTGTTGCTTTCCTCTGAACCCCCTCTCCATTTTGTCAAGGTGGAACCCAGACCTGCAATAGGGGTGTGACCTGTGCTGAGTGGAACAATTATGCTCTGTGTCCTGGACACAATGTTTGTACTCCTGCAAGTCAAAATGGCCTTTTGCATTGCATTGTTGACTATTTGTGATCCATGTTGGCTATTTATTTATTAATTAAATTTTTATCCTGCTCTTGTCTGTAGACTCAGGGCAGCTAACAACATTAAAAATATATTAAAATCACCTCCCCAACCCGACATCATCTCAACTGCCCCCCCACCCCCTATTCCCAATGCCCTCTACCCACTCCCACCAAGCCCTAGTCCTGCCTGCAAAATGTCTGGCTAAACAAAAAGGTCTTGCATCTCCTCTGGAAGACAAACAGGCTTGGGCTTAGGCGGACCTCCAAGCTTAGCCCCTCCAAGGGGAAGGAGTTCAATAATTGTGAGGCAGAACCAAGAATGCCCCCCTGTGTGCCCTCATTGTAACAACTTCATGGGCAGTTGGCACTCACAAGAGGGTATCCTAAGCTGACCTCAGAGGCCATCTTTAACATACTTGCTGTTGACTACTTCCCAACTTTTTAAAAGGTGTTCACAAATTTTACAGGGATGCCAAAAATTAAATTCAAATTTCATATAAATTTAAAATATTTTCATATATTTGCCTGTTCTAAATGGACAGCTGATTAAGAAATAGTTTGATTGGTTGGTAGCTGGACAAATAATTTTGCTTATTTTTAAAATGTTTATCCCTTTTGTTCCCAAGAATGTATTGACTAGGATCTATGTATGTGGGTTGTATGTGTAAGTGACCTCAGATTTTTACTGGGATCAAAATGGCCTCTTGTTGCTGCCTTGGGGTGCAGCCACACGAGTTATGGAGGGCCTGATCCCCACACAGCACCATGGTGGATAAACACAGTCGCTACATGGTGGGGCCAGCGCGGGGAGCAGGTCAGACAGTCCAAAGCCCCACCGAAAGTTGGGCGGACCACTGTCGGACCTCCCGCCACAGCATGGGGACAGGCCAAGGCACTGGCCACACGAGTGGGCACCCAGCCCTGCCCTGCCTCTCTCCTCCGGACCGAGCGCTATCCGGCGCCGGGCGTGACATGGCCACATGGGAGTGGAATGAGCGGCTACCGCTCAAAGCTCCACAGTGAACACGCAGCAGGGGGAACATCTGGCGGCCACTCGCCACATGCATTACATTGTGTGGTACAACTGCTCCGAGTGGGGTAAGGCTGCCCAAGGCACAGTAGGTGTCTTGTGTGACTGTATCCTTGCATGTTTGCTTTCCCCAAATTCCCCACCTGCAGCCAGTGCTTTCGAACTACTACAAACTGGGCTGCAAAGTACAATGTGTTATAGTTCAATATCTGGGGCTTATCTCTCTTTTCCAAGTGTCATGGGTTTGCTGCAGTTTAGAATCGTTTGCACATGGGAAAGCAGTAAACTAAAATAAGATGTAAAGGATTTTGTACTGGTTGTTTGGGTTTGGTAGGGACTATGTAGATTGCACACCTAATTCACCCAGGAACTGCGGTGGATGAAGTGGGAAGGGCGGCGGTTAGAGCAACGGTGGCGTCACCCACGTGCTGAAGTTGACCAATTGCGGCATAGAGTTTGGTTGTGTACCTATGCCGTGGCAGTGCAGGCAACAAAGAAAGTTTTCTTTGCTGCCCTCATTGCATCTGCTAAGTCCCGCCCGACGGAGCTTTTCCGGGTGGTGAGGGGGCTGGTCTGTCCGGCCACCCTCCGCCTGGATTTAGAGTCATCAAATGTACACTGTGATTTGTTTGTGGACTTTTTTTGCAGATAAAATTGCTCAAATCCACCACAGTTTTGATGCGACACTTTTAGCAGTAGGTGAGCCAGAGGCAGTAGAAACTCCGTCTTGTCCTGTTTTGTGGGATGAATTTCAGGATGTGTCACCCTCAGATGCGGAGGATGCTCTTGGGACTGTTCGAGCCACTTATTGTGAATTAGATCCCTACCCATCCTGGCTGGTCAAGGCCAGCCGGGAGACATTAGGATCGTTGCTGGCAGCGATTATCAACGTCTCCCTTGGGGAGGGAAGTGTGCCGGACTGTTTCAAGGAGGCTGTGGTGCGGACCCTGCTCAAGAAGCCATATTTGGACGTTGGCATCCTGGTCAGCTATCGGCCGGTCTCTAACCTTCCCTTTTTAGGGAAAGTTATTGAACGGGTGGTGGCTCAGCAGCTGCAGGAGCATCTGGACTGGATTAATTTTCTTGATCCCTCGCAGTCTGGCTTTCATCTGGGTTATGGCACGGAGACTGTGCTGGTGGCTTTGGTCGACGATCTTTCCTTTGAGTTAGACCAGGGTCATTCAACCCTGTTGATCCTGTTAGATCTCTCAGCTGCATTTGATACTGTTGATCATGAGTTGTTGGTGAGTTGGCTATGGGACTGGGCAGGGATTAGTGGGACTGTTCTTGAATGGTTCCACTCTTTCCTGGCTGGGAAAACCCAGCGTGTGGTCCTGGGTGATTTTTCATCTTCACCCCGGGGTCTCACATATGGATTCCTGCAGGGTTCTATCTTGTTCCCTCTCTTGTTCAATGTGTATATGCAGCCTTTGGGGGAGGTTGTTAGGGAGTTTGGTGTACGGTGTCATCAATATGCTGATGACACCCAGCTATATCTCTCTTTTTCATCCGACTCAGGCCTGGCAATCTCAGTGCTTACCCGGTGTTTGGCAGCTGTGGGGGATTGGATGAGGGCGAGCTGCCTGAAATTAAATCCCAACAAGATGGAGGTGATGGTTGTGGGGAAGGTTGGGGGTGTGGTGGCCCCCATCATTGATGGGGTCTGTCCTGCCCTGGTATCTCAGGTCCAGAGTCTGGGGGTGCTCCTGGACCTGCAGCTCTGCCTGGATGTCCAGGTGGTGGCTGTGGCGAAGGGGGCATTTTGTCAGTTACATTTGGTATGTCGGCTTCGACCGTATGTCTTGGACTCTGAGCTGGTCACAATCGTCCATGCTTTTATTACCTTGAGACTAGACTACCGTAATGCACTCTACGTGGGACTACTCTTGGTGCTGGTTCGGAGACTGCAGCTGGTGAAGAACGCGGTGGCTCATCTCCTAACGGGGATGGGCCAATGCAAGCACATTTCACTGGTGCTTTGCTCTCTGCACTGGCTGCCGATAGTCTTCCGGGCCCAATTCAATGTGTTGGTGTTGACCTTTAAAGCCCTAAATGGCCTGGGCCCCGCCTACCTACGGGACTGCCTCACCCTCCGGATCCTGGATTGGTCGCTGCGGTCAGCCGGGAGCGCCCTCCTTGTGGTCCCCCAGATTTCTCAGGTATCAACCTTGCAGAGGGTGTTCTCTGTGGCCATGCCGTGGCTGTGGAACTCCCTCCCGCCAGATGTCTGCTTGGCCACCAATCTCCCCTCTTTTCATAGACAATGTAAGACCTGGCTGTTCCGCCATGCCTTTCCCGAGGGAGATGGGGTGGGTGGGTTGGGTTAGGGAGGGGTAGGGGGAAACTGGTTTTCATTGTGGGTTTTTAATTGTATTGTTCTTGTTTATTTTAATCTGTTTTAATATGTTGTTAGCCACCCTGAGATGCTTTTAGCAGGAGGGGGCAGCATACAAATTTTATAATAAATAAATAAATAAATAAATAAAAACTACTACTCTGATTATATTTCCAGGGGTATTAATCAATCAATTTTATTTAAAACAAAACAAAACACCAAACAGGCCATTTAATTCTCTTAACTATCTATATTCAAATCAAATTAAGTTTATTTGGCGTGACCATTGGCCATTGCCATAACACAGCATTTACAATAAAATATCATCATAACAAACAGATGGTATCAAAGTAGAATCCCCAAGAAACCAAAGTAAAAGGGGAAATTAATACAAACCCACAAACCCCACCCCGCAAGGATACATCTATTATCTTCCCACCAAGGAGAACTGCCCAGTTGGTACAAATACTGGCCCATACCAGTACCGCATTTTTACCCAAGCCATCCAGTTTGCCCATCATTATCAATATACATTTATCCTAAACTTTTAAATTTCAAAAACCTATGTCTACAAGTTATGGCTGATTTTAAAAATTTCACAAGTATCAAAGTGGTTTCACTCAAGGCAATCTCCAACAAGCCCTGCTCCATTCTGCCTGGGAATTTGGCAAGAATATGCGTCAAAGATTTTCCCCAAAGAGACTCATAAAGCGGACAGCCTATCTATATTTGAATGCAACTATTTCAGGTTATAAAGGATGAAGATTGCTCTAAAAGATGCATCATGTTGAGTGCAAAATATCCAAATCTAAGGCTGTTTTTACACAGACGCCCCCTCTCCTCCTGCTCGGTGTTCGGGCGGGTGTGCGGAGTGGTGGGTGGGGGGATGGGTGTCCGCTCGGTGTTCACCCATGTGAACACCGAGCAGGATGGGTGAGGGTGCAATCCCTCACAACACCCACCTCCACCCACAGAGCCGCCGGAAAACCGGAGGAGGCTCCGTGGGTGGAGATGGGTGTCGGTGTGTGTGTGTCCGTGTCTCCACCTCCACCCACTGTGGCAAAACACCCATCCTCCCACCCATGTAAAAAAGCCCTAAGTTAGGTAGTACTTTAACCCAAATAATGCCTCATTTTCAAATCCACAAATTAATAAGCGCCCAGGGCTTTATTGAGATTACTAAGTATGGAT
Source organism: Sphenodon punctatus (assembly GCA_003113815.1). Classification (NCBI taxonomy): domain Eukaryota; kingdom Metazoa; phylum Chordata; class Lepidosauria; order Sphenodontia; family Sphenodontidae; genus Sphenodon; species Sphenodon punctatus. The sequence goes on along the minus strand of QEPC01009804.1, from coordinate 138,244 downwards.
TTTAGTGCCAAATTTTGTCACCCAAGTATAAACATTTTGGCCCCATGGTCCAAAAATTTTATCTAACATAAAATACAGCCTTTCTTATATTATGTTGTATTTAAAGTTAAAGGATCATCTATTTTTGTTGTTGTTGTTGCTCAAAAGTGTATTTGTTTCTTGTGAAACAGCTGCTCATAGCAAACTGCCTATTGCGTGCAAGGCTGCACCAGCAGACCAGTCACTGGACATAGATCTAGTTTTCCTAGCTTTCATATGCAAGCTCTAGAAATTTAAATTGAATGAGTAACTTTCCTTTTGAGCCTAAAAAAAAATCCATGTATTTCCTTATGAAGTCCATTGTCGCATCTCTCCCCTTTCCTTTGTCTGGGGTTCAAGGTGATGCCTAATGTACAGAATTTGATAGGGAGTTCTGTAAATAAATCACATATGGTTGTGGCACAGATGTGAAATGTCTCTCCCCCTAATAGGGAGTTTGAATGGGTTCTGGGACTGGTGGGCGCTCCTCAAATTAGACATGTGTTGAGCGTTTAACCACCGTATTACCAATTCACATCTGAACAGCTGACAGACCTGAATAATTTATTGCATGCAAATACTGAGACCAGCCGTCAGTGTTAGAACCAGGATCCAGTTGTCACAGCACGTTAATTGTAATTGCTAGTTTGTGCTGACAGTAGTAGCATGGCCAGTCACACTGCAAATAATTAGGTAGCGACAGGGGGACTGGCTCCTCTACCCTAGCCCTATGTAGACTCTTTTCTCTCTCGCTTGCTTTTTTTTTTTTTTTTTTAAATTGCACTGGAAGAGCTAAACAAGCAGCAGCTTCCCTATGTTGTTTCCTTAAAAGACGTATGGTAAATTAATCTTGCTTTCTAACTTAATGGGGATCAGAAGTGTCAGAAAATCATATGCAGCAGCAGGTACCTTGAGCAGTGTGTAAACACAGGATTTCTTTCTGTAATGGCCCTGTAGGGAATCAAGGAGTCCCAGAACCATACAAGTCAAAGATGGCCAAGTCCTACAGGGCTCCCACGGCAGGTTGCTTAATATGGTATAAAACAGAAACACAGTTGTCCAGACATGTTTTATGTCCAGATTAGAAGAGTCTGGAGGGAAGGATATTGCTGGACCAGTAAAACAGTGTTTTTGAGAGTTGTGGGGCACATCAAACATGTTTTGCCCAGATTAGAGGAGCCTCTTTCGTTGTACCAGTAAAAGAGTTGTGGGACACAGAAGATTCAGGAAGGATCTCAATTAAAATTGTCTGGAAACGGGGATTTCTTTTGTTTTTTTTCCACATTATTGCTTCTTCCAGTATAATTGGAAATTGTTAAATCAGCAAAACTTCCATGACTTTCTTTGAAAAATAATTTATCTTCATTCTGATGCATCTCACTTCCAGACAGCTTCTCTTAGGAGTTAGGATATATTTTCCATTACTCTGTTCCATCCCATTACTTCTGCTTATACTCAACTGGTCCATTCATTCCAGCCTTCATCCTCCATGGTGTTTGCATCACCTTCAGATGATACTCCAGGACAATTATTTCACCAAACTACATAAATGACTACAGGGAAGTAATTTTATAATTTAAATAAAATGATACGTTTTTTTAGTCTTGCATCCAAAAAATGTCAGGGCAGTCTAGTGGATAAAGTGATTGACTTGCACTTGGGAGAAAAGGGTTCAAGTCCTTGTAATTGCTAGTTTGTGCACAGCCAGTCGTATTGCAAGTACAGGGGAACTGTGGGTGTTTTTAGACAAGTGCCTCCCCACCCATTACCCACTCATCATACATGTTGCAGGGCTGCATAGGGTACCAATGCGGACCTGCAACATACATGATGGATGGGTAATGGGTGGGGAGGTGCTTGTCTAAAAACACCCTGTCTCCTCTACCCTACCCCTTGGCCATGTAATCACTGGATGATGTTAAGCAAGTTGCTGTGTGTTTTCAGACAAGCGCATTACCCACCCACTACCCACCCGGTATTCATTGGTTACTAGTAGGGTTTTCACTCAAGCATGGTGGGTATAGATGGGGAGGTGCTTGTCTGAAAACACCCATAGCTGATTCTCATTCTCAGTTCCCTATCTGTAAAGTGGGAACAATCATGACCTTCCTCACGGGCTGTTGTGAGGATGAACTAGATAAGAATTATAAAGGACTTTGAACACTGAAACTGCTATAGAGACAATTAAAAATAATTTTAAAAATCTTACTGAGATGACTATATACTAATACCACTATGATAAAATGTGCCATAAAACCTAGAATGAATTTTATTATTATTATTAGCAAGCATTTATATAGCGCCAGCAATGTACCTGGCACTTTACAAATTAATTGAATAGACACGATCCCTGCCCTAGGGCTTACAATCTAAGAGACAGGGGAGGGGGGGAGCCGAAGGAAGGGGAACCGAGGGAGAGACAAGAAGTGTAACATTCACGAAGATGTGAGGTCCCAGGTGCATGCGCTTGGCTTGGTTACATCGAGAACAATGGATGGCTGGTCCATGTGGTGAGGATATGAGTACACAGACCTCAGTTAACTGTACTGAATGGAGGGTATCAGCAGGAGTTAGGTGAGGGGAGCGAGCAGTCGGGGAGGGCAGAGCGGAAGAGGTGGGTCTTGAGAAGACATTTGAAGGTACGAAGGGAGTGGGTGAGATGGATGTGGGCAGGGAGGGAGTTCCAGGCATGTGGGGCAGCTAGGAAGAAGGGACGAAGGCGGTTAGGGGAGCAGGGGAGGTGAGGGAGGGCGAGAGAGGGGACAGAGGAGGAGCGGAGTTCACGAACTGGAGTATGGAGGGAAATTAGCACAGAGAGGTAGCGGGGAGCAAGGTTGTAGGGATGGGCAAACAGATTGCGGTTCGGTTCGGCTGCGTTCGGTTTGTCCGTTCAGTTCGGCAGTTCGGCTAGTTCGCTGAGTTCGGGTTCGGCTGTTCGGTTTGGTCGTCCGAAAAGGCCGTTCGGTTAGGCCGTTCGGTTGTTCGGTTCGGCCGTTGGGGAAATGTTGTTATGGGTGTTTTCTTGTTTTTTATATGGGTTTTTGGTTTTTTGATTGGGTTTTATATGGTTTTCTTTTGGTTTTTCTTATGTTTTTTTGTTTTTATATGGGTTTTTTTTTTTTTTT
>QEPC01009804.1:121546-134757 GCA_003113815.1 Sphenodon punctatus | reverse complement strand
GGTTTCAGTTTATGGTTTAAGTTTCATTTCATTACAAAAGTGAAATGAAACTTAAAGCAATCTAAAAATCCTACTCAACGCCTGCTGTTCAGGAACAGTGACTAGCTCAGAAAGTGTTGGGAAGGGGGGAGGCAGATAATTAGTTTTGTTTCTTGCAAGCCTCTCCACTCCTGGTGCCTGGAATTCTGCTCCTCAGTGACTGACACCTCCCTGTCATGTTTGACCTTCCAGTAAACCTTTTTTGCCACCCGAACTCACCCGAATGTGATCCGAACTGACCGAACTGTTCAGCCATTTCGCCGTTCGGTGTTCGGTTTGTTCGGTGTGTTCATGTTCGTGTTCGAGTTCGGTCATCTGAACAGGCCGAGTTCGGGCCGAACTCCGAACTGCCGAACCGCGTTCGCCCATCCCTACAAGGTTGTGAAGAACTTTATAGGTGAAGACTAGGAGCTTGTGCAGGATTCGTTCAGGAAGAGAGAGCCAGTGAAGAGAGGAGAGGAGGGGTTGCATGTGGTCAAAGCGACGGGTGAGGTGGATGACCCAGGCAGTAGAGTTTTGGACAGAGATGAGGGGAGAAAGGGGAGAGTGGGGGAGGCCAGTGAGGAGGAGGTTACAGTAATCGAGGTAAGAGATGACCAGGGCATGAACAAGGGTTTTAGCAGAGGAGACAGAGAGAAAAGGGTGAATCTTAGCAATGTTATGCAGGGAGAAGCGACAGGCTTTGGCAACAGAGTCGATGTAGGGTTTAAAAGAAAGGGGTGAGTCAAAGATGAAGCCTAAGCTATGGGCTTGGGGGATGGGAAGGATGGTGACCCCATCAATGAGGATCGATAGGGAAGAGGGAGAGGAAGAATGAGGGGAGAAGATAAGGAGTTCAGTTTTAGCCATGTTGAGTTTGAGTTGATGTTGAGACATCCAGGTAGAGATGTCAGAGAGACAGCTGGTGAGGCGAGCTTGGATAGATGGAGAGAGAGACAGAAGTCAAGGCAGCGGGAGTAGACAACACGTTCAAGAAGCTTGGAAGCAAAATGAAGGAGTGAGACAGGATGGTAGCTAGAAGGGTCAGAGGTGTCAAGAGTGGAATTTTTGAGGATAGGAGAGACAGTGACCTGCTTGAAGCTGATGGGGAAGCAGCCAGTAGAAAGGGATAGGTTGATGATGTGCAGGAGGGAAGGGGTGACAGTGGAAACAATGGAGGTCAGGAGGCGGGAGGGGATGGGGTCAAGGGGGCAAGTGGAAGGGTTGGAGGAGGAGAGCAGGAAGGAGATTTCCTCAAGGGAGGTGGGAGGGGAAGAGTACAGGAGAAAAGGAGGGGGAGGAGGGAGAGGGGAGGGAGTAGGAAGAGGAGAGGAGTGGGAAGCGATATCGAGGCGGATCTTGTCTATCTTGGAGGTGAAGAAGGAAGCAAGATCCTGAGCAGAAAGGGAAGAGGGAGGAGGAGGACAGGGGGGCTTGAGAAGGGAATAAAAGGTGGAGAAGAGGTGGCGAGGGTCTCAAGAACAGGACTCAATGCGGGAGGCGTAGTAATGCTGTCTAGCGAGGGAGATTATTTATATTTATTTATTTATTTACAGGGTTTTTATCCCGCTCTTCCCTCCACAGGCGTCCCAGAGCGGCTAAGAACAGTATATAATAAATATAGTATAAAAACAATTTTAAACACTATAAAACATAATCAATCATAAAACAGAAGCAAAAGCTCCCCTCCCCTCCTCTCCCCAACCCCACCCCTCTTTGCCAAATGCCTGACAGAACAGCCAGGTTTTGCAGTTCTTGTGGAAGACCGGAAGGTCCGGGGCCAGAATTGCCCCCACCGGGAAGGAATTCCAGAGGCGCAGCGTAGCGCGGCCACCGAGAATGCCTTATTCTGCGTGTGTCCCCCGGGAAATCCGGCGGACCTCCAACAAGGTGCACCCGGACGACCGCAGGTGCCAATCTAGCACTTGGTGGGTGAGGCGGTCTCGCAAATAAGAAGGGCCCAGGCCGTGTAAGGCTTTATAGGTTAATACCAACACTTTGAATTGGGCCTGGAAGACTATTGGCAGCCAGTGCAGAGATCGGAGCACTGGTGTAATGTGCTCCCGGTGGCCCAACCCCACCAGGAGCCGGGCCACCGCATTCTGCACTAGCTGCAGCTTCCAAGCTGTCACCATAGGTAGCCCCACATAGAGTGCGTTGCAGTAGTCTAACCGAGAGGTAATAAAAGCATGGATGATTGTGGCCAGGTCCGGAGCTGAAACCAGCGGCCAAAGCCGCTGCACCAGATGTAACTCGTAGAAGGCACTCCTCGCCACAGCCTCCATCTGGAGATCCAGGTGGAGCTGCACATCAAGAAGCACCCCCACCTGGGATGTCAGCGGAGGGCAGACTCCATCAATCGATGGAGCTGTCAACTCCACCAACCTACCCACTAGCATCACCTCCGTCTTGTCAGGATTCAGTCGCAGTCCACCTTTGACTCTCTTTCAGGATTCAGTCGCAGTCCCCCTCTCCTCCCACCCTGCCTGCTCCCACAACCCCCATCCTTGGCTCACCACCAGTATCTGCCACCTTCGCTCCTGCACCCGTGCTGCTGAACGCCTCTAGTGCAAATCCCACTCTCATACTGACTTCCTTCGCTTCAAATTCTGTCTCTCCTCCCTTACTTCTGTTCCTGCACTTCTGTTACGTTTGTGCCGATTTCAACCGTTTGTTCAGAGGATTGCTCCCTTTCAGTGGTTTCATCCGTGGTGGATTGTTCTCCTTCGCCTGGACTTTGGAGAGTCATCACACTGTCGCTTGAGTTTTCCACAAAGGTTACACTGTTACTAATGGTTATTCTGTCTGTGCGTGGATCCAGGATATTGTAACCTTTGGAATGCTCACTGTATCCTACGAGGATGCCTTCCACTGCTCTGTTTTGCAGCTTGGTACATTTCTCCTCTGGGATATATACATACATCTTTCTTCCAAATATTCTGATGTGGCCCACACTAGGTTTTTGACCATGCCACATTTCATATGGAGTTTTCCTCACTGTTCTAGAATATAGCCAATTTTGTAGGTAGGTAGCAGCAACTACTGCTTCACCCCAGTATCTTTCTGGTAGTCCAGAGTCTGTTAACATGCATCTAACCATTTCGGTTAGCGTTCTCTTTTTCCTTTCAGCTGTTCCGTTCTGCTCAGGTGTATATGGCACTGTCTTTTGCTACTCAATTCCATGGAGTCTCAGGAAGTCCTCTACTTCCTTTCCTGTGAACTCACCGCCATTGTCAGTCTGCAGTGTCTTTGGTCTGCGCTGAAACTTGTTGCTCATCATGGTCACATAGTCCTGAAGTTTGTCGAATACTTCATCTTTACTCTTCATGACGTATGTGATCGTGTACCTTGAATAGTCGTCAATGAAGGTTACCATATATCAGTTGCCTCCTGGCATGGGAATCTTCATTGGGCTGCAGACGTCGTTGTGTACAAGATCAAGCGGTTTCGTGGCTCTATTCTGACTCTTCCTAGGAAGCGTAGCCCTTGTGGCTTTGATGCAACATTCGCATTTCATGATCACGGGACACGTTGATACCTTAAGGTCTTTGGTCAACTGCTGTCTGTGCATCTCCTTGATGCTGTCTGGGTGTCTATGTCCCATGCGTCTGTTCCACAGGTGGATGCAGTCATCGTGTGGCTTGTGCGCAGTGAACTTCGCCTGTTCTTTCGCTGTGCTCAGACGGTACAGGTGCTCATCTGCAGTGGCTCTGGCCAGTACTTTTGTCCCACTTTGAATTGTGGATTCATTTCCCTGGAAACGGATGATGAGCCCCCTCGCTTCCAGGCACCTCACGGACAGGAGTCCCCCTTCTAAATAAGGCACATAGAGCACATCTTTCATGGGTATGGTCAGTGTTCCTCCCTGTGACTGGTTGCAGTACAGGAATCCTTGTCCAATTCCTTCCGCGTTGATGCTTCTCCCATCTGAAAGGTAGATCCTTTTTTTACTGCTCAGATCCAGTCCTGTGAAGAATCCTTTATCGCTAGTTGGGTGTTTTGGGTGGTGCAGGGGCTGTTCAGTCTGACTGACCTCCGCCTGGACGGGGACTTGTCCCAGGCCCGCTGTGAGAGGAGTTTTCCATCTACTTTGCAGACAAGATCGCTCAGATCCGGAGTAACTTTGACACTGGGTTGGAAGCAGTAGGTGAGGAGCACGAGGTTATGGAGGCATCGTCTGGTTGATCTTTCTGGGAGGAGTTTCAGGAAGTGATGCCGGCCGATGCGGTGGATGTCCTGGGGTCTGTTAGAGCCACTAGTTGTGAATTAGATCCATGCCTGTCCTGGTTGGTGAAAGCCTCCAGGGAGACGTTGGGGATGGTGCTGGCGAGGGTGGTCAACGCATCCCTCCAGCAGGGGAAGTTATTGCCCAGTCTCAAGGAGGCTGTGGTGCGCCCCCTATCTGAAGAACCATCTTTGGATGTGGGCGCACTCGTCAGCTACCCCCCCATCTCTAATCTTCCCTTTTTAGGGAAGGTTATTGAATGGGCAGTGGCACTGCAGCTCCATGCGTATCTGGATAGTATCAGTTTCCTTGACCCTTTTCAGTCTGGGTTCTGCCCCGGCTATGGTACTAAGACAGCATTGATGGCCTTCGTGGATGATCTCCACTGGGAGATGGATGCAGGATGTTCAACATTTCTGATTCTGCTAGATCTCTTGGCCACTTTTGATACCGTGGACCATGGGCTGCTGCTGAGACAGCTGTGAGACCTGGGGGGTCTGGACGGGACCGTCCTTGGGTGGTCCCGCTCATTCCTCTCGGGGAGAAGCCAGTGGGTGGTGCTGGGGGCTGAAACATCAAGCCCCTGAGCCCTGACCTGCGGCATTCCGCAGGGTTCGATCCTGTCTCCGTTATTATTTAATGTGTATATGCAGTCCCTGGGGGAGTTCATGAGAGGTTTCTGGATGCGATGTCACCAATATGCTGATGATACTCAGCTGTACCTGTTATTTTCAACAGGTCCTGCTGTCTCAATACTTTCCCAATGTTTGGAGGCTGTGGCAGATTGGATGCGGCAGAGCAGACTGAAGCTTAACCCCGATAAAACGGAGGTAATGGTGGTGGGAAGGACGAGGGGGTGCTGGCTCCTCCGGTGTGTGTGTGTATGTGTACTCTCCTGTAGCCCAGCAGGTTTGGAGTCTGGGGGTGGTGTTGGATTCGGATCTCCATCTAGATCGGCAGGTGGAGGCAGTGACTAAAGCCGCCTTCCGCCAGTTATATCTGGTACGGAGGCTCCGTCCATGCATCTCTGGGCCCGACCTGGCCACTCTCATCCATGCCTTCATCACCTCGAGGCTAGACTACTGCAATGCGCTTTACGTGGGGCTTCCCCTGTTTCTGGTCCAGAGGCTGCAGCTAGTGCAGAATGCAGTGGCCTGTCTCCTTACAGGGCCGGGCCGGCAGGAGCACATAATACCTGTGCTCTGCACTCTGCACTGGTTGCCTATAGCATACTGGGCCAGATTCAAGGTACTAGTATTGATCTATAAAGCCCTACACGGTCTGGGCCCCTCATACCTCGGGGATCGCCTCGCCCTCCATGTCTCAGAGCGATCCCTATGGTCTACCGGGGACGCCTTCCTGGAGATCCCCCGTGTTAAGCGGGGGGCCATAATGGAAAGGGCTTTCCCGGTGGCTGGGCCATGACTCTGGAATTCTTTCCCAGAAGAAGCTCGCCTGGCCCCGGGTCTGCTGGCATTCTGCCGAGTCTGAAAGACCTGGTTGTTCACCCAGGCCTTCGGAAGGAAGGGTGGGGTGGGGGTGGGGTGGGCTGCTGGATTTTAAGTTGTTAAAGTGATGGGTGGGGTTGTTTTAAATGTTTTTCAATTGGATAATTTTTATGATTGTTGTTATTATTGTTATTTGTTGTAAGTCACCCCGAGATGCCATAGGCATGAGGGGGCGACTAATAAATGTGACTAAATAAAATAAATAAATAAATAAAAATAGTCATGTGTGTCGTTGCCACGGAGTCTACACACCAATTTTGGGATGAGCTGTCTTGCATTGCTCTGAGGTACCCACTCCATTGTTGAGCGACTGTGTTGCTGTTTGTGACTTTAGCCCTCTGCTTAGGTGTTCATGGAGACAGTTTCTGCTGTTCTGCTTTCCATATATAGCAGTCTTTCTTTAAATGCATCTGACGCATCTCCTTTTTGCATCTGACGCATACGCTGGTTTCCCTCTTAGAAGCGTTGTCTGAGGTTTTCAGTCCAGTCTCATTACCCTGCTTTAGATCATTCTGGAGGTTCTCCTTTCTGCGCTGGAATTCATCCACAAGTCTACCTTTAACAAATTCCAGCTTCAGTTCAGCCTCTGGCCTTGGGTAATATTAGACATTACAAGACCACGGTCAACCACAGTGAACCCCCTGTGGTTGCCGTTTGTCCCATAACATCTAATTGATTTCTGCCAGATGTTCACCACAGTGAATCACTGGCAGGAATCAAATTGACCATGATTCTGGACCTCCGGCCGCCCGGAGGTCCAGAATTGTGGTCGGATCGGGCCCCAACCGTGGTTGGATTGGCCACGATCTGGGATGGGCCGCAGGTAACCTCTGTTACCTGTAGCCCAGCTGGATCATGGTCTCGACCACGGGACGGGATCCGGTGCAGCAGCCGGATTGGCTGCTGTGCCCACCCATCTCCTGGAGGGTGGATGGCCAGGGGAGTGCGAACCCACCCCCTCCCCGATCCCCTTCCAGAATCAGGCCAGCACGTCTAAAGGACGGCTGGCCTGATTCCTGACTGGCACCTGAAACAGATCCTGGTCCGTGATTGAGCGTGGCGGGCCTCTGGGCCCATCACGTCTAAAATTACTCCTAGTCTCCAGGGCATTGAAAGATTCAGGCAGGCTGAAGAGGAGTAGGGTTACCACATGGCTGTTCTTTATATCTTCTCCAGTGCCATGCAACTGTGCCACTATTTCCTGTGCCACTAGTTCTCTCATGCAAGTTTTGCAATGCAATCCACATGCCTCTTGCTGTGGTCTCACTTCTTATATGGATTAGCTGGTCATCTTCTACCAATAAACTTATTGTAGCCTTTACTAACCTGTCCTTTTTATCCCATTACTAATGATTTACTGCTGGTCTGTTCATGGTAATCACCTCCCATAGATCATCTTTAGACAGCAGCATTTCCACTTTAAACTTCCACAATTGGTAGTTTACATTGTTCAGCTTTCCTACTGAAAATCTGAGCTCTGAGCTGCTTGCCATACTTGCTTCCCTCCCTTTCCCCTTCTGGGATTTAGGGCTTCTTACTCAAGGTCAGTAGGCCTCTCTGTCTGGGAGTTTTCTTTCACAGTCTGCACTCCTTCTGGGCTGCATCTACTCTTCACAATTGCCTTGAAGATGTCCTGGGCCCATAACCTATTGTAGAGTTAACTTTCTGTTCAATAACACACAGCAGAAATTTCTTCAAAAACAGAACTTTACTAAGAATGCAGAAAACATGTACAGACTGCATGGGACAAGATGGAGGACAGAGAGAGGAGAAGAGAAGCGACAAGGAAGGGAAAAAAACTGTTTCATCCCTTGACCCTCCCCCTATTGGGCAAGCCCCATATTAAGCTTGCAGGACTTATAATGGGCTTTTACTTGTGACTGTTGCACAATCCAACAAAAGGAAGGGAAGGAGAAAGAGGGGGGAGGAGAAAGCAGTTGGAATTGACAGGAATTAATGAGGAGGAGGCCCACGCCACTACCCTGGCCTTCAGGGCATGGCTGGTGAGAAAAGGAGAGACCCCCAAAGGAGAGGGTAGTAGGGGTGACAGAGTCGGTGGGGGAGATCCAAGTTTCAGTAAGGGCAAGGAGCTGGAGGGAGTGAGAGAGGAAGAGATCATGGATGTAGGGGGCTTTATTGGCAGAGGAACAACAGCTCCAAAAGAAGCAGGAGAATGGGAGCTGATCAGGGGGAAGGCAGGGAATGGTGATAAGATTGGGGGAAGGGGGCAAGGGGGAGGAGGAAGTGTGAGGAGGTTAGAGAGAAGTGATGGGTTGGGGGGAGGAAGGAGCGGGAGGGAAAGAAGTAGAGGAAGGAAGAGGTGGGGGGAAGGGGGAAAGGGAGAAGGAGGGAGAGGGAAGGTGAGAGATTAGGGCAGGCATGATGGTGGGGAGGATAGGTAATAGAGAAGATACAGAGAAGAACGAAGTGGAGAGTGGCTGACCTACTGGCCACCGAGGAGCCACTAGGTGGCAGAAGTACCCTTAGGCTTACCTTTAGCTGGTGGTGTTGGAGTATTCTGCTGGCGAGTGATCTTATGGCGCGCGCCTTTTGGCCTGCTGGTCGCTGGAACTCGGGCGGCGGCATCCTCGATGAATGGGAAAAGTTGCAGGTAAAATCTGTTCTGCTAAAGGCACATACTTGAGAAGACTGAGGGAGGACCTCATGTTTAGGAATTTTTAGCATTGAACAAATGTTCCTGGAACCTTTCCCATGCCCCTGAGCAGTAGCAACTGGTGCACTTTTAGGTTGGTGAGGTGGAGGGGTGAGGCTACTGGTGGCAGGGACATTGTTAAAATTTCACACATTACTATGGGATTACACAATGAATTTTTAAAAAAACCCATGGTGAATACATATTTTGAAAGTACATAAAGTTGGTGGCATTCAATAACGAGCAAAATGCAAAGCTCTGTGAACAAATAAAAAAGAGGAAACCAACAGTTGCTCCTGTAGGTCAGAGGGTAGAAAAGAAAATTGGCAGGTCAAGCTTCAAATCTGTTTTAGGTAAGGGGGCATAGGTTACATACGTGTGTGGGATTTCTTTCACTTTTAAAATTTGCTGGTTTTAAAATAAGAATCCACACAGGAAAGAAACTCCATATGGCAGGAGTGAGAGGAAAGCTTAAGGAGAAGTTGGGACACTTGTGATAAACATCAGGGACTCCATACAGGAGAGAAACCTTGCATGTGCCCTGCCTAGGAAATGCTACAGGCCTCAATGCACACAGCAGAGAATCCACCAGGCAGAAGAAAGGCCCTATAAATGCCAAACTCTGTAGTGGGGAAAGCTTCAGTGTGAACCTTAGTCTTAGTATGCATGAAAGAATCTGAGGTCCTTTCCAACAGCAGCCACCACTATTTCCCCTTTTATAAACCATGTAGAAACATACAAAATAATAATTTTAAACATAGAAAAATAAATTAAAAATTATTTTAAAAAATTGTTACTCACCCAAAGTGGAGACATTCAGCCTGCCGTCTGCTGCTGCAGCCGCCAAGCTGACCCAGATCAGTCTCAGGTTGCTGCTCCATCTTCAGCTCCCTCGGGTGTTAATTGGCTTTAGGACAGGGAGCATCACCACCCTAAAACCTTTGTGATAGGCTAGGTTCCTCCATAGGAACCCATGCCTTGGAGCTCTGGACCCTCCTCCAGCCCTTCCCCCTGCATTTGGTGCATCTGTGTCCCTGAAGCAGCTGGCTTGGATGCCCTGGGGGTGCAGGCGCAATAAACATAGGTGTCCTGGACCCCTCCTTGCCTCCGCCTCTCTTCTTCTATCCCCTATTCCCACTCAACTGATTGCTGCTCCGCGCAGCTGCCAGAGTATGTGCATGTGCACATAGTGTTTATCAGCACCGAGAGCTTTGCACATATCCCAACAAGGCTTCTCACTCAGGGCTTATCAGTACTATGTGCATATGCACATGCATCCTGGCTGCTGTGCAGAGCAGCAATCAGCTGGGGGAAGGAGGCAAAGATGGTGGCCTGTAGGCCCTCCCCCTCCCCCCTCCCAACTGCCACTGCCCCTGGAGTTTTAGGAAAGTGATCTTGATTCTCACAGTTCATCTGGGCTGATATATTTGAACACCTGCATAGATCTATCAAGCAGTCATCTCTTCATTTTTTCACAAGTTTCAGATCCTGTCATCCCAGTTACACCGTGTTAATCTTCTGGACAAATGTTAGAAATGTGGTTTAAGAAAGTAATTGCTAAATGCTGGTCCATTACCGAAGAACAGGACACAGGGGACAAACATTTTTAAGGAGATATCTGGGCCATACTTTAACCTTGGAACACCCCATCCTACTACTCCTTTGAATTTGAACTTAAATATCAACACACTCATGCTAGTTTATATGCTGTATTGGTACCGTGCCTCATTGGAAGTTTGACAAAATTAATCTGAATGTGCTAAAATGTTCGATAATGAACTAGCTATGGGGGGGATGGCAGATCTTAAAACATTACAGAATCTTAAATGTAACTGTCCCCATGTCAGCATCTCCTCCTGGGCTTTGACCCTGCCTCTGCTGGGTCTCTAGGCTGCAGCCAATTCTGCTGCTGCTGCTACAGAAATCTGATTGCTGGCCTGAGTGACTATGGTACTGAGTGGTTTGCTAAAATCCTGCTTAGCTGTTTGGGCCATGCCTCTAGCTTTCCCAATTAGCTACTCTCCAGTATTTTAGACTGCTGAACAGGAATCTAAGCAGAACAATTTCCAAGGACTTTTGTTAGAGTCTGTGTCTGCCCTGATTCCCTGCAAATTTGTTCATCTTGCCTTCTCAACTGGCTGTTTGTCTGTGTGCTCCTCCTGAGCCCATCCCCAGCTTCCTGCCTCCCTCAACCCTTGTCCAGCCCTTTAGCCCAGCCTTGTTGAAGTCACTTCCCGGCACAATATACTGGCTTGTTTCTGGACTCTGCATCCTGGACTGTCTTTCAGCTTGGTTTTGCCACATCCTAGTGCTGCACTCCACTTGTCCCTCTGGCTTGTTGCTGAACTCTAAACAGTCCTGATCTAGCCAAGACTGCCCATGATCTGGTGCTTTACACCCCATTTTCCAAAATTTTCCACAATGGAATCGTAACAAATTGTAGCCCCATCTTTCTGAGATCACAGACCATTAGCCATAATTCCAGAGCAGCTCTATATTGCCAGCCCAGCTCCAGAATTGGAGAGTTGTACTTTCATCTTTGCCCCTACTTTCAACTGTGATAGATGCAGTTTGAACAGAGTCCAGAACTGGCACCATCTATTTCCATCCATATCTATGACAGGCTGTCCTGTCAAATCTGTCGTTAGCAGAGCTGGCTTTGGACTATGAAACATCTTTTGTTCTGGACATCACAGCTCCATAGAACATAATAGACATCCCTTATTTCAGTATCCCTCAGCTTTGTAGTGACCCTTATTTTGCCCTAGCAACCCTCCAATCACGTCAGGTCACGGTTGAGGTGAGGACACCCTATAGGGTGCTTGCTGGCTAAGTGTGTGGGCACTGAAGGCACCTTGGGTTCTATAAATCACAGGGTCCTGCATGGCTGCCTTCCCTCGTCCTGGGCTAAGTGATTTAAAAATAAATCAATCACTCCCTCCCGGCCCTAAAATTTTATAACACTCTTGAAGAAAGTGCTTGTTTGGTGGTTATAGCATGCAACACAGAACCTTAAAGAGGGAAAGTTTGAGCAATGCACTTTCAGCTTTAGAAAACTGATACACCTACGTATAGCATTTTTTTTTTTAATGAATTATTATTATTATAGTGCCAGCGGTGTACCTGGCACTGTACAAGCAAGTTATAGACAGGTCCCTACCCCCAAGGGGCTTATAATCTAAGAGACAAGGGAGAGGCGAACATCGGAAGAGACAAGAGCACATTAATGAGGCCTAGAAGGTGCAGGTGCCTGTGCTTCACTACTAGATTTGTGCAGTACTTCAGTCATGTGGATTGCCCTCTGATTAGAGGACTTACTGAATTTAGCCAAGCATCAAGGGTGTAGTTTTAAAAGAGACAGGCAGTGCAGCTGTATCAAGGCCAACAAGCCAGGGGAGTTGACACTCACTGCTTACTAGTACATGTGCGTGAACTGCTACTTGGAGGGGGTGGACCTCCCTCCCATTCTATCTTCTGCATTAGGGCCCATTCCGACCTAGCTACATAGCACCCCTGCCGACCAGAGCATGAATAGCTAATTTCACAATTTTGAAATGGACTTGGAGAATTTTAGCATTTGTTTTAACTTTAAAGTATTTCCCCCTCTAGTATCCCCGCTATAGTAAAGCTTGTGTGATTGGGTATTTGCTCAAAGTGAACACAAAAGCTGGGTGAAGATAACTGATTTTAGATTTGTGACTGAAGTGAATTCAGTTGTTCAGACATTCCTTCTGCTGTTCACTCAGCTCTGGTTTTGTGTGTGTGTGGCAATACTTTGATTTACTCGTTTACATAATCTTCCACAATGGCAGGTTTTCAGTGACTTGGTACAGCCTGTACTCCAAGTAAACCTGAGTATGTTATCTGCAAGAGCTTAGATGGCAGATAATAAGCATTTAATACCCATAGATAAGCATTGTCATCTAACACAATGGACAATATACTTCTCACATCCACACTCTCTCTTTTCATATTAAAGGTGCCTATTTTAGTATTTACCTGATGCATATTAATCTGTCATTCCATGATTATTTATTTTGGTTGGACATGCTGACACCTCTTGGTCATTAACTGATGAAATGCATATTTGCTCCTTTAGCAGACGAGTTAAAGTAACCGGTTCATCGAGTACTTTGTAGATAAGATCACTTGCATCCACCACAATTTCAGTTCCGCAGTTATTGCAGAGGATCATCTTGGGGCTATGGATGCCCCGTCCTGTCCTGTCCTGTTTTGTGGGATCGGTTTCAGATGGTGTTGCCTGCCAATGTGGAGTCCTTGTTGGGATCTGTTTGTGCCACCACTTGTGAACAAGATCCTTGCCTGTCCTGGCTGGTGAAAGCCAGCCAGGAGACGCTATGGCCGTTGCTGGCTGGGGCGGTTAGTGCCTCCCTTTGGGAGGGCAGGGCGCCTGACTGCCTGAAGGAGGCTGTGGTTAGGTCCCTGCTCAAGAAACCATCTCTTGATGCTGATGCTCCTGCCAGTTATCGGCTGGTCTCTAACCTTCCCTTTGTAGGGAAGGTTATTGAACGGGCTGTGGCACGGCAGTTCCAAGAACATCTGGACCGCACCGGTTTCCTCGACCCCTCTCAGTCCGGGTTTTGACCTGGGTGTGATACGGAGACTGCATTGGTGGCCTTGGTGGACGATCTCCGTCTGGCGTTGGACCAGGGTCGTCGGACCTTACCGGTCCTGCTAGACCTTTCGGCTGAGTTCAACACAGTCGATGATGAGGTGTTGGTGAGTCGCCTGCAGGACTGTTCCAGGATTGGCGGGGCGGTCTTCGACTGGTTTCGTTCATTCCTGG
>QEPC01009804.1:89744-118351 GCA_003113815.1 Sphenodon punctatus | reverse complement strand
CTGGGAGGGGAGTGGGGGCTAGTGGGTTAGAGCAGGGGGGCTGAGAGCCAGGACTCCTGGGTTCTCTGGGAGGGGGGCTAGTGGGTTAGAGTAGCGGGGCTGGGAGTCAGGGCTCCTGGGTTCTCTGGGAGGGGAGTGGGGGGCTAGTGGGTTAGTGAAGGGGGGACTGTGTGGTAAAATGGAGGTTTGGAAATCCTGAGATGTCACTGCAAGTCATGCGATTTCAGCTGTGTTCAAAATGCTGGAAATGGATGTGTGTGGTAAAATTGAGGTTTGGAAATCTTGAGATGTCACTGCAAGTCATGTGATTTCAGCTGTGTTCAAAATGCTGGAAATGGGATGTGTGTGTGGTAAAATTGAGGTTTGGAAATCCTGAGATGTCACTGCAAGTCATGCGATTTCAGTTGTGTTCAAAATGCTGGAAATGTGATGTTTGTGATAAAATTGAGGTTTTGAAATCGTGAGATGTAACTGTTAGTCTGGTGATCATATGAGTGTTCAAAATGCTAGAAATGTGATGTTTGTGATAAAATTGAGGTTTTGAAATCGTGAGATGTAACTGTTAGTCTGGTGACTTGCCTGCTTTTAAACCTGGCAGAGGAGGTGAATATAACCGGCCTAACTGAAATTGCTGGATTAAGAAATGTTATGTCCATCCAATGTTAACCCTGGGAACTCCTTGCTGATGGCTGGGTTATGCCTTGGCTCCGCCTACCATATCCTTGGCTCAGCCCCTAGGCTAAGCTGCACCCCTAGGCTAGGGTCCGCCCCTAGACCCACCGGCCTTACTGCCCCAGTGTCCCTACAGGCCTCCAACATCAAAACCCACCAGCCGCCCCTGGATAAAACCCAAATTAAACCCTCCCTCCCCCATCCCCCTCACCAAATGCCTGACAAAAAAGCCAGGTCTTGCATTGTTTTTGAAACATGGGGAGGTCCCGGGAGAGTCAAATCTCTGCTGGGAGGGAGTTCCAGAGTCGCAGTACAGTCACCAAGAATACCTTTCAAATGTGGGTCCCTGGGAAACCCAGGGGACCTCCAACAGGACACCCCTGGAATACCACAGGGGCCGATTGAGAACACAGGGGGTGAGGGGTTCCCGCAGATAGACAGGGCCCAGGCCATAAAGGGCTTTAAAGGTTAAAACCAACACCTTGAAGCAAACCCGGAAGACTATCGGCAGCCAGTGCAGAGAACGGAGCACAGGCGTAATGTGCTCCCAGTGGCCTGTCCCTGTCAGGAGGCGGGCCACTGCATTCTGCATCAGCTGAAGTCTCCAGATTGTTATCAGGGGTAGCCCCACATAGAGCACGTTGCAGTAGTAAAGCTGTGAGGTGATAAAGGCATGGATGATGGTGGCAAAGTCAGGGCCTGATATATACAGTCGAAGATGATGAACCAGATGTAACTTACTAAAGACTCCCCTTGCTACAGCTGCCACTTGGGCAACCAGGTGGAGCTGCAAGTCGAGGAGAACCTCCAGACTCCAAAATTGAGAGACCAGAGTTGGACGCACCCCATCAATGATGGGGGTCTCCACACATACATTCTTACCCACCAGCATCACCTCCGTTTTGTCGGGATTCAGCTTGAGGCAACTTGATCTCATCCAATCACCTACCACAGCGAGGCACCGAGTAAGCACCAAGACTGGAGGGCCTGGGTCGGATGAAAATAAGAGGTATAGCTGGGTGTCATCAGCATATTGATGACACCCCACTCCAAATTCTCTCATGATCTGACCTAGCGGCTGCATATATACGTTGAACAGGAGAGGGGACAGAATAGAATCCTGTGGGACTCCACATGTAAGATCCCAGTTGGGAAGATGAACACTTCCCCAGAACTACACGTTGAGTTCTACTGGCCAGGGATGAGCAGAACCATCCAAGAAAAGTCCCCTCCCACCCCAGCACAGTCCTGCAGGTGTATCACCAACAACTTGTGTTCCACCGTATCAAATGCTGCTGACAGATCTAACAAAATCAAAAGAGTGGATCTACCTCAGTCCAACTCTCAGCACAGATCATCGACCAAGGCCACAAGTGCCATCTCTGTGTCATGACCCAGATGAAATCCTGACTGCGAAGGGTCAAGGAAACCGATCCAGTCAAGATGCCCCTGGAGCTGCTTGGCCACTGTCTGTTCAATAACCTTCCCTAAAAAGGGAAGGTTAGAGACAGGTCGATAGCTGTCCAGGGCACCAATGTCAAGAGATGGTTTCTAGAGCAAGGGCTGTAATACAGCCTCCTTCAGGCACTCCATGACCCTGCCCTCCTCCAGTGAGGCACTGATCACCTGAGCCTGCAACACTCCCAACATCTTCTGGCTGGCCTTGACCAGCCAGGATGGACATGGATCAAGTTCACATGTTGTGGGCTTCATAGCCCCCAGCATCTTACCACATCAGAGGCTGATATCAGCCCAAACTGATCCCACAAAACAGGACACAACGGGGCATCTATAACTTCAGGTACGCTCCCTGTCTCAAATGCAGTGCCGAAGGAGTGGTGTATATGAGTGAGTTTGTCAGCAAAAAAGTCTATAATGGTCACAGCGAGCACTGGATGCTTCCAGTTCTGGACAGAGAGAGGCCGGACTGACCAGCCCCTTCACCACCTGGAAAAGCTCAGCTGGCCGAGATTTTGCGGATGGTATGAGGGTAGCAAAGAAAGCCTTTGCTGAGATAGGCTATCAGCACTGCTCTATGTTGCAATCAGTCGACTTCAATATGGGTCCAACGCCACCGTTGCTCTAACCGCCTCCCTTCCTGCTTCAGCAGGAGCAGGTCATTCATAAACCATGGAGGCCTGTGTCACCTGTGCACGGGAAGCGGACGCCTGGGAGTCATCTGGTCGATGGCCTCAGTCAGCAAGATGTTCCAAAGTGCTACGAGGTCGTCGAGTGAGCGGCTATTGAGGTCGGAAGGCACAGCCCTGAGAGCATTCCGGAACCAATCCGGTTCCATAATTCTACGGGGGTGGGGGACCAAACAAAAAGGTTCCACACTCTGCTGGGGGCAGACATGTTCTGGGAGAGAAGCCCGCAGGAGATACACGGCCTGGACTCTGCCTACTTGCGAGATCGCCTCACTCCCCAGGTTCTGGACCGGCCCCTGCGGTTGGCCAGGGGTGCCATGTTGGCGGTCCCCTGGGTTTCTCGGGGGGCCACGCAAAATGGGGCGTTCTCGGTGGCTGCACTGCGCCTCTGGAATTCCCTCCTGGTGGGGACCCGTCTGGTCCCAGACCTCCCAGTCTTTCATAGGAACTGTAAGACCTGGCTGTTCCATCAGGTGTTTAGCAAGGGAGAGGGGTAATGGGGTGGCAGGGGGAGGGGGGGAGAGTGGTGAATATGATTTTTCTTTTCTTTTTTACTATTATTATTGTGTTTATGATGATGTTTTAATGTGTTATAATATTATTGTTTTTATTGATATTGTCAACTGCTCCGAGCTGCCTGTGGCAGGAGGTGGCGGGGTATAAATTCTTAAAATAAAAAAATAAATAATAATGGTCTGTCCAGGATATAATATCTGTTATTGTGACATGACCTTAAAGGGCCATGGTGTTCTCAGCAACTAGAATTGTTTATATTTCCTGAACACACCTGACAACCTGCTAGGCACACCAGTGGGCCCTGCCACAGTGGTAGGGACCACTGTCTAAAGGTCAAGAATGAGGCTTATTACAGATGGGAGAAGTGCAAGAAAACATGGCCTTGTGATAGCTGCATTCTACCCATTCTTAGGGTGGCCAGTTATGCAAATTTAGAGGACACTTATGAGAAATACAATTTCCGAACTACATTGGCTCCAGTGCAGCCCTGCAACCTGTATTTCTCATGTGTCCTCTAAAATTTACATATCTGGCTACCCTACCCGTTCTGTGACTTAGGAGCCTGTAAACCACTTCTATGCTAGCAGCTACCTCTAGATAAGGAGAGCAGAGGTCTGTGGAAGTGTCTGTTTCGTACGGCCAGTGCCTCACACATTCTGTAGATGAGTTACTAGTGTGGATAATAACTCATCCCAGATGCAACTTGCCCTGCGAGTTACCCCACAATCGCCCTGGGGTGAGCTGTTGTCCACCCAGGTAGCTCATTCAGGAACGTGTGGAAGCAGGGAGAGGAGGAGGAGGGAACATGTGAACTTCATATCCCTCAACTCTCCTAATCTTGAATGAGCTGCCAGTCTGGAAACAACCTTAGTTTTCATGGCTATCAATGCAGCTCCAGAGATTTCAGTCGCTCTGTCTCTGTATAAAAGAGAGCTTTCACAATGCAGAGCTTCTCTCTCTTGCACAGATGTTCACAGAACACTCTTATTTTCCATCACTCTGGATCTTTAAAAGAGCCTTGCTGTGGATGTGGGATACTATTACTTTAAGAGCCTGTTACCCAATGTAACTGGAAGCTCCTACTAGCGATCAGAGAGTGTACTGGGAGAACTTAGTATACAGAGCTGTTAGAAGGAAGCACTCTGCCTGAGACTAACAGATTAACCCTCCTGTACATAGTTCAAGAATTGTGTAAGTAAACTATAGCTAATGGTGGTGGTGTTCTTGAGGACTATAAATAACACAAGACTACTTAACTAAACCTAACGTAGGGAAGTATCCCTGCTCATAAGGGTTACAGCTAAAGGATGCTAAAATCAAGGTCTAGAATTTGACTCAAGTACAGAGTAACCCATAAGAAGATGCTTAATTTGAAAAGGTGTTTCAACACTCCCAAATAGCATGCATTTAAAAAGTATACTGCTTTGTCTACACTAGAGTGTTAGGATGGGTTAGCTAACAGATGTTTACAACACACTTGTCAGAACTGTATCTTTTAAAGTATCACATTTGCCTTTTAAAAGCTATGTTCAGTGTCCTTAGATTGTATGATGTTGGGCACTATATGAATGCACTTATTTAATTTAATTTATTTATTTATATATATATTTATTTATTCAGTCAAATGTATGATGGCCTTGTTTTTGTTTGTTTTGTGTTTGTATTGTTATGTTAGACATCTGTTCACTGAAACGACTGACTGTTTGGTCCACCTGTGTATGACTGTAAACTACAGTATAAGGTGAATGTCTCCTCTGATGAAAATCAATAAAATATTTATATAAAAACCAAACCAAAACAAATGTATATACTGCTCTTCCCGCAGAGGCATTACATAAAGATAAACCATCTTAATAGTTGTCTTTTTAGAAACTTGACAGTTGTCTAGAAAATGGGTATTAACACACAGGGGGCACCCCAGATCTGGAGCCACCCCATGGAGTCCCCACGAAGCAGTCACCACCAGGGTGGCATGGGGAGCCCTTCACACGGGCAACCCTCTGCCCACAGTTCTCAGGCTTGCGCCAGCCGCCTCCAACAGCGCTAGCACACTCCCTCCCCTCCTAGCCAACTGAGAGCTGGGTAGCCAGCCACTCCAGCGATCTTGCTGTTCCCCGGCAGCCCAGGAACAGCGAGATTGCTGGTGCCCCCTCCCCCCAACTGTCAGGCACCCCTCAGGGACAGTATGATCGCTCGCATGGCTCTCCCCTCCCCCGCTGGCGGTCAGCTGAGAGGGGCATGCCAGTGCTGGCTCTGATGGAAAGGGGGGTCACCCCCTTTCTGTGGCCCTTGCTCTCCTGTCCTGGCGGGAAAGGAGAGGAGCGGGTATCAAAGGCAGTGCGTGGTCTCTGCACTCCCCTCTCCCTGCTGCCTCTCAGAGGAGCAGGCCCCTCTCCTAGTCACCTCTCAGCTGAATGGGGCGCAATCTGTGCTCTCCTCTCCCAGCCGGCTGTCAGCTGAAAGGGGTGCTCGAGCACTGGCTTTGATGGAAAGGGGGGGGTGTCAGCCAGGGAATCAGGCTTCCCTGGCTGTGACCCCCATTCTATCAGAGCCAGCAAAGATCATGCCCTTCTCAGGAAAGGGGAGCATAGATTGTGCCCCGCTCAGCTGAGAGGCAGCACTGGGAGAGGGGAGCACAAAAATGCACCCCTGAAAGCCTCTGGGGACTTATGCACTCCTCTCTCCGGGCCAGTTGTCAGCTGAGAGGGATGCGCTAGCCGCATCTCTATGGTGCTGGACTGCTGGTGGACCTGAGGCTATGGGAGACCTAACAAATGGGACCTGCCCTGGTTTGGGCCAAGTTTGCCTGCACTGTGCTCCACTTTCCCGGCGATTGTGTGGCACAGGGCTGCCCCAAGGCAACCCCAGAGCCGCTCTGGGGCGAACATCTGGTGGGCATTGTTCAGACAGACAAGTGAATCCAGGACTGAAGGGGTCCGTGGGTGGCAGTGTCTCATTTGCTTTCGCCTAATGTCTTGGATAGCAAAGACCCTAATCCTGCAATCAGGTTGATGTACGCTGCAGAGGTAACTCTAATTGCAAAACAGGGCCTAAATAACCTCTCCTTTCAGTATATTTGTGATACCTACATATTGTAGGTATTTTCTACAGAACTTGTAAGTACAGGAAAATTAAGGTTATATTGTTGTATTAATATAAGGAATAAACACAGAAGGAAATATTGGCAAGTTTTTATGAATAGGCATGGTACATTTTTTAAAAATCATAAAACATCGAATTTCTTGGGTGTTGATTTGTAGCTTGAGTCTGACTCCCAACCCCCTAAGTATTTTTATTTTTTAAAAAAAGAAAAAGACAAAAAACAATAGCTGCTTGGCTGGACTAGCAGCGCTTTCTTTATAAACAATGTAAACAGATGACTACTGCACTAGGTTGGAGCTGAAGCTTTAGAAGGGGTATTTAGCAGGCTCCTTAAGTTAAATGAAGTATAAGATCTTTATTGGTTTGTGGGATCTAAGTGCCTGTGGCAATTCTCCCTGCTCTACTAAGAAAAACAGAAAAAGTACCCTTTGATAAATAACCTTTCCATATTAAATGCACATCAATCTGACATAAACAATTAGCTGTCAGGTGCTTGGCTTTGCAAGCAGAGGCCAATTTTCAGATTAGTGCTAATTGCAGGGCGGGCTGACACATCAACTCAGAGACCCAGTAGCTAACAGCACTGGTAGAAGCCGACTTCAATAGTGGGAGCAAGGGAGGGCGGAGGATGCCTGTCTCCAGATTGCTGGCAGTTTGACTGTAGACTAAAGTAATGGAGCTGGCAGGGTGGAATCAATTACTGGCCAATGAAGATTTTCCCACAGGTCGAGGCTTGGGAAAAAAAAGGACGTTCCTGCTGCCTAGACAGCTGGCATGGACTGTCCACTGGGAAAGGAGTTTGTAGAATGAGAAAAAGAGGGACAGCTCTCTGTGATAAACTAGTGACAGACTATAAATTATGAAAAGGGTATTTGGCAGAGGATTTAGAGCTTGCTACCTCTGCTTCCTCCCCCCACTGCTTTCACTCCCTGAACTGTATGCCAGCTATGTTTGCTGAGTGATTCAGTGATCTTGGAACATAAAATGTTTTAAGAGAAGCCCTAGGTTTATCATATAGTTTTCTTAATAGAGTCATGTGTATGTGAACTATTTGCGAAATCCTTAATACAACACTTTCTTTTGCAAACCCCTCTTCATGGTTTTGTTCACTTGATGTTAATCTTATTCATTGTGCGCCCCGCTAGAAAGCTGTTGGAACACAAGTTGATACCCCAAGCTTTATATGGAGCAGAAATCTGGGCTGGTCAGGTAGAAGTGAAGCTGGAGAGGCCTTCCAAAATGACCTGCTCCGTACAATCACGGGAGTTCCAAAGTTTGTCTAAATAGCGCTATTTAGGGCAGAAGTGGGGGTGGTGTCGATTCAAACTAAGGCATATCAAAGATTACTTCGATTTTGGTTTAGACTACTGGAACAGGATGAACAATCGCTCTCAAGACCGTGCTGGAAGGAAATAACAACAAATTACTCCAAGTCCAGATGGTATGAAACTTTCAGACTCTGCTAACCCTGTTGGGCTATGGAAGTTTAATCCATCTCCAGGCCCTTTTGCATGGGGTAAAGGCAGCGGTAATGCAGCAAATGCTGGATGTGGCAATGCAGTTAGATATGGTGGTGGTGAATTCATCAAAGGTGGCTCCTTTTTATGCCCAGATCAAGGTGGCTTGGGGTAGGGAGAATTATCTCTCTGCCCTCGAGAATTTTAAATTAAGAAAGACCTATATACTCTTCCGTTTGCAGGCTATCCCCTCTAAAGTAATTGAAGGTTGATTTATGTCTATACCTTGGTCTCAGCACCGATGCCCTTGTGGCCTGGAACAAGTTGATGACATTTCACATATTATATTAAGCTGTCTTTATGCAAAGGAAATAAGACAAGCTTAGTTTAATAAGCTGCTGGGCTACAGAAGGTTTTGGGACCCTAGTCGCAAGATGGGGTTTATTTTGACGACTTTAGATCTACAAAGTTTGAAAGCAGCGGCAGCTTATTTGCACTTGTTGGCCAGGCGAAGACTGGAATGCACGACAGCTACCAAAAGTGCGATTTCTGTTAAAACTTTTAGTATTTAGTGTGTGTTGTTGTGAATTTTGTTGGTTTTCTTATTTTGGTTTTTAGTCTTTTATTTATTGTTTTATATTTTAACTATACAAGGTCTATATGACTCTGGGGAAAATTATTTTTAATTTTTATTGGCTTAAAATTGTATTTTCCTTTTCAATTTTATATATGTGTGTCTATTTTATTATGACCATGGTGAAGGCCAATGCCATTGAATAAATTATTACTATTACTATTACTACTACTTATTCAGTGTGCTGCGTGTCCCATAGTCTTCATGATGTATTTCTGTGTTCTCTTTAAAGGCCACAAAACATTTTGACCTTATATCAGTTTGGAGATTAATTTTTATTTATTTCTTCTAAATGACACTTAGAGTGAAAGTAAACGAGACAATAGCCCACGTGAGCTAACGTTAGCTTATATTAGACTACACCATTTGCCAGATGTTTAGGGCTGCCACCCAGCCTCCACTCATGGCGTTGTCTCGGAGAATGTGGAGCCTGCCGTGCAGGTGGATGTAGGCTAATCCTGGCTAATGTGTGCTGACAGGGTCACTTCCTGTCTATTAGGTTGTATGTAGCCTCTGCCCACATACAGGTCTGCCAGGACCATAGTGTCAGGGCTAGGGGCAGTGCGCGGAGGTTTGGGATTACAAGGGGACAGAGGAGACAGAGGCGGGAAGGAAGCCTCGCACAAAGGGAACCCCCCAACCTGGAAGCCTCCTCACTAGCTTTAGATACCCCCGACCATCTAGGGGATATAGCGGAGACGCGGGTGGGGAATAGCGCAGGGCAAACTCCCCAGGACCCGGAAGCAATGCAGAGTGACACGGCAGAGGCGCAGGGCGATACAGGAAGAGACTCTGCAGTACCATCAAACGAGGGGGTGGGCCGGGGCCCGGCCCGACGCTCCGCGCGTCTGCGAGCACAGCAGGGGAGGAGCTAGGGGTATTTAAACAGGCAGCTCCAGTATCCCCATGCCGGCGATCAGCGTAGCTGTGAAGCTGGCCCCTGAACGATTGAGCAAAGCGTAGATTCTTCCCTTACCGAGTTTGAGTGTGTGAGTGAGAGGCAAGTGTGAGGTGTGTGAGAGGTGAGTGAGTGTGCATTCCCTGAGGTATGTGTTCTTGTTAGTGTGCACTATTCTGCCTGTCCCCTGGGAATCCCTGATTGTCCTCCCTGTAGTGTGGTGACGGTTGCCCCCTTCCTGGTCGCTCCTCCGCGGTGCTTTCCCCTCTCCCCCACGTTGTTTCACGAGGCAGTTTCTCCCCTTTCACTGTGTGGGTTCAGAGGGGTGTGTGGGTGTGTGGACAGGGACCTGGTCCCCCTGTGGAGTGTGGAAGGGGCACACTCACGCCTTCTGTTGATCTCCTCCCCGATGATGATCTGGCCTCGTTCCTTAGGAAACTTATAGGGCCACCTAATATCCTGAGGGGACTCTCTTCACAGCAGAACCGTGAGCACCCCCCACACCATAGAAGTCCCTGGAGTGTGAGGTTAAGTTTAGTGCAACAGGTCCGTGGGTTCCCCTCCTTCCACTTTCAGAACCCCTTAGTACCTCACAGTATCGCCGGCCCTACCATGGATCTGGCGCAACAAGTAGAGGATATGGCTCGGGCCATTCAGGCCTTAGCCCTGGACCTTCAAAATTTAAAAGAGCAGGTAACTGGGGAAGGTGCGGGTACACCCGAGATGGTGGCGGCACCCGTACCCCCGGGAGATGTATCCCCTCCCCCGGGGGCTGCTGCCGTTGCAGCCCTAGGGCCGCAAGGGAGAGAACCCCGTCACCCCCCTATTCAAAAATTTGGAGGAGATTGAAAAAATTTTCAAGGGTTCTTGGCGCTCTGTAAGTTAGCCTTCCAGATGCAGCCCCTCACGTATGCGTCAGACACTGCCAAGGTGGCCTTCGTTATAGGGCATCTGGAAGGCCTAGCCTTGGATTGGGCCACACCCTTACTCCTAAAGGATAGTCCCTTATTGAAAGATTTAAAGGGGTTTCTTCAAGAGTTTCAATTCCTCTTTGATTATCCCCACCGGAAAAGGGATGCAGAAGCTGCTATTATGACGCTTAGACAGGGCAAGGTACCGCTTTTAGAATATGTCACATGGTTCCAACATTTGGCGGTGGAACTGGGGTGGGCCGATGAAGTGTTGAAGGTTCTCTTCCAGAAAGGCCTCCATGATGAGATCAAGGATCCCCATTGGTCTCTTGCCCTATCACCTGCTGCACCCCGGCCCTAGCAAGTTGGATCAGGGTTCATCAAGAACATTTGGCCTTAGATGTGGTTAGCACCCTTGCTTTACCCGTGGTCCTAGGGATTCCCTGGTTAAGGAAGCATAATCCTTCTATTGATTGGGTACAAAAGAGAATCTCCTTTTCTTCCCCTCTTTGCATTTCTCATTGTCAACAGGAACCATCGCCACAAGACAAGATTCCAGGGGGATTAGTGGTTGCCTCGACAGCAGGTTTGGCGCTCCCCCTGGCCTACCAGGAGTTCAAAGATGTGTTCCGTAAGCAACAAGCCCTGGAACTCCCCCTACACCGTGTGTACGATTGTATCATTAATTTATTACCCAACACTACACCCCCGTATGGGCGAATCTATGCCTTGTCGGAGTCTGAATTAAAAACTCTGAAAGAGTATATTGATGAAAATCTCGAAAAAGGATTTATTCACCCCTCTACATCTCCAGGAGGAGCACCCCTCTTTTTCGTCCCCAAGAAGGACGGAGGGTTAAGGCCGTGCATTGACTACAGAGGCCTTAACGCAATTACTATAAAAATTGATATCCATTACCACTGATCCCCGAACTGCTAAACAGGCTTCAAGGAGCCACGATCTTCACTAAACTGGATCTTCGGGGGGCATATAACCTCCTTCGAGTGAAGGAGGGAGATGAATGGAAAACCGCCTTTTGTACCAGGTACGGGCACTTTGAATATTTAGTTATGCCCTATGGATTGGCTAATGCCCCGGCTGCCTTTCAGCATCTAATCAACGATGTATTTCGAGACATTTTAGACCAGTTTGTTATTGCATATCTTGACAATATTTTTATCTTTTCCCAAGATCTGCAGCAGCATCGCCAACATGTGAGAACAGTTCTGCAACGTTTACGACAGTATCATTTGTATTGCAAGATTGAAAATTTGTGCCTTTCATTATCCTTTTCTTGGATTTATAATTTCCGCTAAAGGAATCAACATGGACCCCTCCAAGGTAGAAGCCATCAGCTCCTGGCCCGCTCCCCAAGCTGTAAAACCACTACAATGATTTCTGGGGAGCACCAATTATTATAGGCAGTATATTCCGCAATATGCGGACTTGACTGCCCCCCTAACAAGCCTCCTTAAAAAGGGACAGCCCTATGTGTGGGGACCGTGTCAACAAGAAGCATTTGACCACTTGAAGGCAGCCTTTACGAGGGCACCTATCCTACAATATCCAGATTTCGCCCTACCTTTTCTTGTAGAAACTGATGCCTCGAGTGTGGCCTTGGGAGCAGTGCTTTCCCAAACTAGAGATCCAAGGAACAACCCGTTACCATGTGCATTTTACTCCCAACAGTTAACCCCAGGCGAGCAGAACTATACAATACTGGATCGCAAATTACTGGCTATATGCGATGCCTTCGAGGTTTGGCGACATTACCTCGAGGGGGCCTGGCAGCCCGTCCAGGTGGTCACGGACCACAAGAATTTAGCATTTCTACAAACCGCCAGGATACAGAATGCACGTCATGCAAGGTGAGCCCTCTTTTTTGCACATTTTAATTTCCAGGTTGTCTACCGCCCTGGAAAGCTCAATACGGTGGCAGATGCTCTTTCCTGTTACTATGAAAGCTCAAAGGATCCAGCCTCAAAAGAAGAAGCCATTATTAACCCGCAAGTCTTCCTAGCAGGTGGGCTCACCTCACAACAACTTAAGAAGTGGGTCGCCCAAGACCCAGAGCTACGGACGCTGACAGAACCACACCCATCAGGGTTGCCCTGTCACCATGGGGCCATCGCAGTTCCCTGTGCCGAACGCCAAAATATTCTATGGGCCCACCATGATGCCCCACTAGCAGGACACTCTGGGCAGCATTGCACGCTTCAGCTGTTACAACAACACTTCTGGTGGCCCACCATACAACAAGATGTGAACAAGGTATGTACAAGGCTGCCCTATTTGTTGTCGCACTAAAGTACCGCCAGTAAAACTGATCGGGCTCCTGCAATTGGCGTCCCTCCCTCAAGGCCCTTGGCAAAGGGTTAACCTAGACTTTATTGTGGAATTACCTCCGTGCCAAGGATATACTACCATTCTTGTAATTATAGACCAGTTCACGAAAATGGGACATTTTATTCCCTATAAAAAGCTCCCTACCGCCCGCCACACCGTACAGCTCTTCCTCTAACATGTAGGGAAACACCACGGTCTCCCCCGCACCATCGTGTCTGACCAAGGACCGCAATTCACATCCCGGTTTTGGCGTGCTCTATTCATGGCAGTAGGTACGCAAATTGCGTCTACCACAGCCTATAGGCCTCAAGCAAATGGGCAAGTAGAACGGGCTAATCAGACACTCCAGCAGTATCTTCGTTGTTACGTCGACCACCTACAGGATGATTGGGTAACGTATATCCCCCTTGCTGAATTTGCTTTTAATAACATGCCCCATGCTTCCCTAGGTACATCTCTATTCTACGTGTCCTATGGGTTCCATCCTAGGCTCGCATTGTCCGAAGAGCCCTCTGTGGAAGTACCGGCAGCCAGTGCCATGATACAGACCTTGCACCGTTGCCATGTCCATGCGCGTTCAATGCTACAAACCGCATGCCAGCAATAGAAACGATATGCCGATAGACATCGACAGCCGGCCCCGCAGTATCAGGTAGGGGATATGGTATGGGTAGACCGACGGCACTATCCATCCCTTCGTCCTTCCTCCAAACTCGATAACCGATTCATGGGACCTTTTCCGGTGGAACAGCAAATCAACCCTGTTGTTTACCGACTAACCCTACCTTTGTCACTGCGCATCCACCCTGTGTTCCATGTGTCCTTGTTGAAACCTCAGCGACCTCCCCTTTTCCCTCCCTCCTCCCCTCCAGGACCTGTATGTGACATCCAAGGCGAACCTGAATACGAAGTTCGGGCCCTTCTGGACTCCAAGCGAGTACGTGGCACCCTTTTCTACTTAGTGGATTGGAAGGGATACGGCATCGCTGATCGTTCCTGGGAACCGGCCGCCTCTATTCATGCTCCTCGGCTGACCCGTATGTTCCACTTGCGCCATCCCTCCAAACCAGGGCCCTTACGGGCTTTTCCAGGGTTTCGGCGGCCCTGGGGGGAGTGTGCTGTCAGGGCTAGGGGCGGTGCGTGGAGGTTTGGGGTCACAAGGGGACAGCGAAGACAGAGGGGGGGAAGGAAACCTCGCACAAAGGGGACCCCCCCAACCCGGAAGCCTCCTCAGACACCCCCGACCATCTAGGGGATATAGCGGAGACGCGGGTGGGGAATAGCGCAGGGCACACTCCCCAGGACCCGGAAGCAACGCAGAGTGACATGACAGAGATGCAGAGCGATACAGGAAGAGACTCTGCAGCACCGGCAAATGAGGGGGCGGGGCCCGGCCCGATGCTCCGCGCATCTGCGAGCACAAAAGGGGAGGAGCTAGGGATATTTAAACTGGCAGCTCCAGTATTCCCCGTGCCGGCGATCAGCGTAGCTGTGAAGCTGGCCCCTAAGCGACTGAGCAAAGCGTAGATTCTTCCCTTACCGAGTTTGAGTGTGTGAGTGAGAGGCGAGTGTGAGGTGTGTGAGAGATGAGTGAATGTGCATTCCCTGAGGTATGTATTCTTGTTGGTGTGCACTATTCAGCCTGTCCCCTGGGAATCCCTGATTGTCCTCCCTGTAGTGTGGTGACGGTTGCCCCCTTCCTGGTCGCTCCTCCGCGGTGCTTTCCCCTCTCACCCACGTTGTTTCACGAGGCAGTTTCTCCCCTTTCACTGTGCGGGTTCAGAGGGGTGTGTGGGTGTGTGGGCAGGGACCTGGTCCCCCTGTGGAGTGTGGAAGGGGCACGTTCACGACTTCTGTTGATCTCCTCCCCGATGATGATCCAGCCTCGTTCCTGTTGGGAATTTTTATTAATGGTTAGAAAAACAAAACCCCAAAAGCAGCTTGAATTGTTAGTAGCAACAGCTTAGTAGTAATCAACACCTTGGAGATTGTTTCTAGGTAAAGTAAACTACTTTATTGAGAAGTACATTGTGATAGGAAAGGCCTATCCCTAGTCTTACTAGCTAGGTGCCACCAGCATGGTGGCCAGACATGTTGAAGGTCAGAGAGAGAAGTTAGGAATGGCGAAAGGTCAGGAAGAAGGAGGAAGTCCAGTAGGAGCTTCCTGGGCACATCCCACCTGGGAGGGGGCTTAGAAGCAGAGATCAGGAAAGGTTAAAGTGACATTCACACTAACTCACTATCTCTACTCCCAAATGCCCCTAGTGGTCATTAGGGTTTGTTGGTGCAAAAGGTGATGTCATCTGGAGCTGTTTTTCCAACACCCCTTCTCATCGCCTGTCGCACCGGCTCACGACTCCCATTCGCTCACGTAGCATCTGGAATCGATTCCTTGGTAGTGGCTTGGTCAGTCCATCTGCCACCATTTCTTCAGTTGGGCAATACTTCAAGTCAATTAGCCCTTCTTCCTGTGCCTCTCGAACATAGTGGTACTTTATGTCAATGTGCTTCGTTCGAGACTTGGACTTCTCCATTTGTGAGAGCTTAATGCAACTCTGGTTGTCCTCAAACATCGTGGTAGGCTTTGGCTCTTCAATTCCAAAGTCCAACAGCAGCTTGTGTATCCACACAGCTTCCCTGCATGCTTCACTAGCTGATATGTATTCTGCTTCTGTTGATGAGAGTGTAACAAGTGACTGCTTCCTGCTAGTCCAACTTATGGCTCCATCTCCATAGAGAAACAGGTGTCCACTGGTGGACTTGCGATCAGCTATGTCTTCAGCCCAATCTGCATCCATGTATCCCACCAGTCTAGGGTTGCTGCTTACTGGAATCTTCAATGCGTAGTGCGCGGTACCCTTCAGGTATCTCCCCAGTCTCTTGACTGCAGTCCAGTCATTCTTGGTTGGGGCACTTACTTTCCTGCTTAAGATTCCCACCGCTGTGGCAATATCTGGCCTTGTCACTGTGGCTATGTACAAAAGCTTGCCAATCGCTTTTCTGTACTGGTTGTTGCCTGCCAGAGGCTCATCATCTTCCCTTTGTTTCAGGAAATTGACATCCATTGGTGTACTGACCTCATTGGCATCTGTCAGTCCCAGACATTCCAAAAGATCCTTGATCTTTGCTTTCTGGTTGAGAAGATAACTTCCATCTTCTTCTTTTTCTATTTGAATGCCAAGGTAGTGTGAGATGCTTCCAAGTTCCTTCACCTCTACTTCCTTGTTTAGGTGCTCAACAATCTCGTGACTGTCTTGCTCCTGTTCACAACAGATGATCAGATCATCAACATAAGTCAGGATATAAGTCCACTTATTGTTTCTGAATCTTGAGTACAGGCAGGGGTCAGCTTTTCCTTGTGTGAACCCTTCCTTAAGCAGTAGCTGATTCAGTTTCTCATTCCATGCTCTAGCTGCTTGCTTCAAGCCATAAATGCTCTTCTGGAGTTTGCATACAAGCTTCTCCCTTCCAGGTTGCTCGAAGCCTGGTGGCTGCTGCATATAGATGTCTTCCTCAAGTTCTCCATTCAGGAATGCAGTTTTGACATCTAAATGGTTAACATGCATCTTTCTGGAAGCTGCTATGCTAAGTAGTGTTCTGATGGAAGTGTGCTTGACAACTGGTGCAAATGTTTCATCATAGTCTTCTCCATATATTTGGGAGTATCCCTTGGCTACTAGTCTGGCTTTGTAGCGCTGTACATCCCCTTCTGCATCTTGCTTGATTTTGAAGACCCATTTGCAACCTACAGGTTTTCTTCCAGCAGGTAGTTCCATAAGTGTCCAGGTTTTGTTCTTGTGTAGAGATTCAATCTCTTCCTTTGCTGCTTTCCTCCATTTTTCAGCTTCATGGGTTGGCATCCTGTCAACATCCTTCCATGTGCTGGGTTCTTGCAGCTCTGCACTTGTGGTGAGGTAGGAGTATTTCAAGGGTGGAACTCCTTTGTTGGACCTCTGTGAGCGCCTGGGTTCTGGCTCAGCTTCTGTGACCCCTTCTGAATCTGCAGCTTCTGTAACCCCTTCTGAATCTGCAGCTGGTTCTGGTTCACAGCTTGGCATTTGGTAGCTGAAGGCCTGCTCACTTGGTTCCTCTTGCATCTGGATCCTTGGCTCCAGGTCTGGTAATTCACCTTTGGTTGGTCTGTGTCTTTCATCAAAGTACACAACATTGCAAATTTCAATATTACCAGTTTCAACATCAAGAATTCTGTATCCTTTGCCTCCTAAAACATATCCACATAAAACTCCTTTCTTGCTTCTGCAATTCAACTTGTTTCTCTTTGCCTTTGGTATATATGCATACACATCACAACCAAAAACTCTGATGTGATTTAGGCTAGGCTTGTGTCCAAACCACAGTTCAAATGGAGTTTTCTCTATGGCTTTAGTTGGCAATCTGTTCTGCAGATAGCTGGCAGTCATCACTGCTTCTCCCCAGAACTTGCTTGGCAAACTTGCATCTTTCAACATACATCTTGCCATCTCCATTAGGGTTCTATTTTTCCTTTCTGCAACACCATTCTGCTCAGGAGAGTATGGGGCTGTAGTCTCATGCTCAATTCCCTGTTCTCTCAGAAAGGATTTCATTTCGTTTGAGGTGTATTCGCCTCCATTGTCTGACCTTAGTCTCTGAGGCTTTCTCCCAAACTTGTTGCTGACCAATGCAACATACTCTTTAAACTTTTCAAACACTTGACTTTTCTCTCTCAAAGTGTAAACATAGGCAAATCTTGAGAAATCATCAATAAAAGTAACTATGTACAGGTTTCCTCCAATGCTCCTTTGCAGAGGACCTGATACATCACTGTGAATCAACTCTAGAGGGCGCTGAGACTTTCTCTCCTCTAGCTTGTGGAAAGCTGGCTTAACACTTTTTGCAGAAATGCAACATCCACATTTGTCTAAGTTCTCAGTACACAGTTTCAGTTTAAAGTCTTTAATTAAATTCCTCTTCTCAAGTTGGCGAATTGAATTAACATCTCTATGTCCCATTCTGCGATGCCAAGTTTTATCACAGTCTCTGTGGGTGCACTTGAGATTGCTTGCTAAATTTGCATTTTCACTGACACTATGGACTTCAAAGAGCTCACTATCTCCCAGAGATGCATACAGGATTGAGTCACCATCTCTTGTTACAAGGCAATGATCATCCATGAATTCAAACTTGCAGCCATTTTTCACTCCATATTTCACAGAAATTAAATTGTTTTTCAACGAGGGCACATACAGAGCCTTATGTATGATTACTTGTTCAATTTCACCATCTGGGAGCTTACAAAATATTTTTGCTTGACCACGCCCTTCTGAAAAGACCTTTCTCCCATCTGCTAGAGAAATAGGTACTTTGTGATCCAATTCAATTTCTGAAAACATTTCTATATCCTTGAGGAGATTTTCAGTTGCTCCAGAATCAATATAGATCACATCATCTTTTACTTTTGACATGGCGTTAAAACCTTTAATTTTCTCTTTCTCCTTCTGTTTAGAGCTAGCAGTTTTCTCCAGGCTCTCTGTCTGGCTCTTAATGGGCGATTTAGATTTCTCCATTGTTTTGGCACTTGGGCAATTAACACGTAAGTGTCTTTCACTACCACAGGAAAAACAAGTCTTCAACTTTCCTTTCTTTGAGCTAAAGGCTGTAACTTGATCTGCAGAGGTTTGCTTTGCCCTTTTGATAAAGCATTCATGCAACTTGCTAGATAGATAGTCCAATTCCACAACTTTATCTGAAATATCTATAGCAGTTTTCAAATATTCATAAGAAGCTGGTAAAGAGTTCAAGACAAAAGCCACAATCCCAGTGTCTCCAATATCTATTCCCAAAACCTTCAGTCTTCTTGCTAGGCATTGTATTTCGCTTATATGCTCAGTAGGATTTTCAGTTTCTCTGAGTTTCATATTGCACAGTCTCTGTATTATAGAGATGGCTTCGCTGGGGCTCTTTCTGTTATAAAGAGTTTCCAGCCTTTTCCAGATTTCACTGGCTAAAGTAACATTTTCAAAATGTATAAACAGCTTAGGACTTACATTGATTCCTAGAATCCCAAGAGCTTTTTCATTTTGTCTGTCCCAATGCTTTTGTTCAGCTCCTGCAGCCGTTGGTCTTTCTGTTGTTAGCACCTCATAAAGACCTTGACTCTTCAAGCAAGATTGCATGAGGAAACTCCACTCTTTGAAATTCGCTCCTTCCAGCTTTGGAATGTTGAAGTTCCCTTGAGTTTTCTCCATGCTGCTTGTCTTGTTCCAAAACAAAAACCAGGTACAAAAATAAGCTGTGCTTTTCTCCAACGAGATTCAATTCGGATTCCAAAAAATCTGTTAGGATCTTCAGGAGGATTCTGGGCCCATAACCCTATGTTGGGAATTTTTATTAATGGTTAGAAAAACAAAACCCCAAAAGCAGCTTGAATTGTTAGTAGCAACAGCTTAGTAGTAATCAACACCTTGGAGATTGTTTCTAGGTTAAAGTAAACTACTTTATTGAGAAGTACATTGTGATAGGAAAGGCCTATCCCTAGTCTTACTAGCTAGCTGCCACCAGCATGGTGGCCAGACATGTTGAAGGTCAGAGAGAGAATTTAGGAATAATGGAGAATGGTCAGGAAGAAGGAGGAAGTCCAAATAGGAACTTCCTGGGCACATCCCACCTGGGAGGGGGGCTTAGAAGCAGAGATCAGGAAAGGTTAAAGTGACACACACACTAACTCACTATCTCTACTCCCAAATGCCCCTAGTGGTCATTAGGGTTTGTTGGTGCAAAAGGTGATGTCATCTGGAACTGTTTTTCCAACAGTTCCTTAGGGAACTTATAGGGCCACCTAATATCCTGAGGGGACTCTTTTCACAGCAGAACTGTGAGCACCCCCCACACCATAGGAGTCCCTGGAGTGTGAGGTTAAGTTTATTACAACAGGTCTGTGGGTTCCCCTCCTTCCACTTTCAGAACCCCTTAGTACCTCACACATAGAGTCCCAGGAGCAGTGCTTAGAGTGACCCGAGGAGCAAGCACTTTCTCCACTCTTGCTCTCACTGGCATTTTGACTGTTTACTTTTGCTTTTGGAAGCAAAAGGTGCTTCAAAAAGGTGCTTCCAAAAGCAAAAAACAAAAACAAAGAAAACAGACAAAAAACACAGCAGAGGCGGCTTCCTGTATGCGAGTTTGTCATGGCTGTGAGTCATGGGGGGAAGGGGGCTGCGCATGGCACCTCCCCATTTATTGGGTTCATCCGCTGAACCATGTGAGTGATGGCTGCATGGCGGGGTTGCATGGAGCAAACCCATGCTCCACTGGGTTACTGTCTCATCAGCTAACCACCTTAGAGTTCAGAGGGAGAAAATACTCAAATAAAATGATGATTGTATCTGTGCTTCAGTTGATGATTGCTAGCTTTAAAAATGTTTATTTTTATCGTTGAAAAGTCATTGTCAAAAATATCTATAGTGGGAGATTAAAATCTTTTCAATGTGGCTCTATAATAGAGAGGTACTTTGAAACAATCCTGTATGAAAACAAAATAGCCAAATTAAATTGTCAGATTAATAGATCAGAAAAATAAAACATTAATTGAAAGTGTTTTTAAAAGAATGTAAGAGTAATCGCTAAGCATGTCTTTGAGTTAGAGCAAGTTTAAAAAATAGTCTGTGCTATGCTTCCTTCTCAGTTCTGTGTTATGCATAAGGAGACCCACACCTTTATTTTATTTTATATAGATTTTTATCCCGCCCTTCCCTCAAAAAAGGTCAGGGTAACTAACAAGATAAAAACATATATAAACACACATAACCCCAACCCCTCCACCCCAAACCCCTCACAACCTCCATCTATCACCTCCCCATTCCCCACATCCAACCCCTCTCACACCCTTACCCTAAACCCAACTCCCCTATCTCCACCTGTCAGATGCCTTTTCAAATAGTACTGTGAGGTACTGTTTGTCTACATTTCTTGTCAGCCCATGTCAAAAATGGTCTAATAGAACTGGAAAAAGGACAGGAAAGGGCAACAAAGATGGTCAAGGGTATGGAACAGCTTCCATATGAAGAAAAACCAAGAAGATTAGGGCTTTTCATCTTAAAAAAGAGATGACTGAGGGAGTGTATGATATAAATATGTAAAACCATGAATGGTGTACAGAAAGTAAATCAGACTGAAGTGACACCCAATGAAATTAACTTGCTGCAAGTTTTAAACAATCATAAGGAAATACATTTTTTCACACAGTGCACAATTAATTTACGGAACTAATTTCCATGGGATGTTGTGAAGATCAATAGTATAACTGGGCTAAAAAAAGGATTAGATGAGGTCATGGAAGATAGGTCCATCCATGGTTATTAGCCAAGATGGTTACCAAGAACTTTCTGGCAACCTCCAACTGCTTGGAACTGGGAGTAGAGGAGAGGTCACAGGGTTATGACATGGATCACTCCACATGTTCTCTCTGTGTGTACACTTCCTCAGAAGCATCTGGAGCAGAGTGCTGTTGGAGACAAGAAGAGGGAGTACCGGGTCTGGACAAATATGCTACTGCTTATATTTATGACTGGAATTCAGGCAATGTAATTATTAATTTCTTCCATGTTTTCATATCACAAGAACTCTCGCAATTTTCTTAATTTCTTCCTATTACTTTAATTAGAAGCCTTAGGGCCAGTTTCTGCTGCTTGTCATGCTGGTGGTAAGATCAGTGGAGTTATTTTGGATTTACATAAATGTAACTGAAACGTATGCAGCAGAGGTCCTTTTTACACAGACGCCCCCCCCCACGTGTGCGACTGCATGGGCGAGGGGGGTGCATCCATGTGAGCGCTGTGGGGATGCTTCACCCATCTCTATCGATCCCCCCCACACAGAGGCATTGGAGACAATGGAGGTGCCTATGTATGTGGAAATCAGTGAAGATGGGTGGAAATGGGTGTGCGTCTGTGTGCCGGCCCGCACATGTGCCACACACTTGCCAATGCCTCCATCCATCCCCGCAGACTGCGGTGCCTCTGCAGTCCATTTAAAAATGGCCTATTTCACGACCCACAGCTCTTTGCAGTTTCAGCTGCAATATCTCTTCCATAGGATTCTCTCTCTGAATTTTAGAGAGAGCCTCATTTAGCCATTGAACTTGGGGTCTCATACACACCAGTCTTCCTGCTGATATGTTTTTATAATTATTATAAAGGCCAGCTCGCATCCTCTGTTTTAATGCATGAACACTCTATTGCTTATAAAATTGGCAATATTTAACCTATGTGTCTGAAAACTGGTATATAGGATTGCTTGTGTGAGGGGTACAATCTATCCTACTTTCATGCAAATTGGACAAAAAACAAAAAGGTTGCAGAGGTTTGAAAATTGGAGTAAAATGCCTTTAGTTCTGGTTTCAGCTATGTATTTGGGAAGAGGAGACAACAACTTATGAAGGAATATATTCTTGGGAATTTCTAAACTACTAGTATCTACAGTACCCCAGACCTCTGCCCCACATTCCAGTTGAGAGATTACCTTAGCCTTAAACCTTAAGGGCTGGTTCCACTAAATTGCTCCCAAAGTGTCTGGAAAAAGATAAGACTGCTTCCATATTTCTTATACCTTTCTTCGTAGCTTCTGTAAAGCGGGGCCCCAATCACCGGAATGCAAGAAGGAAACCCCTAGATATTTAAATACCTTGACCTGATCAATAATATGACCATTCATATGCCA
This sequence comes from Sphenodon punctatus, assembly GCA_003113815.1. Lineage (NCBI taxonomy): Eukaryota > Metazoa > Chordata > Lepidosauria > Sphenodontia > Sphenodontidae > Sphenodon > Sphenodon punctatus. Next base: position 95,975 of record QEPC01009804.1, on the reverse strand, counting down.
CTTAGAACGTTTGACATTTTGTCCAAAGACCATAATCTTGGTAGTCATAGTTTATCTTCAGATGCTCCTGTTCACAATATGTTACTAGATCTTTTAATAATCTTCTCATACCAATTGATGTCTGAGACAAAAGCACCATGTCATCAGCGTAGAGGAGAACAGAAACAGTCCTCTAGGTGGAAAATAAAGGTCTCCAGTTAATGCATTGATTACATCATTAACATACAAACTGAAAAGAATGGGAGCCAAAAGGCAGCCTTGACTAACTCCCTTAGAGACATACAGTTCATTAGTTCACCTGAACATCTCATCCTTACTTTTGCAATGGTCTGGACATGTAACACTTTAAGTAATGCCAACAACCTTGGTTCAATTCCCGCCAGTTCCAACTTATCTCACAGGTGTTTTCTATTGAACAAATAAAATACTGCCTCCAGGTCCATAAATGTGGCAAACAGAGTTTGTATGGGAACTGTGAAGAAATTGTAAGGTGCTGGAGAGGAGAGAGGGTGCCTAGAATTTCAGAGTGACAGCAGGTCAGCCCAGCAGCAGCGGGCCAGGCTGGGCTGGCTTGCACATTGCCCAGGCTAGTTAAAGTGCCTCAGTAACACCTCATTACCCTCCTCCTGCGGTGGTGTAGAGGATTGTGTGTATTTCTGCTGCTGCAGTGTTTCTTCAGCAAACAATGCACGCTTCATCAGGCGTTGCCTGCTGTGCAGCAACTTTAAATTGCTCCACAGCAGCAGACGTTAACACAATCCCTTGCTCTGCAACAGCAGGTGAGTAATAAGACATTAACAGGGAACTACCCAGAGTTGGTAGGGCTTCAGGGCCTCTTTACTCGGTGCTGATGAGGTCCTAGTGAGGAAGTTCAACAGCTGCAGAGAGACTATGCAAAGTTCCTAGGAGTGGAGGGCACCCAGTGCCTTGCTGGAACAAGCCTTTTAAGTAAGGAAAGGGAAGGTGCCAGGGAAAGAGACTGGTTGCAGGGAAGGATTTGTTAAACAACACCTGTTGTATCAACAGACAGTGATTTATCTTGCTGTCCATGCACCTGTGGTTTTAGTGTGGGAAAGCATGTTTTGCAGCCTGTACATAGAAAGTCAGCAATGGAATAACAATCTTGCCACTGATTTCAGAAGTGCCTATAGTTCAATCTTTATTTCTGATAAACACCACTCATAAGGATAGTACTTTTTGCTAGCTTAGTAACAAGTGTAATCTCAAAATAATTTGAGACTCTTAAATTAGGAACCTGCCTGACCTTGCTGACTGGTCTGAAGTCTGAACAATTTGTTCACCAAGAGAGGCAGATTTGGCAGCACTTCTCGTAAACTGCAGCCACGGGAGGCCCTGGATTCAATGGAAATTGTTTCCTTCGGTTAGGCTTCTTTTGGTGAGATGCCACCCCCCCAGGATGAGAATTCACAGTGTGTGTTGTGGGGTTAGGCGGACAGATGCAAACAATGGCTTCTGTATGTGTCTGTGAAGAAGGCGGTGCTGGCAGTGCCCATAAATGACTTTAACAACCTCAGACCAACAGTTTTCCTGTGAAAATAGCTTCAGAAAATAAATAGGTATACAAATATTCAGCCCAAGTATCAGTCAGCACAGTTGTTTGAGCTAAACTCGTCTGTCACATGATGGATGAATTTGGCCCTTTGAGTCAATTTTCCACTTTCTGCCAAAGCCCACTCACTGGTCATGAGATCTGAGAAAGTGATATTTGGAAGATGCTGTTGAGATACTAACTGGTGAGAGACATAAAGGGGAAGGCTGTAATTTTGATTATGATCTTCTGTTTAGGCCTTGTGTTGTACAAGTCTCCCTGCAGCAAGATATATTATCAACCAAAAAGTCAATAAGCTGATATCTGCTGGATTCATTATCAATTACAAGTTGTTCCATCAGCATTTCCAAAAAACGAGCCCTCCCCTATGACAGTGTCTGTGAATCAGCAATGTCAATGGCTCCGAAACATTTTAGACCCACAGGATCTTTGTCAACCTTCGGAATTTTTCATTGACCACCATGAACCTTTATCAGACTTTTCGTTGAAAACACTAGAGATGACACCAACAAACACACATGGAGTGCTGTGCAGGGAGTCAGACCAATGCCTCCGTGTGACAGAAGTTGCTTTGGTTCAGGCCAATAATGGCTTGGCATGTTCAAACAGGTTCCCACAGGAAAATATCACATTTTGGGTGTGTTTAGACAAGCACCTCCCCACCCATCATGTATGTTGCAGGGCTGCATTGGTGCTCTATGCAGCCCCACAACATGCGTGATGGGAGGCACTTGTCTAAAAACACTTTCTGATTATACTGATTGGCAAAGTGGGGTGGAGCAAAATAATGAATCTAAATTCTTCACAAGTGTCAGCTATAATTTAAGTCATATGAAATATGCCTTCAGTTGTATAATAAACATTAAACTGTAAATTGAGGCCTAACTGCTATGTCTCTTGGCATAAAGAACTCCAGCCCCCAAAACCCTGGGAAAGAATTGGCAGGAAATTCTAAGTGCCAGGACCCTATCTTTCATGAGCCCCCCTCCCCCACTCCAGGCTCCTTCAAACTGCATCAGGGGCCTGGACAAGCAAGGAGGCAGGTATCAGGCACCACCTGCTCACTCACCTCTGACTGTCAGGACCTGGACTGACAGAGACAACAGGTGCTTCCCTCACTACACTGACGGAGGGCTGTTGCACTGACCCTGCAGGAGCCCCCAATCTTGAGCTATCACTGGGGTCTCTCCCAGAGCCCAACCTCTGTCCCAGGTCCTTTCATTCTGACCCCTACTTGCTTGACGAAGGACCCTGTGAAGTCCGAAAGCTTGCACATTTCCACCAACTAACGTTGGTCCAATAAAAGATACTATTTGAACTAAATTTTGTTTCCGCCTCCTTACTTTCGTTGTGAGACTACAGTGAACTACAGCCTTCAAGCAACAGGGCTCCTGCCTGCTGCTTCCCAGTCCAAAGCCAGGACAAACCCAAAGTGTATTAAAAAATCCTCCCTAATGTTTTTTTTTATGTGCTCACAAATGCTTCTACGGTGGGACTGGAGGGGGTGGAGATTCGGAAGGGGGCTGCTGTACTACATCCGTTTTTAGTTGAATCTTTATTCTGACTCAGTAACCTAAATTATTTTTTTCAGTCTGGTTCTGGTCCAGCAATGGTTCAGTTTCTCTTCTGGTTCAAGAAAAAATAAAAGTTCAAACTGTTTTTCTCTTTTGGGTTTGGCTCGACTTCCTAGTCCCGAGTTTGTCAAAAGCAACATTCTTTGCTTTGATTGAACAATATTAATGAGCTGGATGTGGCTGTTATTAAGTGATTTTAACATTTAATATAGTTCTGCAAACCCCTTAGTATGTGGGTCACAGTTTGGAAACTGCTGAGCTATGTGTTGTCAGTTATGACAGGCATTCGGGGCATGTTGGATAACTGTGACGTGTAACATAAACTGAACAACAATTGTAAACTCTGCTGATAGAACCAAGAACCTAGGGACTTTGCTGAAAAGGAGTTAGGGTCTGGTTTGCCACGGAGGGCATAAGACCTTCACAGTAACCTGCATTGAAATTCTTCATTGAAAAATGGCACTATGTACGTGCGTAACTCCTTACGCAGCAAAGCGAGGGGTGGGTTTCTGCAGAAATCCCCTGAACCTGGAACTGCATTCTGAGGCAGATTCCCTCCATTAAAGACACAGTGCCCTGAGAAGACTCAGAGGAGGATGTGACTTTTGACCTGGAAGGGGAAGGAGCAGAGTGAACCGTGAGAAGGACTAAGGTAAGGATGGGAGAGTCTTCAGCCAGCAGGCTGCTGGGGAGGAGTGTGTGACAATGGGAGACCTCTCCCCACAAGTCTGGGCTCTCCTCTGGGAGCCTGGTGACAGGCCCATCCTGGGACCTGAGGACAAGTGGACTCCTGGTAGCCCAGAGAGGAAAAAAAAACCTGTCCAGATTCAGCAAGGCCCAGACCAGAGTGTAGCCAGCTGGCAGAGACGGTGACAGAGCTAGACTGAGTCTGCTCTAGGGATATCAGGGTAAAGATTTTTGGGATCCATTGCAGATTTGGATCCATAATTTATGGATTAATTAATTACAGATTCAGAGATACCATTGAAGTAAATGGGAAACCGATCCATACTCCTATCTGTAGGGGGCATGGATCTGACCTTCCCTTTCGCTATCCCTCGGGGGCCTGGAATAGTACTTGCCTTGGAGGGCTTGACTGAGGCTCTGCCAGCCCGCCACTGCTGCGAGGGGCCTCCTGGCAGGCTTCCTTACTGCAGTGCACTGCCGAGCTCCCTGCTCCAGAACATGAATGGGAAAAATGGCCACTGGGGCCATTTTGTGCAAGTCGCCCTTAAACAAAAATGTTGCAGCCAAAATGACATAACAGGGGATCTGCAAATGGCAGGTCCCTGTTATGGGCTGCTTTGGATTAATCCGTAACCGCCCATTACGGACCATTGCGCATTAATCCAAATCCAAAATTGACATCTCTAAAAGACTGGTATCGTTCCCTGGTTCCTGGGTCAGTGGCCTGGACAAGGTCAGGGGTGAGTGGACCAAACAGAGAGGTTTTCTGGCTGGGGCTGATTGATGTCAATGAAAACTGTTTACTAGAGAAGTATTTTACTTTTTTTCCTCCCTCCCCTCCCGTCTTTCCCATTCTGTAAATAAAGTACATATTGTTGGTTTAATCCAATTATGAATTGTGAGAGGCAGTTAGCAAGGATTTGTTAAGGTAACAGATAAGGAAGGAGACATAAGGAGCAGATAAGAAATTGCTAAAGGTTTCCTGCTCTATTACCCCAAAAGTCAGGTAGAGACACCATCCATTAGCTGAGAAGGACCTAGGCCGCCAACATCCTCTTCACAGATAGAGGGACACTGGATAAGGGTTCCTGTGTGCATTCAAGCAAGTGTAGCCAGCATGAGTCCACCCTTACATGTGTAACATAAAGAAATATCATTCGCAAGCCATCAGGTCACAATAGTCAGCAACATTACTTCAGTCTCTGTGCTGAGACTCCCATTAGAATACCAAGTTGCAAATCTGATAGTCTCTAGAAATCTAGTAGGAAGAGGTATCCTAGAGGGGTTTCTCCATTTCCCCTCTATCAGTCTCAGTGATAAGCGCATACGAAATATGCAAGATAGAACCAGATATACTGTAACAAGAGTAGAGGGAAATATTTGGGGGACCTTCGTACCCTTATTATTACTTGTACTTCACAGCATGAAACCCCTAACTAAGGCAGCTGGGAGGGGAAGTGCTTCCAGCTGGTGGAATGTTAGCTGGGAAAACTGAAAAGTCTCATGTTGTTGCTATTTTCTTTATGCTCTAAGAGTCCTGGACACTTATGAAAACTGCTGGAGCAACAGCAGCACTGCTATGGGCTTGATGACCTACGCTGTGTGCTCTAGCAAAGAGTGGGGAGGAGGCGAGGGGGAGAATACAATATAGTGACTTAAAATATAGCTCCACTCAAAGACCATGAATTAATACCAGTTGTTGAGGAAGCAAAAAAAAAAAAAAAATGAGGAGAAACTATGCAAATGAAATGTGATTATCCTGATCAGCTGGTGAAGTGCAGAGTTCCCATTCCTATCATGAACAGATAGCTCTGCTAGGGTTCCCAATACCGTTTACAGTGGTGAAGCTGTAATGGAGCTAGTAGCAAAGGGAACTAGGCCATATTCACACGTAAAACTAAACTAATTTATCAAAAGTCAAACTAATTATTCAGGTTTTAGTAACTCACTTTGGAATCATTCACACTATGCTCCTAAAACAATTTAGTATCACCACTGTGTCAGGCCAAAGCGGCGTGCCTCCAGGTTCACGGGGAGCCGCGACGGCACCCCGGCATGCAGACAGCCACCCCGACAAACAAAGGAGAACCCTCGGGGCCTTTGTGGGGGCCCCGGGGTAGCAAGGATGATCCTGCAGTAGGAGGCAGGCTACAGGGAACAACAGAGACAGAGGGCGGGTCCCAGGGAGGTTCCGCCGGTGCTCCTGGCACCGCTGGGCGCATGCACACTGACCGTGGGCCCCCGTGGTGCTCAGAATGCCTGCATCAGCAGGCGCTGTGTTGGGGCAGGGCCTAGGGAATAAAAGTGGAAGTCTGGCTAGACTCCTTGCCGGTAATCCCTGTGAGACTGACCTTGCTGTACCTTGGAGCATTCTGCCTTGACTGTAGCTATACTCTGTGT
>QEPC01009804.1:68938-82623 GCA_003113815.1 Sphenodon punctatus | reverse complement strand
CGAGGAGAGGGAGAATTTGTAGTGGAGGAAGTCAGGGAGGGAGCAGGATTTGCACCAGAGGTGTTTGGCAGCCTGGGTGCAGGAGCGGAGGTAGCGGATGTTAGGGGTGAGCCAGGGGAGGGGGTTTTGGGATGGGGCGGGAAGAGAGGGGGGCAAGAGAGTCAAGGGTTGAGGAGAGAGGTGTTGAGAGCGGAGATGGCAGAGTCAGGGGAGGAGGACAAGAAAACGGAGGGGAGGTGGGGGGACAGAGAGGAGGCAAACTCCATGGGGGTAATGGCCTGCATATTGTGGAAGGAGCGCAGAGAGGGGGAGGAGGGGGGTTTGGTGGGAGAGGCTGAAGGAGGCGAGGAAGTGATCAGAATTATGGCAGGGATCAAAGGAGAGGTCAGCAAGAGAGAAATTTCGTGAGAAGATGAGGTCGAGGGAGTGGTCATTGGTATGGGTGGAGGAATTGGTTCAGAGTCGGAGATCAAAGGAGGAGGTCAGGGAGAGAAAGCGGAAGATAGAGGGCGTGGAAGGTGTGTCGACGTGAATGTTGAAATCACCAAAAATGAGAACTCCAGTAAAAATCAGTGAAGAACTTCATATTAGCATTTCCCTTTTTTTAATGGGAGAGTCAACATGTGTCCGTCAAACATTCCTGTTAGGAGGGGGTCCACACCGCCATTTTGCATGGGGCCTCTACTTCCCTATCTCTCACCGGCCAACAGTCTCACTTCTGTTTTGCTTCTGTCCCAAGCCCCCTGCATGGCCAAATAAGGGCCTTCTGGCTATAGTCTTTACTCCTGAGGAGTCTCTTTGAATTGGCCTCAAAAGGAAGAGTCTTGTGAAGGCTGCAGGCACAGCACAGTGCAGCATGAGCAATGCTGTTTCCATTGTTTAGTGCCTTAAACATGATTTTCTACAACAAAACAAAGAGGATTTTACACTGTTGACACTGATCCTCGTGCTTAGGAAAGGGCACTTGTGCAACATTTTGTGGATCAACTTATCTGCCATGGGCTTCTGTTGTACTTTTCTCATCATTGGGGAAGAAATAAAAGCCATTCACTTAATCCTCTGACCACTTTGTTTCTTGATGGTCCTTGAAAGACCAGGGCCCCTAAATGGTGATTAAAGACGTGGAGACCTTTATTCGGCAGGTATTCATTCCCTTCTCTCTTAACCTCTCTCAGTTTAAAGGGGACAGAGCTGTTTTTTCAAGCTGAGTAATGGTGTTTTAATTAATGCCACAGAACTTTGAGTGTGTGTGTGTCTGTGTGTGTGTGTGTCTGTGTCTGTGTGTGTGTGTGTGAATCCCAAAAGGAAAAAAAGGAAGATAATTATATTGGGCTTTTAATCTTTTTATTATGCTCTTAGGTTACCTTTCAGTAAATTCTCCCTAGAACAGTGGTGTTGCTCCATGGGCTTAGATAGTGTTTTCTCTATCATAAACTTGCTGGGCTGTACATATTGTGCTATGCTAGAACAGGATGCAGGAGACTTCCCCCCTTTTCCAAACAGGTTTAGTCGTAGAACTTGTGACGCCTGGGGGGGAAAGTAAAATATGGGCCCCATTGTTGCTGCTACTCCACAGCAGGCCCCGCTCCTGCTGATCCCGTTGGTGGCAGTGGGGTTCCACAGCCTCCAGGACTGGTGGTAGCAGCAGCAGTGGCTCTGGCAGGGGGCACAGGGGAGAGGGGGTGGCAGTGGCCCCAGAGGGAATGGAGGTGAGAGGCCTCAGTGGTGACAGTGTGAAGCCCTTGGGAAGCACAGAATTTAGGGTAATTGCCCCATTCACCCCACTCTTAGGGTCTTTTTAAACAAGCAGGATTTCTCCCGCAGTTTAAACCTGCAGCTCTTGGACACCTCCGCGGGGGATGGGGTGGGGTGGGGTTTGAGGCTGCTTTTAGACGATCACGCTGTGCGCTCACGGGGGGTTTCCAAAACCCCGCGAGGAGAGATTACACGTGACGCTGCCGGCAATCACGTGCCTGATATGCGCTGTGCATTCTTTTCAAGCCGCGAACTGACTGGGAGCCTGATTGAGGTAGGTCATTCACGGCTTGAAAAGAATGCGCGGTGCCATATCAGGCGCGTGATTGCCGGCGGCGTCACGTGTAATCTCTCTTCGCGGAGTTTTTGAAACCCCGCACGAGCGCACAGCGTGATCGTCTAAAAGCGACGCTCCTCCGTGAACCGGAAGTTGCCTGGGTACCATTAGAAACAGCGGTGCCGGGTGATTCCCGGATGTTTTGAGACACGGCATAGTAAGACCTTGATTACTGGGCCCTCAGATCGTATCTAATTCCATATTGTAATGTGATGCACATAAACTCTTGACCCCCTTTCTGTGAGAGTTTGACTTCAGGCCTTCTAAAGGTTCCATCCAAAAGCTGGTGCAATTATAATTATTATTATTATTTTATTAATTTATTATTATCAAGCATTTATATAGCGCCAGCTACTGCTTGGTATGTATTGGGCTGAAGAGAGCTTCAAACTCCTTAGTTTGAGGGTGACATTAGTCAGAGGGTGCCACTGACTCAGGTGGCAAACGTGCAGCAGACCGTTGTCTATGTAAAACAACTTGCTACGTGTTTGCCACTGGCTTGCTCCTCACACATGCCTCTAATTGCTGTGGGCCGGGCGTAAATGAGGAGAAGCAAGAACATAGCTATTTATTTATTTATTTATTACATTTTTACCCTGCATCCTCCCACACAATGGCGGCTCAGAGCAACAACAACATACAAAAATACAATAACATACATAAAACAAAGTATTATAATATTAAAATTACTAAAAAGGCTAAATGCTAAAGGCAATAAAAATACCCTCCCAACCCCCCTGCCTACCCCCTTCCCCGAAGGCCCGGCAGAACAACCAGGTTTTACGTGATCTTCGGAAAGAGGGAAGATCCAGGGATAAACGGGCCTCCATTGGGAGGAAATTCCACAGCCTAGGTGCAGCCACCGAGAATGCCCTCCCCGCCGTTGCCATCGGAATACCGGGGGACCTCAAGTTGGGCGCCCCCGGCCAACCGCAGGGGCTGCAAAATGACCTGAGGCTGTCTCAGAGATAAGAAGATCCCAAGCTGGTTAGGGCTTTAAAGGTCGTTACCAACACTTTGAATTGGGCCCGGTAGACTATAGGCAGCCAGTGCAGAGAACAGAGCATAGGTGTAATGTGCTCATGGCAACCGGTCCCTGTTAGGAGACGAGCCGTCGTATTCTGCACCAGCTGCAGCCTCCGAACCGTCTTCAAAGGTAGCCCCATGTAGAGTGTGTTACAGTAGTCCAGTTGAGAGGTAATGAAAGCATGGATGATGGTTGCCAGGTTCGAGTTGGAGACATACGGCCGAAGCCGTCGCACCCGATGTAATTGGCTAAATGCTCCCCTTGCACCACAGCCTCCACCTGACAATCCAGGTGGAACTGTGAGTTGAGGAACACCCCCAAACTACAGACCTGGGCAGCCAGAGGGGGGCAGACCCCGCCAATAACAGGAACTACCCCCTCCCCCGGCCCTACCAACCAGCATCACCTCCGTCTTATCGGGATTTAGCCTCAGTCGATTCGCCCTCATCCAGTCCCCCACAGCCGCCAAACACTGGGTAATCACCGAGACTGCCGGGCCTGGATCTTCAGAAAACGAGAGGTAAAGTTGTGTATCATCGGCGTACTGACGACATCGTATACCGAACCATCTCATGACCTCCCCCAAGGGTTGCATATACACACTGAACAGGAGAGGGGACAGAATAGAACCCTGAGGGACTCCACACATGAGGTCCTGGGGAAAAGATGTATATTCCCTGATGACCACCCACTGAGAGTGAGTTCTCCCTACCAGGAATGAGTGGAACCTTTGAAGAACAATCCCACTCACCCTGGCCCAGTCCCGCAGCCTTGTCACCAACATCTCGTGATAAACGGTATCAAATGCCACCGACAGATCCAACAAGATCAAAATAGATGAGCTGCCCTGATCTAATTCATGGCGTAGGTCATTGATCAAGGCCACAAGTGCAGTCTCCATGCCAAACCCTGGATGAAAGTCGGACTGCAAGGGATCAAGAAAACTGACCCAGTCCAGATGCCCCTGTAACTGCCAGGCCACCACCTGTTCAATAACCTTCCCTAAAAAGGGAAGGTTAGAGGCTGGCCGATAGCTGGCCAGGGAGTCAACACTCAAGGATGGTTTCTTGAGCAGAGGCCGCACCACCGCCTCCTTGAGGCGCTTCGGCACTCTGCCCTCCCTAAGGGAGGCATTGACCACCCCCACCAGCAATGGCCCTAATGTCTCCTGGCTGTCCTTCACCAGCCAGAACGGGCATGGATTTAATTCACAACAGGTGGCCCACACTGTTCCAAGGACCAGTGGGTCACACATCAGTGGGTGACACCCACTGAAACTGATCCCACAAATACTGACATGATGGGACTTCCTCTACCTCTAGTTCACTATCTGTCACAACTGCAGCATCGAGGTCGTGATGAATCTGAGTGATTTTATCCGCAAAAAAGTCAGCCAACATGGCACAGCGGGTACTGGAAGAGTCCAGTTCCAGGCGGAGATAAACTGGACTGACCAGCCGCTGCACCACCTGGAAAAGCTCCGCTGGATGTGACTTTGCAGATGCAATGAAGGCAGCAAAGAATTCTTTCCTTGCTTCCCACACTGCCACAGCATATGTTTTAAAACTAGCTTTTTGCCGCAATCAGTCGGCTTTAGTGTGAGTCCGACGCCACCATCACTCCAACCGCCATCCATCTTGCTTCATCTGGTGTAAGTCCTCCATGAACCATGGTGACCCACGCGTTGGCTTTCCAGAAGTGGACGCCTAGGGGCCATTCGGTCAATGGCCTCAGTCAAATACCTGTTCCAAAAAGCAATTAGGCCATCGAGCGAATGGCCATCGAGATCAGGAGGTAATTCCCCTAGAGCATTCCGGAACCTTTCTGGTTCCATAAGTCTCTGGGGGTGGACCCAACGAACCGGTCCTATACCTTTCCGGGGGCTGACATGCGCCAAGAGCGTAGTCTGGAGGAGGTAATGATCCGTCCATGACGGGTAAAGTCACATCCCCCACCACCAGATCCCCCGCCTCAAGGCCTGTGCAGAATATCAGGTCAAGGGTATGGCCCCCCTCATGTGTTGGGCCCCTAACCATCTGAGACAGTCCCATGGTTGTCATGGCGTCCATGAATTCATGCTCTGCTCCCCCAAGACTGACGTCGGGGTGGATATTGAAGTCCCCCAGGACCAAAGTCCTCGGGAACCACAAGACCACCTCTGGCACCAGTTCTGCTAGAGCGTGTAGGGATGTTGCCATACAGGTAGGTGTGCAGTATATCATTAACAGCTCTAATCTGTCTCCAGCCAAATCGAACACAAGGTGGACCCCCTCCATGCCCATGATAGTCTGCACAGGATACCACCTCACAGACCAGGTATCCTTAAAAACAACAGCTACACCGCCTCCCCGCCCCTCTGCCCTGGGCTAGTGCTGTACAGAGTACCTGGCCAGAACAAGGTCAGCCAATATTGGCCCCGACTCATTGTCCTGCCAGGTCTCTGTAATGCACACGAGGTCGGCCGGCCGATCCAGAATTAACTCGAATCGTCATTGATTTATTACTAACCGACCTCACATTCAACAGCAGCCGACCCAGACCAGGGGTACCCCTGATCTCGATCCCTGTCATATCTGCCTGGGGGCCTATCCGAGGAACAGGAATCAAATATCTGTTCCTCCTAATTGCTGTTCTTTGCCTCCCAGTATGACCATACTTGCCCAGCCCATCACGACCCCAATGGCTGCGTCCCCCTCCCCCTGACCCTTTCCCCCCCCTTCCCCTGGTTGTTGCTTCGCTGGACCCTCGTGGACCAACCCTCCCCCCAATAATTCCCTCCCCCCTCCTATATCCCCATATCCCCACCAACTTCCTTCCCCTACCCCCCATTGGTCCCCCCCTCTCACAGAGAGACAAAACCCTCCCCCCCGTTGTGTTGAACCCCCCTCACACTGGGGGGACCTCCCCAAACCAGTCCCCCCTCCCCCATACATTAGGGGAGGAGGTCATCCCCACATCCCCGTCCCATCCATCCCCCCCCTCCCCCGGTGGGATGGAAGAGGAGGTGGTGGAGTTGCGCTGGGAGCCCGTGAGCACTCTCTGGTGCCGCTGAATCCCTGCTGGGTGTGTGTTCCATTCCAACTTCTGAACCAGGGCCCATCCTGACCTAGCTATCCCCTTGAAGAGCATGTCAGGGCAGGATTTTGTGCCCTGACATACACAAGAGAAGCCGTGGCAGATCCCTGTTCGCACCGGCTCTTTCCTGTCAGCCGGGTCCTCTGCGCTGCCACGTCTTCCCTCGCTCCTCCCTCTGCCACCACAGATGGGAACGCAGCCCAAGGCTGTTATGTCTGGTGACAGCCTGTGGAGAATTGGTGGGATGAAGCAGAGCTCTTGCAGGCCCTAGAGCCCCGTCAGACTATGCTTTATCCTCACAGAGCCCTGAAGGCGTTGATGGGGTGAAATGTGATTTGGTGAGGCTATTGCATTGAACAGGCAGGATTAGGGTAGGGTTGCCAGATTCTTTCGAGGACACTTATGAGAAGTACACGTTGCAGGGCCTGCATTGGCACCTAAGATGCCAATGCAGGCCCTGCAACATGTATTTTTCATAAGTGTCCTGAAAATGTTTGCCTGTCTGGCAACCCTAGGTTGGAGTTTGGGGTGTATTTTATATCTGGATTTATTGTTAAATGTTTTTAGCCACCCTTAGCCTTTGGGAAAGGGCAGGATACAAATCAAAATAAATAACATATTGTAGTGTCCCTTGAAAGCCCTACTCCACTGTCCTTCACCCTGCCAGGTGGGATGAAGGGTGATGAAGCAGCTCTCTGGTGGGCCCACAAGAGCAGAGAGCCCCCCAGGCTGTGGTGGAGTGAAGTATAGTTCTGGTGTGGAGGAGTGTTCTCTTCCCCAGGAAGGGCAGCTGCGATAGGTAATCCCCTGGACCCCCCCTGAACTGCCTCCAGCACTCCTGGGGGGGGGTGTCCCGGCTGACAGGACCACCGCTGCAGTCACAGGCCCCATTCGCCCACCCCAGCTCCAGCATGAGCTGCCACCTGACAATAGTTGGTCCATTTATACAAAGAGTTGCTGGGCAGGCACGGGGTGGACTTTCCCATAGCTGGTGTTACATCTGGGGGCACCCATAGATGGTAGGTGTGAGGGGCCAGAAATACACATTGCTTCGGCATTGATGCCTTTCTTTGTGACAGTGTGTGACTGGCAGCAGGAAGAGAAAGGTACAGAAAAGCTGGAAGTTAAAGGCCTACTTGGCTAGTAGAAAATGCTTTCAACTTTGTCTCCCATGATTGTGGCTCTAATGACAATGACATCCAGGAATTCCAAGGAGAGAGTTCATTATTGACCAGCACTCTTTATCCTCAGGCCCAGCTATTGTAAAGCTGATTAGTCATATGTGTCTAACTTAAAGGTGTTGACCCAAATTTGGGGCTATTAAAAGGCTAAAGGTCAACTGGCAGCTTTAGGATATTTCAGAGGATGCAAACTATAATGAGAGGAAAGCATTTAAGTTAAGAAGCGACATAGTGACTGGATGGATGAGCATTATGGTAAGAAACGGAGCAAAATTCAGGAGTGGATTCTTTTTCTTGGGTGAATTTCTATACAAGCAGCAGTCATTCAAACATGCAGTTGAACCTATTTAGAAAGGGGTTAAAAGGGGTCGTAAATCTTTATAGGAGCTGAAGATCCACACTAGAAAGCTAGGTCTGATTTTGAAAAAAAATTTTTTACATCTGTTTCAGGTTCTCAGCCTTATCTGGTTCAGCTGTCTTTGCTCTTTGTGGTTGCACACAAATACCATTAAACAAAAGTCCTTTTGCAGTTGCTGAGTGGCAGGTATAGGGTATCTACTGTGAGCAGCACTGACTAGGACACAGAAGGAAAGGCGGGGAGGGGGGGTTCTTCGAGAGTTATTGCTGTAGACAGCCCCCAAAGCCTGGCTGATTGACATTGTAAATCTATACAGAGGGGTTGTTTGAGGGGAGTCTGTCAGATTGACAGTGTAAATGTGTAACACACACAGCCTGTGAGAGAGGAGTCTGCCGGCGGGTGGGAGAGCGCTGGCTGAGTGTTGGTCACACGGAGATTGAATTACAGCTGAATTAGATCAGAGCTGTGGGAAACAGCACCTCCTAAACACACAAGTCTCCTGGGGGGGGGAGAGATGGTGGCGGGCAGCTGCGGTGAAGTACTGAGGGCAGCTAACAGAAGCTAGCAGCTAACTTAATTACTGTGGACCTCTCCACAGCATGCTTGCCAGCGTTTGTAGACTCCAGTGTTTGAGACTGAAAGGCTCCATGGTGTCAGACCAAAGATGGGGCAGGCAGCATTAATACACACTTTTGTCTTGAAGGGAGGGCAAGGGGAAAAGCGAGAAAGAGAATGTGGGTGGATTTGAAGGGAAGAGGAAACCTTCTGAGGGGTAGTATGGGAAAGGTCTGGATGGACCTTTTAGCCCCACAGCTGTAGGGAGGGGTCAGACCCCAAAAGGGATTTTGGTGGCTTTAACTGATGCCTTTTAAGACCGGATGTTTTAAAGCATTTTGCTGGCATTGGGGTTGAAGAATCTTAATACCCTCCCAGCCCCCTCGTATACCATCAGCCCCTTAATCCTTTTGATTTTCCATGTACCCTGCTGGCATCCTGCAAACCTGGAATATGATTGTCTTTGGGGTCGCCTTGAAAACGGACCCATTTTAAGCTCTTTTTTGTAAAGGGCAAAAAGTCAGTTGGCTTTGAAATGAACTTGCTCAGCAGGGGCGAGGGAGGTATTTCCAGGAGACAGTGGGGAAGCATTTGTTTTCTTGGCTGGCACAGAAGCGCCTAGCTGCAATGCAGCGCACAATGCATGGCATTCTCTGGTGCAATCACACCTCGGCGCCTTAAAATGATCCCTTCCTCCCTCTCTGTCACTCAGCAGAGGCTGGAGAAGAAAATCACTGTGGTGGCTTTCACTGCCCTGGGAGGAAACCGTCTCCTTTCTGCTCACTTTCCCTCCCCTTAATCTCCTGGGCTTGCACATCTCATTGTGGGCACTGATGAGAAAATGACCTATAAACCATTTTACACAGCATATCAGGTTTTTATTATGCAACTCGCTTTCAGTACAATTCTCCTTTATTTGACCTTCCAATAGCTGTTGCATCACACAAAGCCTCTCAGCTGAGCTGAAGGCCTCCTCTCCAGAGCAGGTTCACTTGTGGTAAAAGGTGTGGCCTTAACATGTGTTTGCCATGGCAGTTTGGCTAACCCAAGTTTAACATGCTCATGTGGATGTGTGTTTAAATGCATTCTAGCTATGTATATGTACGAGATTTACCTCAGCCAGCTAACATGTGGTAGCTTGGTTACTCAAGCATTTTAAAATCTCTTGGCTAACACATGTTAAAAATCACACCCTTTCCCATGGACTAATCCATTGTATAAATGGGCCATAAAACCAGTTGAAAACACTAGCTGCCTCACCTATGATTTCCCCCTGCAGCTGTCCCGGAGTATCTAACCTTAGAGAACATTCCCCCTTCATGCTAATTCTCATGAGAAAACTACAGTCTAGAACAAGGACCTCAGTTTGTCATTAGAGCAGAATAACATGTGATCTCCACCCCAAGCCGTAGGGATGCCAAGTGGAGGACATGGTTAGATCAGGTTAGGTAGAGCTGGGGCCATTTCTGTGGGACAATCCTGTCTTCAACCCATTTGGGTACACACAAGAGTCTGACTACCAATGAAGTAGGAGGAAGTTTTATCATAGACTTTAGCAGTAGCAAGTTTGGATACCAAATGGGTGACATTTCAGATCAAAGTGATTTCAGATCAAGGTGCCCAGAAGGACAGCAAAAATGATCCAAAGCTAAATCCATATAAGAAGGAGACTAAGCGAGCTGAAAGGTGGAGACAGAGGGAGAAATAAAGTGTGAAGAAAAGAAACAGAACCTGTGGTACCATTGTGGGAATAACCAGGCTCCGAGATACAGAAGAGCAGGAAAAGTGCAGCGAGGCCTGTTGTTGGAATACAAACGTCGTGGACAGATGGAAAAAGGACAGAGAGAGAAAGAAGGAGGGAGATGATTTCCCCCTGCAGCTGTCCCGGAGCATCTAACCTTAGAGAACTGCCCGACTCTGAACAGTTGTACAAGAGCACTGACAGACTGGTTGGAATTTCTCCTTCTAGAGTTCTGATTCCTTTTGCCTGCCCCAAATCAGTCTCCTAAAAGAAACTCTGAAGTTGTGTGACTTTTCCTGATATTTATTTTAGTCCTCCCTCTAGAAATCCTTGAAGGATTATGATGAAATATTCAACTCTAGTTGGACTGTCTCTTAAATTCATGGCAAACAGTGGAAGCCTCATTATAACTCAAATAAGGCAGATCGAACTGATAAAGTTAATCCAAGAAATCCTAACAACTCCATAAGGCTGAGCAGCCCGGAGGGCGGCTGGAGGGAGCTGTGAAGGGGGGATTGAACTTTGCATGCTGCTGGGATCTGCTTCAGCTGGATGACTCTATGTCCCCTCCTCCACGGTAAACTACCTAACAACTCCATAAGGCTGAGCAGCCTGGCACCCTTGGCGGTGGCCGAAGGGCGAAGAGCCATTGGCGGGCGGAGGCGGCTACCAGCACAACTACAAGATCCATCCCAGCTCCCTCCCCCTTTGTAACCGACCCACCAAGATGCCTATCCTTATTTCTCACCCCCTCTCTCCCCCTTCCCTCTCAACTGCTTCTCCCCGTTTCTTTCCCCTCTCCTCCTGCCTCCCACTACGCCTGTCATCTCTCTCCACCGTCCCCACACCTCCTCCTCCTCCCCACCACCACTTTGTGCCCTCTGCCCTGGGGCCCGTCTCCCGCCGATCCCATCCCCCCCCTTCCCCNGAACTGTCGCTCCTCCGCTAATGAAGCTCCCTATATTCATGATCTTTTCTTCTCTCGCTCCCTTCACCTTCTTGCCCTTACTGAAACCTGGATCTCCCCCACTGACTCTGTCACCCCTGCCACCCTCTGCTACGGAGGTCTCTCCTTCTTCCACCAGCCCGGGGCCAAAGGTTGGGGTGGTGGCATAGGCCTCCTCCTTGCCTCTTCCTGCCAGTTTCAACCCCTCCCCTCTCCCCCTTCTCTCTCCTTCCCCTCCTTTGAGGCTCACTCCATACGCCTTTACTCCCCTCTCCACCTCCGTGTTGCGGTTATCTACACACCCCACCCCACCCCCGGCTCCCTCTCCTCCTTTCTTTCTAAGTTCGAGTCCTGGCTCATGCTATTCCCCTCTGATGATATCCCCTCATTCATCCTTGGTGACTTCAATATTCATGTTGATGCACCCTCTCAGCCTTGCATCGCCCGCTTCCTCTCCTTAGCCTCCTCCTTTAATCTCCACCTCTGGACTAGCTCCCCCACCCTCACTGATGGTCACTCTCTTGATCTTGTGTTCTCTAGGAACTGTTCTGTCTCCGATCTCTCCTTCGAGCCCCATCCCATCTCTGACCATTTCCTTACCTCCTTCAACTTCTCCCACTGCTCCACCTCCTCTTCCCCATCTCCCTGTCCCTTCCGTGATCTGCAGGCCATTGTGCCCCAGGACTTTGCCTCCTCCATCTCCCCTCTTCTCCCCTCAGTCTCCTCCTCCTCCCCCAATTCTGCCATCTCCACCTTAAACCCCTCTCCTCCCACGCAGCTCGCTCCCGTAACCCTTGCCCTTGGCTCACCCCACCATTCGCCATCTCCGCTCCTGCACCTGGGCTGCTGAACGCCTCTGGCACAAATCCCACTACCGCGCTGACTTCCTCCACTTCAAATTCTGCCTTTCATCGTTCAACTCGGCTATCTGCCTTGCTAGACAGCAGTACTATGCCTCACACATTGAGTCCTGCTCCTGGGACCCTCGCTGCCTCTTTTCTACCTTTGACTCCCTTCTCAAACCCCCCTGTCCTCCTCCTCCCTCTTCTCTCTCCGCTCAGGATCTTGCCCTATTTTTCACCTCTAAAATTGACAAGATCCACCTGGCAATCGCTTCCAAGTCCTCTCCCCCTACTGCTCAATGCTCAACTGGACGTGACTTTGTGGATGTGCTCAGCCACAGCATAGGCTTTTAAACTAGCTCTATGCTGCAATTGGTCCCCCTCCTTCCTCCCCCCACATTTATCCTGTCCTCCTTCCCTCCCGCCTCTATTGAGGAAATCTCCTCACTACTCTCCTCCTCCAACCCCACCACTTTCCCCCTGCACCCCATTCCTTCCTGCCTCCTGACCTCCATTGCTTCCACCACCACCCCTCCCCTCCTGCATATCATCAACCTCTCCCTCTCTAACGGCTCCTTCCCCTCTGCCTTTAAACACGCCACTGTCTCCCCCATCCTCAAAAAGTCCACTCTGGATCCCTCTGAACCCTCTAATTACCGTCCTGTCTCGCTCCTCCCTTTTGCTTCCAAACTCCT
Source organism: Sphenodon punctatus (assembly GCA_003113815.1). NCBI lineage: Eukaryota > Metazoa > Chordata > Lepidosauria > Sphenodontia > Sphenodontidae > Sphenodon > Sphenodon punctatus. The sequence continues at coordinate 70,111 of QEPC01009804.1, read as the reverse complement.
TGAATGCATTGTCCATTCCCATAGCCTCAACCTCCTCTCCACCAACTCCTCCCTTGACCCCCTCCAATCTGACTTCCGCCCCCTTCACTCCGCTGAAACCGCTCTTGCTAAGATCACCAACGATCTTCTTGTGGCTAACCGCCTTTACTCTATTCTTGTCCTCTTTGATCTCTCTGCTGCCTTCTACACTGTTGACAACTTGCTTCTGCTTGCATCGCTTCACTCCCTGGGATTCCAGGACTCTGTCCTCGACTGGTTCTCCTCCTACCTTTCTGACTGCTCCTTGAATCTCTTCCTAACTTCTCCCCCTCCTCCTCCCTGCCCCTCTTGGTTGGAGTTCCCCAAGGCTCTGTCCTTGGCCTTCTCCTCTTCTCTATCTACACCCAATCCCGAAGCAAACTCATTGCCTCCCACAGTTTCCAATGCCACCTATACGCTTACGATACTCAACTTTATCTCTCCACTCCTTCCCTCTCCCCCTCTGTTCAAGCTCGTCTTACCAACTGCCTCTCTGATATCTCCGCCTGGATGTCTCAATGCCAACTCAAAGTGGTGCAACACCAGCCCCGCACAGGCGGCCAGGGAGGTGGTGTAGCAATTATTTTTAGAGAAGACTGGCCTGTCAGGAGATATCCAGTTCAGGAGATTGCAGGTATTGAGGTCCTCCATGTGGTGTTTGATTTGGCTGGGGGCAAGCTAGGGGTGCTGCTGGTATACTGGGCCCCTTCCTGTCCAGCAGCATCCCTTACCCGCTCTAGCAGAGCTGGCCTTTGAGGTGGTGCTGGGCTCCTCCAGGACCTTGGTCCTGGGGGACTTCAATGTCCATGCCAATGCCGGCCTTGTAGGAGCAGAGCGAGAATTCATGGCCGCCATGGCAACCATGGATTTGTCCCAAGTGGTCACCTGCCCGACCCACGTGGGGGGGCATACCCTCGACCTGATCTTTGGCTCTGGCCTTGAGGCAGGTGGTCTGGTAGTGGGGGAGGTCAGGGCTATGCCCTTGTCATTGATGGACCATTATCTCCTCCAGGCCAGTCTCTTAGCGTGCTACCTCCAGAAGGGAAATGGAGCAGTTAGGTTGGTCTGCCCTCGGAGGCTGATGGAACCTCAGTGGTTCCAAGAGGTCCTGAGGGAATTAACCTTGGACCTGGACGGCCACTCTGTCGATGAGCT
>QEPC01009804.1:44824-61722 GCA_003113815.1 Sphenodon punctatus | reverse complement strand
CAGATTGTAAGCCCTAGGGGCAGGGACCGTGTCTATTTTATTACTTTGTAAAGTGCCAGGTACACTGCTGGCGCTATATAAATGTTTGTTAATAATAATAATAATAATAATAATATTAATTGTATGGATAACATTGGACAACATACAGTTATAATTAACCTGTGGAATTCACTGCCATGGGATGTTGTCCCCCACCCCGAAAAGAAGACACAGACACCGTTCTTATGGGGTAAATTAGGCTGCACCAAACTTTATTAGCCCAGTCGGGGGAGGAGGGGACTATGCCTCTCCGGGTCCTGTCAACCTTACCTGTTAACTGATAACTCAGCTAGAGTAAACTTAAGGCGGTGTTCCTCAGTACCGCAACAGTGCTAACCATAGCTGCTGCAATGTCACGCCTGCCCGACCGCCCCCAGTCGGATCAGGAGGCCGTTGCCTACCCAAGGAAAGAAGTGAGCCTAGCCTGCAAGGACCCTGGACTGCCCCTGTCCTAGGGCTCTGCGACCCGGCCCCCTTTCCTGGGTCCTGCATGACGCTGGCCGGGCAAGCGCTAGCGTTCATGTGGACCCCATCTTGTAAGGAGATGACCTGGCAGCAGACTATCCCTACCGTCTAACTTAACTAACTGGCAGGACTCCTGCTGTGCGACAGTTATTAATGTTATGCATACCCTTCCCACCTATAACTGATCAAGAATCAACACTGTGAGGAAGGTGAAAAAACCAACCAGGACCTATGCCAGTCATCCTGGTGGCCAAAATTCCTTCCTGGCCCTGAACCCAAGTTCAGCAACCAGTGCTACCCACAGAGTGTACAGGGAGGGTGGGAGGGTGCTCGCTCAGTGTTGCCCAGGCGTGGAATGGCGGGATCCATGCCTGGGTCAAGATGGCGGCTGTGAGCTCCCGCTCCTCACGAGAGCTCGCTTCGCGCCGGTTTTCCTTGCGTGCCGTACGCCCCTGCCCTCGCATGCCTTCTTCTCAGCAAGGGGGGGGGGAACAATGGCCACCGCCCTTGAGCCGCTCCCCGTACCGAGGAGGGTCGTGGGGCAACGAACCTTGTCCCCCTCCCCGAAAAGAAGACACAGACACCATTCTTATGGAGTAAATTAGGCCGCACCAAACTTTATTAGCCCAGTCGGGGGAGGAGGGGGCTAATAAAGTTAGCACCAGCTCGGCCACCTTTCCTTCAAGAGTCGCAAGTCGACCCATGAATTCGTTCAGGGTCTCGAGGACCGCTGCCAATTGATCTCCGCACACTTGCTGGCTTGGTGGTTCGTCCTCCTCGTCCCTAGGGGGCGACAAATGGTGCCTGGGCAGGGGGGGGAGGAGGCCTTGCCGGGGGTTGCCTCGCCTACACCACAGAGCCCTGGCGTTCCCCACTCGTGTGTGACCTCCCACGGGGGAGGGGTTGACCTGGGAGATCCTCCCCCCGGGGCACCTGTCTCCCCATTAAACCGGGCTGGTGGCTGCACCACTCATGTGCTTGACCTGAACCCAGCCCTGGGTGCCTCCTCCTACTCAATGCCAGCATCCGCCTGGCTCCCGCTTGTGTTCTTCCCATCTGCAGGTTCCCTTTGGTCCTATGACTTCCTGGGCCTGTTCCTGCACTGATACATCTTCCTCACCTGGCGAGCCCCCCCCCCCGGCGCCCCCCTTTCTGCCTGCATTTCGATAGTGCCTCGGCCCTGCTCCACACCGGCCAGGCTGTTGAGGACCTCCTCACACCCGCACATTTGTGCCTCCTCCACCTGTTTCGCTAGGGCTTTCTTGGCTGGGTCCTTCCCTTTTTTGCTCCCGTTTCCTTTCGCCATTGCTCTGTTATAGCGCCCCTTGAGCTCCGAGGCCACCGGCTAATGGGGGGAGGAACTAATGGGGTGCGGGGTGTGACTCACTATGTGCCCCCTTTGTGCCCTGCTCCCCAGGCAGCTGATCTCTCCTCCCTCTACCACAAAGTACCCCCCCAGGACACCAGGCGCCCTTGCTCCCCCTAGTGCCACCAAGCCTGCCCGGTGCACCGCGGTTCCTTCAGGAGGCTGCCCGCGGGCGCTCACCCCACCTTGTAAGGGGGGGGGGGAGAGGGAAGGTCCCTGCCGCCGCTTGCGCTGCTCGAAGAAAACTCCCCGCTTGTTGCGGGCCTCGACTCTCCCCTTTGGGTAGGGGGGGGAGTGTGTTAACATTTCAACTCCTTGCTCAGCGTGGGAGCGTTAATGTTGGGGGGGGGGAGGCCCCTGCCGCCACCCACATCGCTCGAAAAACTCCCCCGCTTGTTACGGACCTTGACTCTCCCCTTAAGTAGGGAGAGGGGGGTTATTATTATTATTATTATTAACAAACATTTATATAGCGCTAGCAGTGTACCTGGCACTTTACAAAGTAATAAAATAGACACGGTCCCTGCCCCTAGGGCTTACAATCTGAGAGACAGGAGCTGGGGGAGAGACTTAGGAAGGGGAACAGAGGGAGAGACAAGGGGTCTAACATTCATGAAGATGCGAGGTCTCAAGTGCACGTACTTGGCTTGGTTACGATGAGAATGACAGCAGGCAGGTCCATGTTGCAAGGATAAGGGTAAACCGATCGTAGGTATAGGAATAGTGGCTCAGCAGGATAAAGAGTCAGACAGAGCAGAGCGAAAGAGGTGAGTTTTAAGGAGAGATTTGAAGGTATGAAGGGAGGGGGCAAGGCGGATGTGGACAGGGAGGGAGTTCCAGGCATGGGGGGCAGCAAGTGAGAAGGGACGAAGGCGCTTAGGGGAGCAGGGAAGGCGTGGAAGGGTGAGAGAAGGGACAGAGGAGGAGCGAAGTGCACGGGCTGGAGTATGGAGGGCGATAAGTGCAGAGAGGTAGGGGGGAGCAAGGTTGTGAAGAGCTTTATAGGTGAAGACTAGGAGCTTGTGCAGGATTCGTTCAGGAAGGGGAAGCCAGTGAAGCGAAGAGAGGAGGGGCTGCACATGGTCGAAGCGACTGGCGAGGTAGATGACCCTGGCAGCAGAGTTTTGGACAGAGATGAGGGGAGAAAGGTGAGACCGGGGAAGGCCAGTGAGAAGGAGGTTACAGTAATCGAGGCGAGAGATGACCAGAGCATGAACAAGAGTTTTGGCAGACGAGACAGAGAGAAAAGGGCGAATCTTAGCAATGTTATGGAGGGAGAAGCGACAGGATTTAGCAACAGAGTCAATGTAGGGTTTAAAAGAAAGGGGTGAGTCAAAGATGAAGCCTAGGCTACGGGCTTGGGGGACAGGCAGGATGGTGACTCCATCAATAGTTATTGACAGTGAGGAAGGAGAGGAAGGATGAGGGGGGAAGATAAGGAGTTCAGTTTTAGCCATGTTGAGTTTGAGTTGACGTTGAGACATCCAGGTAGAGATGTCAGAGAGACAGTTGATGAGACGAGCTTGAACAGAGGGAGAGAGAGAGGGAGTAGAGAGATAGAGTTGAGTGTCATCAGCATAGAGGTGGTATTGGAAGCCATGGGAGGCAATGAGTTTGCCTAAGGATGAGGTATAGATCGAGAAGAGGAGAGGGCCAAGAACAGAGCCTTGAGGAACACCAACTGAGAGGGGGAAGGAGGAGGAGGTGGAGTTGGAGAGAGACACATTAAAGGAGCGGTCAGAGAGGTAGGAGGAGAACCAGTTATGGACAGAGCCACAAAAGCCAAGGGAGTGAAGGGAATCCAGCAAGAGTGAGTGGTCAACAGTATCGAAGGCAGCAGAGAGATCAAGGAGGACAAGAATGGAATAGAGACGTTTAGATTTAGCCACCAGAAGATCGTTGGTGATCTTAGCGAGAGCAGTTTCAGTAGAATGAAGGGGGCGGAAGCCAGATTGGAGGGGGTCAAGGGAGGAGTTGGAGGATAGGAAGTCAAGGCAGCGGGAGTAGACAACACGTTCAAGCAGCTTGGAAGCAAAAGGAAGGAGTGAGACAGGACGATAGCTAGAAGGGTCAGAGGGGTCAAGAGTGGACTTTTTGAGAATAGGAGAGACTGTGGCATGTTTGAAGGCAGAAGGGAAAGAGCCAGTAGAGAGGGAGAGGTTGATGATGTGCAGGAAGGAAGGGGCGACAGTGGGAGTAATGGAGGTGAGGAGGCGGGAAGGAATGGGATCAAGGGGGCAAGTGGAAGGGTTGGAGGAGGAGAGCAGAGAGGAGATTTCCTTAAGGGAGGCAGGGGAGAAGGAGGACATGAGAGAAGGAGGGGGAGGAGGGAGAGGGGTGGGAGTGGGAAGAGAGGAGTGGGAAGCGATGTCGAGGCGGATCTTGTCTATCTTGGAGGTGAAGAAGGAGGCAAGATCCTGAGCAGAAAGGGAAGAAGGAGGGGGAGGACAGGGAGGCTTGAGGAGGGAGTCAAAGGTAGAGAACAGGCGGCGAGGGTCCCGAGAACAGGACTCAATGCGGGAGGCATAGTAGTGTTGTCTAGCAAGGGAGATAGCAGAAGTAAGGGTGGAGAGACAGAATTTGAAGTGAAGGAAGTCAGCGTGAGAATGGGATTTGCGCCAGAGTCGTTCAGCAGCACGAGTGCAAGAACGGAGGTGGCGGATACTAGGGGTGAGCCAAGGACGGGGGTTGTGGGAGAAGGCAGGGCGGGAAGAGAGAGGGGCATGGGAGTCAAGTGTGGAGGAGAGAGAGGCGTTGAGAGCAGAGACAGCGGAGTCAGGGGAGGAGGAAGAGAAGACTGTAGGAAGAAGGGGAGAGAGAGAGGAGGCAAAGTCCAGGGGATCAATAGCTTGAAGGTCACGGAAGGGGCGTAGAGAAGGGGAAGAGGAGGGGGGACAGTGGGAAATGTTGAAAGAGGCAAGGAAGTGGTCTGATATAGGATGAGGATCGAAGGAGAGATCAGCGACAGAGCAGTTTCTAGAGAGGACAAGATCAAGAGAATGGCCATTAGTATGGGTGGGGGAGTTGGTCCAAAGGTGGAGGTTGAAGGAGGAGGCTAGGGAGAGGAAGCGAGAGACTGAGGGCTGAGATGGGTCATCAACATGAATGTTGAAGTCACCAAGGATGAGAGTGGGGATATCAACAGAGAGGAAGAAAGTGAGCCAGGACTCAAAGTCAGAAAGAAAGGAAGAGAGAGGACCAGGGGGACGGTAGATGACAGCAACACGTAGATGGAGGGGGGAGTAGAGGCGCACGGAGTGAGCCTCAAAGGTATGGAAGGAGAGAGAGGGGGGAGGAGAAATTGGTTGGAACTGACAGGATTTAGCAAGAAGGAGGCCCACCCCACCACCCCGTCCTTCAGGGCGGGGTTGGTGAGAGAAGGAGAGACCCCCACAGGAGAGGGTAGCAGGCGTGACAGAGTCCGAGGGAGTGATCCAAGTTTCAGTAAGGGCAAGGAGCTGGAGGGAGCGAGAGAGGAAAAGATCATGGATATAGGGAGCTTTACTGATAGATGAGCGACAGTTCCAGAGGGAGCAGAAAAATGGTAGTTGATGAGGGGGGAGGCAAGGAATAGGGATAAGATTGGGAGAAGGGGAGCGTCGTGGTAGGCTAGAGACAGGAGGAATAGGGATAAGATTGGGAGAAGGGGAGCATCGAGGAAGGCTAGAGACAGGAGTGGAAGGGGAGCAATGAGAGAAAGTAGCCAAGGGAGCAAAGGATGTATGGGGGAGGTTAGAGAGTGGTGATCGGTTGGGGGGAGGAAGAAGCTGGGAGGAGAAAAGTAGAGGAAGAAAAAGATGGACAGGAAGAGGAGAAGGAGAGGAGGGAAAGAAAAGGTGAGAAAATAGGGCAGACATGTTAGTGAGTAAGATAGGAGGGGGAAGTACAGTAGAAACGTTCTACCTCCTTGCTCTGCTTGTGGGAGCCGCACTGTTGGCTCTGCTGTGCTGGTAAGCCGCTTCACCATGACCCCTCCCCCTACCACTGCCTTCGCCTCCAGCCGCACCCTGACAGCCAAGAGCCTCGCGAGCACGCTGCTCGCTCGATGCTGCCCAGGTGCGGAATGGTGGGATCCATGCCTGGGCCAAGATGGCGGCCACGAGCTCCCGCTCCTTGCGAGAGCTCGCTTCGTGCTGCTTTCCCTTGCGTGCCGTGCGCCCCCGCCCGCCCGTACCTTCTTCTTGGCAAGGGGGGGGGAACAATGGCCACCGCCCTCGAGCCACTCCCTATACCGAGGAGGGCCGTGGGGCAACGAACCTTATGAAGGTCATTTGTACAACTGAGTTCTAAAAAGGATTAGGTGAGTTCATGGATGGTAGGTCCATCAATGGCTGTTTAACCAAGTGGTTGGGAATGGAACTTTTAAAGGCTGGAAGACGGGAATGTACAGCGATGGGTGTTTTAAAATGAGAACGGTGGTGAGGGGAAAGCCGTGGTCGCTGAGTGGCACAGCTGTGGAGCAGCCACTTGGGAGGAGCGAGTGGGGAGGGATTCTACAAGGTGGCTCCCAGTGTGGCTACTGCAGCAGCTGCCTCGCACTCCCCCTGCCATGGACCATGAGGGAGCAGGAAGGGGGGAGAGAGAAGGTACCGGGCTGGCCTTTCTAATAGACATGTCCTGGGCGTGGCTGCTGGAGAACTGGGCTCCTCAGCACTCACAGCCACTTCCTGTGATTTGCAAAGGCTATGTCCCCCCACCCACAGTGCCTATGAGGGGGGGCCTGTCTGCTGGCATGGGTGCCAGTGGCCATCCCAGTTCATACAGGCCGGGGGTGCGTGGGCGCCCATTGTCACACACTTTTTTGGCTTGCCCCACATGGCACACTCCAGATTTCTCCGCAGGGTGACATGAGGAGGCGCTGCGTGGCTCACAGGAGTGTGTATCCCCCTGTTCCACCTTCAGATGGGCAGTCAGATGAATGGCTCCCGGGTGGCTGTGTGTGGTAGAATCTCATTATAAAACACCCTAAGAATGAATTGTTCTATGAATTAACTGTTTTTGAACACCTTCTTTGAAACATTTGGTGCTGGCCACTGTTGGAGACAGGATACTGAACTAAACAGGCGCTTGGTCTGACCCAGTGTGGTAGTTCTTCTGTATAGTTCCTAGCCAAATGGGATGAAATAACACTTACAGGAAAGAATGACTAACCGAATTTTCACATTTACTAAGCCAACAGACCACTCCAGTATATATAGCACTTCAGAGGTCATATGGATGAGGTGGCAGAGGGGAGAGTTCAGTTAATTTATGGCCAAGCAGTGCAAATCAGACATGGAATCCAGCCCTTTGATGTGAGCAATGTTATAGGCACTGGTTCTCTGTGTGAGAGAGATTATCTACCATGCATTATAATGTTGCAAAGTAAGCCACTTGCTTCCTTCGCAAGCAGAAAAAGATACTCCTGAAATGGAGATGTGTGTTTTGAGTTTAGTCATTATGGCATTCAGGAGCTTGTGTGCTCTGTTCATCAGAGCTGGCGGGCTGATGACATTAGGAAGCTATGAGTGTCCCACAGCTGTTTGGTCTGCTCCAGATCATGTATCTCCTTTAGAAAGCTGGGGCCAGGTGGGAATAGGGGGCACAGGAGGAGGCTCCAACTTCCCCCAAAGACCATCTTTGACAAATACAAGCTACTTTAACTGTTTGGCTGGTCTGAGTCTTCGATAAAGTCTTTCGATAAAGAGGATAACTGCAAGTGCTGGGCAGCTTCTTTGTAGCCAGTGACCCATGTTGACTGCATTTTTTCCATTGGCGGCAATGAACACGGACCCCTGTTTGTAGCTAGATAGACTCTGGTCTGTGCTCTGAGGTACTTTTAATCTGTCTGTTGCTCTGGAACTCTGTCCAGTGCTGATTTAGGCCAAACAAGAAGGAAAAAAATGCCCTGAGTGTTTTGATATCTGCTTCTTTATGAACACATGCATCTATTGGACAAGAAAAGAATAGTGAGATGCCATTCTACAAAGTGTGGATACAAAACACAGATGTGGCTGTGACATCTGCGTTATAAAAGAAAGTGATCATGCACTGTTGACTTCTCCCCTGTACAACACTCACTAATCCATCCCTGCTTCTGACATTCCAGACCTCTGAGCAGCTTCCAACAGCTGATCTTCCTTCTCTCCCCCCCCCCTTCAATAATGCTAGCAAAATGTTGAATTCCTTCTCTCCAGAGTCAGATTTTTTCCTCTGAAAGGACACTGCTCTACAAACTAGTCCCAGTAAAAAATAAAAAAATCACAATTTCCAATAGTTATTGGAAAGGTCCCTGCCCCAAGGGGCTTACAATTTAGAGCCAAGGGAGAGGTGTATATAGGGAGAGACAAGGATACATTCTTGAATATTCCTTGAATTTCTGCAATATACTCTCTATAAATATATGTATGATCCACAGAGTGTTTATCTGTAAACTTATCTCTTTAGGTTAAAAATAAATCCAAACACTTAAAAAATATTAAATTTATAGCAAAGGAATTGCTTGAAAATAATGAAAACGGAAGTACATAAGTTTCCTCTCCTCTGCCATCCCACCCAAGCCTCTTTAAAGATGTGGTTCAGATAAAGTAGGGATTCAGAAAGACTCTTATCTGTGTTCTGTTCTGCATAAGAGAAACTCTGAAACTGTTAAGAACTGGAAAATGTTCTGTTTAGTACATGGAAATATAAACGTTCATAATAATAATAATTAATTAATTACTGGAATCCAGTCTGGTAGTGTCAATAGTGAAAGTATGGTCTAGTGAATAAGGCAGGGGTGGGAAACCTTTGGCCTGGGGGCCAAATGCAGCTCACAGCTAGTTTCTATGTGATCCATTTCCAGTTCCTGGATCTGGTCCCTGGATCTATTTCTGCCCCCAAGCACTGAGAGAGTTCAGAGTAAGGGATCCGAAATGTATTTATTTATTTAAATTTATATGCTGCCCTCCCCAGTGGATCAGGGAGACTTACAGACCATTAAAACATTTAAAACACAAAAAATCCTACTCCGCAAAACCCCACCCAATACCACTTCCCCACCCAACACCTTCCCTACCCCAGTCACCCACCAAACCCCATCCAAATCTCCTATCCCCACCTGTCAAATGCCTTTTCAGATAAACAAAAGTCTTACACTGCCTCCGGAAGACACTCTGGTTTCAGCTCAAGCGAACCTCCAGGGGAAGGGAATTCCAAAGCACTGGGGCAGCAACTGAAAACGTCCCCTGCAAGCCTTTGTTGTATGGACAAGGCTAACAGACGGTACCCACAGGGAGGCTCTCCCAGCCAATCGTAGGGGCTGCAATGGGGCATGGAAGGACAGGCAGTCTCTCAGATATATGGGGCCCAGGCAATTTAGGTCTTTAAAGGTCAAACCCAGCACTTTGAATTGTGTCTGGAAAGCTGTAGGGAGCCAGTGCAGACACCAGAGCACCCATGTAATGTTCTCCCAGTGACTCATCCCCGAAAGGAGGCCTGTACTGGCCTGCGTCCAGCCTGACTGCCCGTGGAGCAGTACAGCACTTTGTTGCCCCTTACTCAGGATCAGAGAAAATTTCCCATTCTCATCCTTTTTACTTCAGTTTTTCCATCAGTAAAATAGAGACAATCCCTGCCTGCCTGGGGTGATAGGAGACCATCTTCCCGTAAGCTTGTAAAAACACTTGCATATTTTTTCTCTCCTGGGATGGAAGGGAATTTTTGAGAGAGTATCCATTGCCACAGTGGAAAGGGTCTTTGTTTTGCTGCTCTTGTCGCTTGTATTGATTCGCTTCATGATGTTTGCTCGACATCGTATTCAAGGTGGGGATGGGAGACGAGGATAGATTCCAGCTACTGTCTTAATACTGGTCTTGGTATCCTTGCTCTCAGCACATTAAAGGTGACCTCAGAGGTCCCCCTTCACTCTCTGCTCGGAGACCTTCCATAACAAACAGAGCTGTAACCGCAGAACAGATCTGCTGTGTGGATTATCTGCTCGTTTGAAGTGAAATTTAGCTGCTCTTAATCAGAAATCTAACCACATCAGGTTCACATTAGCCTGTATGGAGGTAGTAGTTTCACGCAGTGACATGGGAGCAATTAAGCCAGTTGCTACTGGCTCTTACCCTAGGGTACTACTTTGTTTAGTTCCTTGTAAATTAGTAGAACTGCCTTTGTTTCCACATAGTTTTCTTTCCTGTAGACTTAGTTATTTCATGTTGAACCCTCCGGGACCGCTTATTAGACCACACAAATTGTAATTATTTTCCCCAAACATCCAGATAGTGTCCTGGATCTGTAGCTGATCAGTAAGGAGAATGTCATGAATCTGAGACAGAAAAAAATTCACTAAAATTGAAAGAGCCTGAAATCCATACACACAGGGAAAAAGATAACTTCAAAATTCGGACTCTGGTGAAGCAAAGATTTTCAGAAATATTTCCATCCACCCTTTTAGTCTGGGGGCTGGTGTGTGGTGCAGGTCGGGAAGATGAGGTAAGGGATAAAAGAAGGCTTCCCCCCAATTCCAAGTGCTCTCAAAGTCCCAGTTTCTTAGATCCAGTCTGCACTGCATGTACAACCATGACTACAACCTGCTAGTGTACTGTGCACCCCACTGCATGGCAGCATCCCTGTCTGCTCTAGCTGCTCTGGTCTCGGAGGTGACCTTGAGGTCTCCCAGGCTTATTGTCTTGGGGGACTTCAATATCCACGCTGAGGCGGGATTTCATGGGGCGGAGCAGGAATTCATGGCCGCGGCACCATGGCAACCATGGGGCTGTCCCAGGTGGTGGTGGGCCCAACACATGAGGGTGGGCATACTCTGGACTTAGTGCTCTGCACTGACCTTGAGGCAGGGGGTCCGACTTTTGGAGGTGTTGGGTGTACACCTTTGCTATGGTTCGATCATTTCCTCCTCCAGGCTTGTGTCTTGGTGCATCTGCCTGACTGTGGGGGTGAAGGATCTATTAGAATGGTCTGCCCTCAGAGACTTATGGAACCAAAATGCTCTGGGGGAATTGTCTGATGACATTGACAGCTGCTCCATTGATGACTTTGTGGGGTTTTGGAACAGCTGGCTGGCTGAGACCATCAATCAGGTGGTTTCTAGGCGTCTGCTCCCTGTGTTTCACCACTGCAGGTCACTGTGGTTCACAGAGGACCTGGGGTGGATGAAGCATGAGGGTAGGCAGTTGGAGCAACAGTGGCATCGTACTTGTGCCCAAGGCGATTGATTGTGGCATAGAGCATTTTTGAGGGCCTATGCTGTGGCGGTGCAGGCAGCAAAGAAGTGGGTTTTTGCTGTCCTCATCATGTCTGCTCAGTCGCCTCCAGCGGAGTTGTTCCAGGTAGTAAGGGGTCTGGTCGGTCCAGCCTGTCTCTGCCTGGAACCAGATTTGTCCAAAGTCCACTGTGACATGTTTTTGTCATTCTTTGCAGACAAAGTTGCTTGCATTGAGCATGATTTCGACTCCACCATTTTGGAGTCAGTGGCAGAGCCAGAGGTTCGGAATACCCTGTCTGGTCAGGTTTCCTGGGATGAATTTCAATTGGTGACACCTACCAAGGTAGTAGATGTGCTGGGGTCTGTCTGGGCCACATCTTGTGAATTAGATCCTTGCCCATCCTAATTGGTTAAGGCCACCAGGGAGACGGTAGGACCGGTGCTGGCTGGGGTTATCAGTGGGGACGGTCGTGTGCTGGAGTGCCTGAAGGAGACTGTGGTCCAGCCGCTTCTCAAGAAACCATCGCTTGACATTGATGCCCTGGCAAGCTACCAGCTGGTCTCTAACCTTCCCTTTTTAGGAAAGGTTATTGAACAGGTTGTGGCAGGACAGTTGCAGGTGCATCTGGATTGCATTGGTTTTCTTGATCCCATGCTGTTGGGGTTCGTCTGGGCAGGGAGATTGCACTTGTGGCCTTGGTCGATGACCTCCTGGTAGAGCTGGACAAGGATTGTAAGACCTTGCTGGTTCTACTAGATCTATCAGTGGCTTTTGATACCATTAATTGAGTTGCTGGTGATGCATCTGCGGGACCTGGCAGGGGTGAACAGCACCATTTTGCAATGGTTCCATTCCTACCTCAAGGATAGATCTCAGTGGGTGGTATTTGGGGACTGTTCATCATCCCCTGGGAGCCTCCCATGTGGGGTCCCACAGTGTTCTATTCTGTCCCTGCTCTTGTTTGATGTGTATATGCAGCCGCTTGGGGAGGTCACATGCAGCTGGAAAGTTCACTGTCATCTCAGTATGCCAACGACACCCAGCTGTATCTTTCTTTTTCATCAGGCTCGGGCCCTGCAGTCTCATTGCTATCCCAGTGTTTGGCTGCTGTGGGGGACTGGATGAGGTCAAGCCGATTGAAGCTCAATCCCGACAAGACAGAGGTGATGTTAGTTGGTGGGATCGGTGATCCGTGGGAGGAGGAAGTTCCCATTATTGGGGCCTCCATTGGTTTAATCTGTGAGGAGCCTGGGAGTGCTCCTGGATTCACAGCTGCATCTGGATCAGCAAGTGTTGGCTGTGGCCAGGGGTGCCTTCCGCCAATTACATCTAATGAAGTGGCTACGCTCATTTGTCTTGGAGCTGCAAATGGATCTTGCCACTATCATCCGTCCAGCCCGAAGCTGGACTATTGCAATGTGCTCTATGTGGGGCTGCCCTTGGAGACAGTCTGGAAGCTGCAGCTGGTGCAAAATGTGGCAGCCTGTCTCCTTACCGGGACGGGTTGCAGGGAGCACATTCAGCCAGTGCTCCAAGCATTGCAGTGGCTGCCAATTGTCTTCCAGGCCCAATTCAAGGTGCTGTTTTTGACTTTTAAAGCCCTACATGGCCTGGACTCTGCTTACCTGAGGGACCGCCTCACTCCCTGTGGTTGTCTGGGGGTACCCTCATGGAGGTCCCATGTTTTTGGCAGGTCCAGACTGACAGGAAGGTGTTATTGGTGGCTGCTCCATCATTCTGGAATGCCCTCCCAGTGGAGCTGCGCCTCAGCCTGGATCGTCTTACCGTTTGTCGCTGATGTCAGACTTGGCTATTCCATCAGGCGTTTGGCAGGGGAGAAGGGGCTGGTGGGATGGGATGATGGGTGATGGGACTGGGTTTGCTTATATATTTATTTCTGTACAGACCTGATTTGTATGTGCTGTTAGTTTTACTGTGTTTTTATTGTATTTATTGTTTTATTTTTGGAAGCCACCATGGGTCACCTCCGGCGAGAGTGTGCGGGTTATAAATATTTATAATAAATAAATGATAATCATAATAGTTTGATCCATTCAGTTAATCATATAATGTAGATTAGTGCATTTAGGGGAAGAAGTGCATTTTAAGGCTAGATGGATGGGAAATAAGCAGATCACTTCTGTCTTTGGAAACTATACTTATTTCAGTAGAAAGCCAGAATGGAAGGGAATGCTGTTCTGGGTAATTGTCACCCAGTCAGTCACCCAAGTTGAGACTGACTCCACTAGCACTGCATTTACAAACTTTATTGAAAGGATAAACTTTTCTTGAATAAACTCTCTGCCCCAATGACATTTTTTCCAGCATCAGACACACATGCTTTTCTGTGCCAGCTATCATTCCTTAAGCAAGCCTATGTATTGTGGACACGGTCATGAAAAGGCTGCTGTCCATTACTTTCTAGAGTTCCCTCCTACAATATTCTGGGGCAGTCATGCAGTAGAAGGTCTTATTCTAAACCCATTGTGATAGCTGTAGTATTTGCATCAGCAAGAATAAATGACTATAATGGAAGCTGAGTGACTAAATCCCTGTCCCACTATGAAAAGGTCATTCTAGCAAAGTTTCTTAGCAAAACTTTCCACCAGGGCTACGTTCAGAGGTGACACTGTCAGTGCAGGATAAGATACTATGTTGTCTAGTCTATGTAGCAGCTTACCTCTCATTGGCCCCCAGTCACACAGGTCAGATATGAAAATGCTATTTGGGGTGCACAAACCATCAGTGAGACACTGCTGCAGCAGGGGATGGTTTCAGTTATGCTCTCAAAGATTCATCCCCTCAGAGGATGGAAGCAAGAAGAGATTCTCAGCACTGGATTGGATGACTGGAGAGAGTGGATGGATTTTTAAAATACACATAGCATTCAGATCTACATAGTTAGTTACTACCTGTTAGTGTAACTGAGGGGTAGATACCATTTCTGTGGCAGAATCAGAGTTTGCGGCTATGGAAGTCCAGCCTTATCCTTTTTATTTGGATCAATTTCAGTCGCTATCACCCACATATGCGGAGGATGTGATTGGGGCTGTGCGGGTGAGGGTGTGTGGGACCACTCTTCAGTGGTTTTGCTCTTTCCTGTTGGGGAGGTCTCAGCAGATGGTGACGGGTGATTGCATGTTGTCGCCCACATATGTGGAGGATGTGCGTGGGGCTGTGTGGGACACCAGTTGTGAACTAGATCCAGTCCCGTCCTGGTTGGAGAAAGCCAGACGAAAGACATTGGGACTGTTGCTGGCTGGGGTTTTCAACGCCTCCCTTCAGAAGGGCAGGATGTCGGACTCCTTTAAGATGGCGATTGTCCAGCCTCTGCTCAAGAAACCATCTTTGGTGACTCCTCTGCCAGCTATCGACCTGTCTCCTAACCTTCCTGTTTTAAGGAAGGTTATTGAGTGGGTGGTGGTGTGTTAGCTTTAAGCCCATCTGAATGTTATGGGATCCCTGGAACACTTTCAGTCTGACTTTTGTCCTGGGTATGGCATGGAAACTGTGCTTGTGGTTTTGGTTGATCCAGATAGAGATGTCAGAGAGACAGCTGGTGAGGCGAGCTTGGATAGATGGAGAGAGAGAGGGAGTAGAGAGACAGAGTTGAGCGTCATCAGCATAGAGGTGATATTGGAAGCCATGGGAGGCAATTAGTTTGCCTACGGACAGGGTATAGATAGAAAAGAGGAGAGGGCCAAGGACAGAGCCTTGGGGAACACCAACCAAAAGGGGAAGGGAGGTGGAGTTGGCAAGAGACACATTGAAAGAGCGGTCAGAAAGGTAGGAGGAGAACTAGTCAAGGACGGAGCCATGGAAGCCAAGAGAGTGAAGTGAGTCCAGCAAGAGTGAGTAGGTCAACAGTATCAAAGGCAGCAGAGAGGTCCAGGAGGACAAGAATGGAGTAGAGGTGATTAGATTTAGCCACAAGAAGATCGTTGGTGATCTTAGCGAGAGCAGTTTCAGTACAGTGAAGGGGGTGAAAGCCAGATTGGAGGGGGTCAAGGGAGGAGTTGGCGGAGAGGAAGTCGAGGCAGCGGGAGTAAACAACACATTCAAGAAGCTTGGAAGCAAAATGAAGGAGTGAGACAGGACAGTAGCTAGAAGGGTCAGAGGGGTTAAGAGTGGACTTTTTGAGCATAGGAGAGACAGTGGCGTGCTTGAAGGCAGAGGGGAAGGAGCCAGTAGAGAGGGAGAGGCTGATGATGTGCAGGAGGGAAGGGGCGACAGTAGAAACAATGGAGGTCAGGAGGAGATGGGGTCAAGGGGGCAAGTGGAAGGGTTGCAAGAGGAGAGCAGGGAGATTTCCTCAAGGGAGGTTGGAGGGAAGGAGGACAGGAGAGAAGGAGGGAGAGGGGAGGGAGTAGGAAGAGGAGTGGGAAGTGATGTCAAGGCGAATCTTGTCTATCTTGGAGGTGAAGAAGGAAGCAAGATCCTGAGCAGAAAGGGAAGAGGGAGGAGGAGGACAGAGGGGCTTGAGAAGGGAGTCAAAGGTGGAGAACAGGCGGCGAGGGTCCCGAAAACAGGACTCAATGTGGGAGGTGTAGTAATGCTGTCTAGTGAGGGAAATACCAGATACATCCCCCAAAGCCACTTGACTAATAGCTGTTAGTGGACCAACCCTCCAAGAACTTATCCGATCCTTTTTAAAACCCAGCTATACAACTGGCCTTGACCACATCTTCTGGCAACAATTTCCACAAGTTAATTGTGTGAGTGAAACTTTTTCATTTGTTTTAGATCTGCTGCCAGTTCATTTTGTGGAGTGTCCCCTGACATGTTGGCCTTTTCTACCTGTGTGGTATCCATGTGGATGTTGGTTTTTTTTGTTAAAGGTTCTGCCACTCACTGGCCATACGTTCATCAGGTAGCTATTGGATCCTTGGTAAACTGGAGCTTGGTTATCTGTCAAGTACAGTAGTAATGTATAAAGGAAATGGATAGCTTCTTGTCTTCCAGTGACCAGTAAGACATGGGACGTTACTAGCGTAGCAATAAACGTCGTGAAGCCATCACGTGTTGAATTTGGTGGCGCCATCATGATAGTGTAGCTCAGGGGTGAGGAAACCTTCCCCTCTTAGGGGCCACTTTGAAAATTAGTACAAGCGCTGAGGGGATGAGGATGCTTATGGGTGTGGTATCAGGAGAAGGATGGTGCAGATCATGGAACTGTCCCTTATTTATTTTTATACAAAATGTTTATCCTTGTGGGCACGCCCTCCTCTCTGCGCACTTACCCTGAGCTCACTCTTTCAGTGCTGTGGGGTAGGAGCTGGATCCAGGGGCCAGATCCACGAAATGGAAAGGGGCCAAATAAAAACGATCTGTGCGCTGCATTTGGCTGCTGAGCCAGAGGTTCCCCACCCCTGGTGTAGCTGGTTATTCAAACGTTACCACAGCTACTTGATAGTACTTGCATGGTATCTCTTAAGGCAATGTGCCCAGTTGCCATGAACTGCATTGTAGACCTAGCCGTTGGTACATGATACATCCTGGGCAGGGGTGTAGTGGAGGGGGAGCGCACTGGAGCTCAGCTCCGGGACTTCCAACTGACCTGGAGCGCACCCGGAGCGATCCCAGGGGCTGGCCCCACCCCTCCATCAATCACCCCGACACAGCCCCAGCTGCCTGTGCTGTGCTCTCAGCCCCCACTGAACTCAGGGGAATAAGATAAGTGTTAGCAGATTGTAAACTGCCTAACCACCTTGCTAAAACTGGTTTGAAAGCAAAAGCAAGGGGGGGGGATGGTCATTGTTAAGCAAAGTGAGCATTTTGTTTTTAGGTAACGCCCAGGTCAGATCAAAATATCACCCAGGTCAGATCAAAATATCAATAGC
>QEPC01009804.1:24688-37328 GCA_003113815.1 Sphenodon punctatus | reverse complement strand
CAACATCTGGCGCGCCGCAAACAGACGTTCGAGACACGGTGACCACAGGTGGGTATTCACCGTGGTTCACCGTGATCTCGTAACGTCTGAAGACACCCAATGACCCTGGAAATTGTAAGAAGTTTTGCTATGACACTGCTAGATGCAAGAAGACATATCTTTCAGGTGGAACTATTAGAGTGAAGTGTCAAATATTTTCCATTAAAATTTCCTGATCATTATTTTCCACCTTCTGGATTACAGAAAGCAGATACTAATTGCAGGTTTTCACCTGCATCAGGATTTAGATAAATATTGTGGCCAAGCCAGAGTTGATACTTGCCTTGGAGGAATAGGAATCTCATAGGTCATCAGAACCAGAAGTGGATCCCTGCACAGCTATTTGCTTTAAAAATTAGAATGGGGGTGGGGGGGGGAAGAGGACATTTATAACAGAATATATGTGAGAGTATTTCAGAGGGGTGTTAAATAAGTACACTAAATCCCCGAAAGAAAATATTGTGGTAGCCCAAACAGAAGACAAGAGCAGCTGAAAGGGATTCACAGTTAGCATACTGCAACCCCCATCCTTTACAGCAGAGGTTCTCAACCTTTTTTCAGTCAGGAGCACTGGAGGGACTTGGGGGCACTGCATACTTTGCATGAATAATTTGCCTAGGTTAAGTCTCCCCTCTACAATTCAGTTCGATGGAAATTGAGATGATGTAACACTGGGTGTTTTTAGATGGATGAGGAGCTGTCTGCCCCCAGAGCTGCTCCAGGGGTGCACCCCCACATCCGCCCTGCATCTCCTTCAGACAAGACCAGTGGGTTCCCCATGCCACCCGCACAATGCCCCTCTCCACGCCATAGAGTGGCAAGCGATGGCCCGACGCTCTAGGATGGTGCCCTCAACTCTATAGTGTTGCCCAGGGCAATGGCTGGCGGGAAGTGGAGCTGCAGCGTGGGTCCGTGCCTCAGACAGACAGCTGCTCCGCTTCAGGGAGGCTCTTTTGAATTGTCAGCAGATTACAATGCATTCTCTTAATACGATGCATGGACTGGACGGTGGAGGGGCATACAAGATGCATCTAGTTTAAAAACACCCTGTGTTCTTCCAGTGTACTTGGAATGTTGAGAGCTTGGTTCATGTGCACCTAGTTCCATGAGGAGTGGAGCTTATTAGCTCAGGAGGTGGTGCTTGTCTCTCTTTGACTGCTCAATACCTTGGGAGGTAGGCCCCAGACAGAAAGTGGAGCTATTTCAAGGAAGGTGCCTTCATTCTTAGATATGAGATACAATAATCAACAACCATACATTAATAAACAAGCCAGGATTTGAATCCTGCCCTAGCTATGAACTCACTGGGTGGCCTTGGGCAAGTCACAACCTCTTAGCCTCAGTTCCCCATCTGTAAAATGGGAATGTGTGTGTGTCTGTCTCTTCCTGTGTTCACCTCACCCTTGTTCATCTTCAGTTGTAAGCCTACTGGGCAGGGACTGTCTCTAAAATCTGTGCCTGTAAAGCGCTGCATACGCCTAGCAGCACTATAGAAATGATAATTATTAGTAGTAGCTCCTGCCTAAAACTTGTGACTGTTTTGGGCTTGGGAACATGGGGGTTAATTTTGAACGTTTTTTACTGTGGCTTCGGTCACCAGTGCAGTGAGACTTGGCAGTCTGAACAAATCCCTAGCAGATATCTGAATTTGTCATAGCTGCCACTTTTAGCACAATTTGCTTGAAGCAACAGTCTCTGAGAGGCCATTGGCTGGGATAGTTGGGGGATTTCAAATCATGATCAGAATTAGGGGGATTACAGACTAGACTATTTTAGTCAATTATAATTTTGGCAGTTGACTCTTTGCTTCTTTTTAGGTATGATACATAAGTGTATTTTTAAAAGTTTCCACAATCAGACAGCCTTTCTGAAGCATTTTGGAGCATTTTAGCAATTATTGCAGCCAAGGAAACAGCTTAACTTTAGCTTTCCTAAGATTGCTTTCCATAGCTGCTACAGGGATGGCAAATGACAAGGGATGTGAATGATCTGTGGAATCATGAATGAGCAAAGGGGTGTTTCCTTCTATATGAAACCGTTTGAAAACTCCTGCTCAAGAGGACCAGTAATTGGCTTCTTGTAATAATGGTTACAAGCTGATGGATGAATCGTCTGGCAGGGGGAGTGTGGAGTAAGAATTCCTCCCCTCGCCTGTGGAGATGGCTCAGCTATAGATACAATGTACAGCATCCTACAGGCTTGTGGACTGAATGTTCCTTGCCAGATATGAGTTGCATGAGTATTGCACTGCATTTTAAATGGATCGAACACCATACATTTTGTTGCAGGAAGCAAACCTGAACTACAGGGAAATGGATTGATTGATCCATTACATCTCTCCTCCCTTCAGCCTCCCCATTTTGGCACTGTTGCCACTAAGAGGTACCAGAGGGTGTTAGTGTTATGCTACCCGCTCTTTTGGATAGTAAACACACAGCAGGTCATTGTTTATGTCTGATCACGGCCTGCTAGGTGTCTTGTCTGTTGTTCACCTGCAAGCCATGCTGCAGGCGTGCACCAAGGAGCAGCTCTTGTCGACGCACCCCAATGAGACACAGAGACTTAAGTTGGTGTAAAACTGGCCGCACATATTTATTCATTTCACAACCATAGGCAGGTGGGGAAATTGCCTTCTGCAATTTAGGGTCCAATATGCCTTTAAACTAATTGCACTTATTAACTCAGGTACTGCCCGGACGTGCCTTCCGTTGACAGTATCCTAACCAACATTTTCATCCCCTCCTCCGACAGGGCAAGGCCGAAGGGGGGGGACAACCCACTGTGGGTTTGAGTAAGAAGTGAGGTGTCCACCGTGTCTGAAGACAGCGCATGTCCCTGCAGGCCCCGGTTAAAACACCACTTCCAGGGAGCGTGATCACAGAGCATGCTGTGCCCTGCATTACACTGTGTATCATCTCCCCATCTCTTACTGAGATGACTCTAACTACATAATAACCTACTTATTAAAACTTGTTGGCATATTGGACCCCTGCCACTAAGGGGTGGTCAACCTTGAACCATCCCGCTCCCCACCTCCTATTCAAACAGTAAATTCTCCAGGTGACCAGCCAAGGCTGCCAGGTACATTTCATTACCTAGGTCTGATAGGTGGACTCCATCGTCCCTGTATAATTCGGGTCGCTTGTGCACAATACCTACATGCCTGATGTTAGTTCCCCCTAAGCTTCTCCACCATTTTTCGAGTTCCCGATTGGCGTTCTTCCTGGCTTTGTCTACCCTCGCTGGGTTTTTTGCCCTGGTCCATTTTATCCTGGGTACCCATTCTGTCCATACTATTCTAACCCCTTTGAACCATTGTTTAATCGTTAACAAATCTTCCTTTATATTAATTATTAAACTAACACCCTTTCGATCGGGGAGGTCATTCTCCCCCAGGTGTACTACCAAAATTGTCGGTGGGGGGAGGTGGTGCATACTCCCCAACAATGGGAGGAGTTGTTTCCACCTCAAACCACTCTTCCCTAACCATAGAACATGTGCCCTATTATTTAAACCTAACTGGGAACCCCATTTGGATGCTGTTGCGGCTGCTTCTGCCCATCGTACGAGGCTGTGGCCGATGATCCACACCTCCTCTCGTGCAGACCTGCCGGCCCTGGATCCTGGTAGGAACAAACAGGGTTTTGTTAGCGATGGAAGGGTCGAATGTATCTTTTATATGTATTTGATCGCCACCTTCCGACCCGCTGGATCGCTGATTCAGGCAAGCCAGCCGCAGCTGCCATTGTTGCTGCCCCAATTCTAAGAGAATGTGATCCAAATTCCATGGCCGGGAGGCCAATCTTTTTTATGGCTGCTCGAAGGATAGCTGTAACTTGATATGCTGTGGCAGGCACACCCGTCAAATGAACAAATAGCGGTCCATTAATTTTTGGTCTAATTGCCATATATTTTAACATTTGGAAAACAGGGCATATACTATCGGGTCCTCCTTTATACAATTCAACCGTATGCCCACGCCCCCTTTGATCGGTCTTTGACCGCCGGAGCCTAAGTATTACATGTGGATTAACTGCCTGTAGGTCTTCTAATTCAAAAGCAGTCATGGACGAATCCCTGTTGGTGCTGCGGACCACTTCGCTTACCCTGAAACCCCCAAAATACATAATGGCGTAAATTGCTTGGAATAGTTGGACCTCGTAGGTGTTGTAACAAACGTTGCCTAGGACCGCTACTATCTGGGTCAGAATTAGGGATGTTATGGGAGCTCGTAGTTTACGAGCTGTGGACTGCTTACGGGCCCATGCCTCCAGCATATGTTTTATATAGAAACCTTTGTCAGGAGGCTGGAAACCTTTCAGCCTGCTCACAAAATTGATGGCGGCGATCTTTCCAGCTATGGTACCCCCAGCTAGGCCCCTTTTATGTAGGGCTAGGCAAAATTGGAGAACCTCAGCTTCTTCTATGGGAAACCCATTCGCCCATCCTTTACTTGCCCTAAATGTTTGAAATTCCCTGAAGGCCCTACCATAGGCAGCCTGTGTTCGAGGGGCCAATGCCCCCTGGACGGTGGTCTGCACTTCTACCTCCCAAGGTTCCAGATTCCTTCCGGCAGCCGATCCGGTTCTGCATGGGCCTCTGGGGCCAATTCCCGAAAGCGGTCCATCTGGAATCGAGAAAGGGCATCTGCTATCCCGTTGTCGATTCCAGGTACGTGCCTTGCGATAAAAAGGATGTTATTTTTCAAACACGTCAGCACTAACGCCCGGACCAACTGCATGACCCTGGGTGATCGGGAGGAGAGAGAATTAACCACGTGAACGACGGCAGAATTATCACACCAAAAGACAACTGTCTTGTTGGCGAATTGCTGCGTCCATATAAGCACTGCAACTATTATGGGGAATAACTCTAAGAAGGTGAGGTCCCTAGTAACTCCGGCGTGATGCCATTCATTGGGCCATGGCGCGTTGCACCAATGATTCCTGAAGTATAAACCGAAACCTAAACTACCTGATGCGTCAGATTGAACTTGTAAGTCGGCTTGCAGGAGCAACAAGCTTCTCCAGAAGCTAACTCCATTGAATTTTTTAAGGAATGCCTTCCAAACCCCCAGGTCGTCCCGCATTTCACTGGTAACCCTTACCCTAAAATGGGGGGGTAATTCTCCTTTTAATTTCTCGTATAACCGAGATAAAAATGCCCTCCCTGGTGCCACCACTCGGCACGCGAAATTTAGACTCCCAATCAGAGACTGGAGGTTCCGGACCGTGATTTTTCGAGTTGAAAGGCATTCCTCGATCTTATTCCTTATACCAACTAACTTTTCGCTGGGTAATCTGGAAGACATAGCTTCGGTGTCCAATTCTATACCTAAGTAGGTGAGCTTGGTTGCTGGACCTTCGGTTTTTTCTGGGGCCAATGGCACACCCAGTTCGGCTGCAACATTTTGAAACAAATGGAGGGCGGCATTGCATTCGCCCGTGCCTGGGGAGCCGATTATGAGGAAATCGTCCAGATATTTTGTTACTGCACCCCCTTTTAACCTCCGGGTGAAGACCCATTCTACTAAGGTACTAAATCGTTCAAAAACTGAGCAGGAAATCGAACAACCCATCGGCATAGCTCGGTCATAATAATACCCTGACTGAAATTTAAAACCAAGGAGGTGGAAGCTCTTAGGGTGTACAGGCAACAGTCGGAATGCTGATTTTACGTCGCATTTTGCCAGTAGCGCTCCCTTTCCTGCGGTACGTACTTTAACCACCGCCTCGTCAAACGACGCATATTTAATGGTTGAAAGCTCCTTGGGTATGGCATCGTTGACCGAGCTACCCCGAGGGTGGGATAAATGATGAATTAGGCGGAATTCGCCTTTTGCTTTCTTGGGGACTATTCCCAATGGAGACACTATGAAGTTCCCCATGGGTGGGCATACAAAGGGCCCCAGAACCCTCCCCTCTTTTATTTCTTTCTCAATCTTGGACCTAACCATGTCCTCCATCCCCCAGGTTGATTTAAGGTTCCTTGCTTCAGTTCCCTGACTCACCTCAAATGCTGGTATCACAAAACCTTTCTTGAAACCTTTAACAATGTAACTAACTTCGGCCCTGTCTGGGTGCCGTTGTAACGCTCTTTCCAGTGCTTCTATTCTAATTGGGGTCGGGCCCTTTTGTATTACGTGTTCCCGCCGGGGAGCTGGTACCCCCTTTTCCTGGTCCTCCCCCCGGGCTGTAGCCCTTTCTGGCCCCTTTTTGCCCTGCCCTATAGCAGTTAATTGCTGGGTGTCCGCCACCGCATCCGGAACAGGAGTTCCGGAACTTACAAAATTGGCGATTGCATCGACCTTTTTTGTTGTATTCCCAACAAGTGCCTGAGTTGGCCTGACCCCCTGCTCGGCTGTCTGCCCGAAAGGAATCGTACCCCCATGCAACTCCACCCCGGACTAAGGGGTGTCCACTGTCAGCTCTGGGTGCCCTAGTGACATCAACCATGCATTCTAACCAAAGGTCAGGTGCATGTATATCCCACCGGAGCCCGGGTGTGATGGCAGCTCTGTGGCGAAACGCCTCATCGTAGCGCAACCATGCGCCTACCGGGCCTGTTCCGTAAGCACGCCGAACTATGTCGGCGTACTTATGGAGCTCTAACGCCCGACTGGGATCGGCTTGCAAAATTACGCCCATGTATACTGCAAAGGCCGCGGTCCAATTGGCCCAGTTACGATCGGCTGTTGGACGCTTGAATTTTTCTTTATGTTTTTCCTCATCAGGCTCGGAGTGATCCACTATTGGGTCACTGAATAATAGAGCATAGATGTCTATGTACTCCCCTTTTAGAATTTTTTCTTTCACAGCTGGCAATAAATGTGCCCCAAATGGTGCCGCCACGCTGGGAATAGCTCCCCCTGGAGGAGGGGGTGGGAGTGTTCCTGCCTGATCCTTTGTTATGGCTCCCAATGCCGTGGGCTGCACGCCCACTGTATCGTTAACAATCAGGGGGACTGCGCTAGATAAGGCCGGTGTTTGCCATGTAGCTCCAATCGGTTGGGTGTCAGTTGAAATGGCAGGCCGGTGAGTAGTTTCGATCGGGCCAGACCACAATTGTGTGTGACCGGTCGAACCTATAGGTGGGGGAGGGGCCGGCGCTACCCACACCCAGCCCCCGTTTAAACTCATCAGTTGGGGGGCAGCTACGCCCTGTCCTGGCATTTCTACCTGCGTCGCTGAACCCCCTTGTGTCACCGCCATTTGTCCTGCACTGGTCCCCGGTGTGCTCATGCCCTGTCCTTGGGAGCTGCTAACCCTTGTCCCACATGTTCTACCACCCTCTCCGGGAATGCTTTCACCTTGTGTGCTCGTCGACGCCACCGCCTGTGGTCTTGAGGTGAGACTGCTTGTTCCGGCCGCGGCTGTTGGTCTTCGTGCGTGTAGTTCTTCCTCGATGGCGCGGATTCGCCTCCAGATGTCCTCGTCTCCGCGTTGTTCACTGTCTTCAGGTGCTTCCATTCGTCGCCTGGCCGTTGGAGGCGATCCTTCACCTTGTGTGGGCCTGAAATATAGAGAGGGAGCGGGGCCACCTCCCCAGGGCCCTGGGCCCAGGTTCCTACTCTGCTGGACTTGGTCGTGGTATTGGGCTAGGCCTGGCACCCCCACAGTATCTATAGTTCCCGGGGGGTGCCTGCTTAGATAATCATGTGCCCCTCCTTGATACTCCGCTTGCACCCTGGGGCTCATGCCTCTTGGGGAATGCACTGCTAGGGGGTGCTCGTCAGCCCTTTGGTCCTGCACCATCAAGCTGCTATTACTTCCTTGAGGGGTTCCAGTAAAGTGCCCCAAATGGGTATTATATTGCTCCCTCTCCTGCCTTTGTTGTTGTTGGGCCAGGTAAGGGCTGTCCACATACTGAGTGTCCCTGTAACGGGCTGGTGGGCCCACTACTCTTCTCTCCCGGCTTCCGGGAGGGGGGGGATTTGTCTCCATCCCTCCTTGGGTGTTGAGGCTGCTGGAGGCCTCCATTGGGGCTGGCCCTAATGACCCCCGCTCTGCCCTTTGCTCCACAGGGAAGGATGAACCCGCCTCCCCCCTCGCTCTTTCCCCGGGGAGAGGGGGATCCCCCCCATCCCCCCATGGGGATTGAGGCCGCTGACGCTGTCCCCTAAGGGTGGGGCCGCCTCTCCCATTGGCCCCATTTCAGACCCACTTGGTTCATTTTGGGGATTGGGGGGCCGGGCCCTTAGCAGGGCCTCGCATTCCCGAAGCCACTCCATCAAGGCGGCCCGGGTTGGAATTGCCTCACCCCCTTCAATTGTCTCCATCAGGGCCCCTTCGTGTTCCACCTCCTGGCGCGTCGGGGGGGCCTTCTTCTTTTTACCCCCCGTCTTCTTGTTTGAGCGCCCCATTGCTGCCTCAAACCCAGCCGGTTTATGCTAAGCGGGGTGGAGCAGCAGCGTTCCAATCTCGCTGCTGCTTCACTGCCCTCCGCTTTTCGGAATGCCGCTCCACGCGGCGAGCAGAGGAACGCCCCTCCTAAAAGGGGTGTGTCCTCAAGGTCCCGCGAGGTGCACATGCGCAACCTCGCTATCGGGACGGTTGCTACAGCAACCTCTCAAAAGGCGCGAACGGGGCTCTCTAACAGCCCCGCTCAGCCGGCCGTTCTCTGTGTCTCTCCCCACCGGGGGGGGGGGGGGGGACACGCGACAATCACCCCGTCGCTGCCATTTTGGCGGCGAAGGGGACTTTGCCTGTAGCCAGGGCATAAGCTTGCTTTATCTTTGGTCTGAAACCAGAGGGTGCTTTCTAGAAAGAGGCTATAGCAACCCGGGATCCTCTTAGCCTACTGCGTCCATGCTAAAGAAAGGGGAAATTTGGGCCATTTTTAAATGAGCACGGCTGGGGGTGGTGGTCTGTGTCCGCTAAGTGAAACAGCCACAGAGTGCCCACTCAGGTGGAGTGCGTGGGGAGGGATTCTAATGGGCAGCTCCCTGGGTGGGTACTGCAGCAGCCCCCACGCACTCCCCCTGCCATGGCTGATGGGGGAGGGGGAAGCAGGCTGGCCTGGCCTTTGAAATGTACATGTCCCCACGGAGTGCCGGAGAACCAAGGCCAATTCCTGTGCCTTGCAAAGGCTGTTTCCCTGCCCACGGTGCCTCTGAACGACGGATGACTCAGTTGGCATGGTCGGCTGCCACCGTTCATACGGACTGGGATGTGTGGGTGTTGGCTCCCATGCATTGTTTTTGTTGCCCCCACATGGCGCACTCTGGCTTTTTTGCCAGTGCTCTGTGAGTGGTCAAGAGTGAGTGCTGCGTTGGTCACAGGAGCACCCAGGCGTCTGGGTAAGTGTTTGCATTTAGTTTAAAAATGGCCTTTGAAATTTCAGTTTGGCAAACCAAGCTGGAGGGGGGAGGGTGAGTCCCTTTTTGCTTTCATTCTCTCTCTTTTTGTCTTTCTTTGGCACCTCACCTGATCACTAGGGTTCATTGGACAAACATTTTCTTCCCTCTTCCATAGGAGGGCAAGGGTGAAGGGAGGGGACTGAAAGGAAAGGCAGGAATTGTTAAGATTGCCTGGATCCCTCCAGGAAGTGATCTTTCTGCCTTTACTCTAGACACACGCCTCCCAGCTAGCCAGCAGCTCTAACTAATTAGCACACGTGATGGGAATAGGAAACCAAATCCCAAACAATGGTAGCATGGGAACGCAGTGTAAAGTGCAATTACATACCCCCCTCCCCTCCTCTCCTCAAATAAATAAATACATGGGAACCACACACACTAAAGCAGAAAGCATGGGAAGCAGTGCAAGCTCATTGCACAGAGAAGGGGACAGCAGTACATGCCGCTGCAGGGGAAATGGAGAGTAACGGTCTCCTCTGATTTCAGGGGCGCAAAAATACCTCTGTCCCCATACGAAGACATTGTCCCCTGCTCCACCCCACACTCAGGGCTGGGGAAGTGTGTCTGCTATCTGTGCCTCTTGTTTTTACACGCTGGGGCTGGTGTGGACGTGGGTCAGGGCTGCCCCTGCTCTCCTCCCCCTACACTTTGCCCTGTGGTTACCCCACTGCACCACAGCTATTATTTTCATCTCAGGCTTCAAGGGTTGAAGGCTGATTCTTCAGCTTTTGTTCAGGGCTAGGCCACAACAGAAAAATGTGTCTAGGGAATTTCAGCACTTGCCAGGTCATGGGGGAGGTCAGGCGACTTTTGTTGGGGCGGAGGAGAGGCCGGAGAAGAAAGAGGGCAATCCAGTCCCCTCCTTGAGACAGCTTATAAACACATGTCCCATGCTGTCAGTATGATGGGCTCCAGAGTGACACTTGCAGCTTGTTGTCGTGCTGCCAAGGGTTATATATGCGAGAAGTGGCTGCCACCTCCCCTGCGAATCTCAGCTTTAAGACATATGATCAGAGAGCCATTGTATGGGATTAAACCCATTTGCCTTGGTTAAGTGCTCTAGTTTATGACCATTTGCACTTGCCCTGAAGCAATAGCATTAATAATGGCTAGCAAGGTATTTCCACAGAGCTCATCACTGGGGGATCTGAACACGTGGGACTCTGCCCAGGAGTAACTTTAGGCTAAAGTTTGCAGGGGATGTTGACGTACATAAGTTCCGCTCTCATATCCCAAGGATTGTGGGGGAGGAAATACATTTCCTGTGTCCTCCGCTATAATTGCTCCCATGCGTGGGAGGCAATATACTGATAACACTTTGCTCTTGAAATTGTCAACCAGCAGGGACAGATAGTCTGAATTTACACTGCAACCAAAAAGAGAAACTTCAGTTGTACTAAGCTTCTGTAAACCTGATTGAAAAAAGACCAGGATCTGGTCCTTTCACTGCACACAGCCCTTTGTTCTCCTTGCACATCATTTTCGGTGCATTGCAGCACTACTGCTAAAATAAGGTTGCAGTAATATCTAAAAATCTGGAGGATGAATTTTTATACTTAAAGGAGGGCTTAGAGGTCTGACTTTGAAGAGCTGTGCTCCGAGTGTGTTTGAATAAAACCGGTTGCTTCCAATGTAAATCTTCAGTGAAAATAACTTGTTTATGACATTTTTGCTGTATCAATAAATCTGCATAATGCAGACCACAAGCTATATTGTGCAGGTGCTGTACAAATTCATATTGGACTCGTTAATGCAGATCTATGGGGTTTTGCACCTCATTTCTACAATGCCAGAACTGCAAAGTGGCAATATTTTTACATTTTGATGTGGTCTGGCTTTACTCAGTGTTAAGGCCTTGTTTGTGCTAGAGCTCAAGCTTTGAAGTTAAACAGTGCTTCAAAGGACCCAACCATCCTGTGTTCACACACACCACTTGCACCACTCCAAAGAGATCTGACTGCTCAGCAGGTTCATTCTTCCAAGGGGGAGTATCCCAGTGCAGGGGTGTAGCCTGGCTGGGAATGGGCACTGATGCTGAAGATGGATTCCCCTCCCCCCTGCACTGCACCAGGAAGGCACCAGGGATAGCTAGAATATATGGGCCCTACCTACCTGTATGATAGCTACACCCTTATCCCAGTGTCTATAGGGCAGCTCTCTTACAAGAATCCCTGGCATCCCCACATGGGCTTAATTGGGTAAGCTGGTCCTGTTTAGTCTGTCTTGTAAAACAAACTCGAAGCCTTTTAAAGAGAGTTAAACTAGTATAAGAGCAAATGTTGTGTGAACACTTGTGTCCTTGTTTGAGAGTGTATAAATTGGTACAAGATCCTATTGTAGACTATTTCCTGTAGATCGAGGAAAGTTGCCTCCCTGCCCCATGTGAAATGGTGGTGCAGGCCCCCCCTCACATCGGAAGGTTTGACACAGGCCAACTCACCCCTTAGAGAAAAGGAAAGTGTTACCATAATTTGTGATGTTCAATTAAACATTACTATGGATCAGAAACTGATCCATAGTAATGTTAGCAAACAGTCTTACTATGGATCAGAAACTGGATAAAAGATAGAAAGCAAAGGGTAGGACTAAATGGTCAGTTTTCACAATGGAGAGATGTAAAAAGCGGTGTGCCTCAGGGGTCTGTATGGGGACCGGTGCTGTTTAATGTATTCATTAATGTTTTGGAAAAGGATGTTAAGAGTGAGGTGACCAAATGTGCAGACGACACCAAGTTATTCAAGGTAGTTAAAACATGAGCAGACTGTGGAGAACTGCAACGGGACCTTACGACACTGACACCGCTTTTAGATGAGGCGCTGAAAAGTGCCTCCTGAGCCGTGCATTAAGAGAGAAGCTGCGCCACGCTGCCGGAAGTGACGTGTTCCCCGTTGCCGGCAACGGCTGGAGATGCGGCGCTTTGCAGAGGCGCGTTCTAGAGGCCTGAGGTCTTGCATAGCACCGTGTCTCCAGCTGCCGCCGTTGCCGGCAACAGGGAGCACGTCACTTCCGGCAGTGCGGCGCAGCTTCTCTCTTAACGCACGGCTCAGGAGGCACTTTTCAGCGCCTCGTCTAAAAATGGCCTGGGTATCCAAATGGCAAATGAGATTTAATGTGGACAAGTACAAAGTGATGCACGTAGGGAAAAATAATCCAAACTATGCGTACACAATGCTGGGTACTAAGCTAGGAGTTACCACTCAGGAAAAGGATCTGGGGGTGGCTGTGGACAATACAATGAAATCC
>QEPC01009804.1:0-24345 GCA_003113815.1 Sphenodon punctatus | reverse complement strand
AGAGGTCTATAAAATCATGAGTGGTGTGGAACTAATAAACAAGGAGCAGTTATTTACCCTCTCAGCTAGTACTAGAACTAGGGGACACTCCATGAAACTCATGGGTGGCAAGTTTAAAACAAATAAAATATTTTTTTCACTCAGCGTATAATTGGGTTGTGGAATCTACTGCCAGAGGCTGTGGTAAGGGCCAGTACTATAACTGAGTTTAAAAGAGGTTTGGACAAATTTCTGGAAGATAGGTCCATTAGCAGCTATTAGCCAGACAAGATCAGGGAGCATGATGGAAGCTGGGGGAAAACAACATGGAATGGATTCCGCATTGTGACCTGTTGGGTGCCTCTCCCAAGCCACTGTGATTGACCACCGTCCGAGACAGGATGCTGGGCTTATGGACCATTGGTTCAACCCCAGTATGGGTTTACTCTTCAGTAGAGGCATTTTCTTGAATTTGGAACATATGGAACTAATTATCCTGATTAGTTTAAAAGCTAAACCTGTTCCAGTAGAAGTGAGCTGGTAGCTGAGTTTTGGATTGGCAAGCTCTATGTGAAGTGCTGGTACTGAGCAGAGGGTAAGTGCATTTGGAGTTTATCTAGGGCTCGAGTTGCCCTTGGTATACTTTCACTAAATAATGTTATGGGAAATAAGACATGAACAGAGTCTTGATTTTTGCCATTTAGGGCTCTTTGGACTGGGATTGATTACCTGAGATGGCTTTTGGGCAGGAGATAAGCCCTATGGATAATATTGGGGGAGGGGGGGAGGGAGAGCAGATTGAAGAAATAGGCAATTATATTCAATTATTAATTCTTATTTATTATACTATCATTCCAACAGACTCACCCTCTGCTTCAGTGGACTAAAAAGTGCTGTTGAAAAAGACCCGGGGGGGTCAGAAACATAATTCTGTCCAGCACAGTTATGTACTTGTTTGGTCTATGAGATTTTCCAGTATGAATTCATAATGTTTATAATGATTTGACCATGTACTCATTTCGATTGTTGGTATATCACATGATGCTGTTCCAGACTATTACAGTATTTCACTTTGGTTATATGCGTATGTATATACTGTAGCCATATTGACTCATAGATTATTTCCTTCTTTTTGGACCTGCTGGGTTTACAGCAGATGATAGCACCTGGTGTGATCCAGGGAGTTTTTTTTTAGTTCCAGCAGTAAAGTTTGTACATTTCACCTGAGCCTCTGACTAAACATAGTTTTTTCCACCTTTGTGTGTAGTTATTTCTTCTCCCTATTCCTTTATAGTTAAGCTAACATCCATTTACCTGCTTGGCCTAATGTGGGTGAGCATTGCAACACAAGCTGTGAGGCCTTTCTCTGGTGTACAGCCCAGCCCATAGCTCCTTCCATGCTGCCAGCCAAACCACCTGATCCAACATATTCAAGCAGAAGTTACAAAAGCTAAATGTCACTATCTGCTAATTACAGCATGATCTTCCACCCAAATAATGCCTATGCTAGAAATAATACAAGCAGGAATCCCATTCACTTCAATGGGACTTGCATCACACCCACCTTAACTGCTAGCTTGGATGCTGTTCACTCAGAGGATCATGCTGTGTATCTCTTTAAGAACCCCTGTAACAGAAAATCAGTTTGACATTTAGGGTGAAGCATAATCCCTTACTCATACTAGTGGGCAGCTACTTGCATAAGCCGCAGTCCTATTAATGAGACCACTTGTTTGAGTAACTGCTCACCAATGAAAGTAAAAGATTTCCAATCTGGTCCTAGGCAGGACAAACCCGTCTGCATTATAGGTAACATTACTTGATTTGCTTTTGAGTAGTTAGGACTGTAGCCTGGTAGAAGATAGATAAATCTAATATTGATGCAATTTTTAAAAAAGCCTCCTGAAAGTCTCCATGCAGATAATGCTATTCTTTCTTTTTGCAACAGCTTTAAGTAAACCTACCTAGGAAAGTCTTTAGGGCACAATCCTGATGCCATTGACTTTGATGGAGTCAGGATTGCACTATTTTAGTTTGGACTTATGCCAATGCAGAACATTTGAGGATTAAGACCTGAAATTTCCCACCATTAAATACCAGAGTTTTCCTACTGTCTTCAGTGTACGAAGCGCTGCACCCTACATATTATTATTATTATTAACAAACATTTATATAGCGCCAGCAGTGTACCTGGCACTTTACAAAGTAATAAAATAGACACGGTCCCTGCCCCTAGGGCTTACAATCTGAGAGACAGGAGCTGGGGGAGAGACTTAGGAAGGGGAACAGAGGGAGAGACAAGGGGTCTAACATTCATGAAGATGCGAGGTCTCAAGTGCACGTACTTGGCTTGGTTACGATGAGAATGACAGCAGGCAGGTCCATGTTGCAAGGATAAGGGTAAACCGATCGTAGGTATAGGAATAGTGGCTCAGCAGGATAAAGAGTCAGACAGAGCAGAGCGAAAGAGGTGAGTTTTAAGGAGAGATTTGAAGGTATGAAGGGAGGGGGCAAGGCGGATGTGGACAGGGAGGGAGTTCCAGGCATGGGGGGCAGCAAGTGAGAAGGGACGAAGGCGCTTAGGGGAGCAGGGAAGGCGTGGAAGGGTGAGAGAAGGGACAGAGGAGGAGCGAAGTGCACGGGCTGGAGTATGGAGGGCGATAAGTGCAGAGAGGTAGGGGGGAGCAAGGTTGTGAAGAGCTTTATAGGTGAAGACTAGGAGCTTGTGCAGGATTCGTTCAGGAAGGGGAAGCCAGTGAAGCGAAGAGAGGAGGGGCTGCACATGGTCGAAGCGACTGGCGAGGTAGATGACCCTGGCAGCAGAGTTTTGGACAGAGATGAGGGGAGAAAGGTGAGACCGGGGAAGGCCAGTGAGAAGGAGGTTACAGTAATCGAGGCGAGAGATGACCAGAGCATGAACAAGAGTTTTGGCAGACGAGACAGAGAGAAAAGGGCGAATCTTAGCAATGTTATGGAGGGAGAAGCGACAGGATTTAGCAACAGAGTCAATGTAGGGTTTAAAAGAAAGGGGTGAGTCAAAGATGAAGCCTAGGCTACGGGCTTGGGGGACAGGCAGGATGGTGACTCCATCAATAGTTATTGACAGTGAGGAAGGAGAGGAAGGATGAGGGGGGAAGATAAGGAGTTCAGTTTTAGCCATGTTGAGTTTGAGTTGACGTTGAGACATCCAGGTAGAGATGTCAGAGAGACAGTTGATGAGACGAGCTTGAACAGAGGGAGAGAGAGAGGGAGTAGAGAGATAGAGTTGAGTGTCATCAGCATAGAGGTGGTATTGGAAGCCATGGGAGGCAATGAGTTTGCCTAAGGATGAGGTATAGATCGAGAAGAGGAGAGGGCCAAGAACAGAGCCTTGAGGAACACCAACTGAGAGGGGGAAGGAGGAGGAGGCGGAGTTGGAGAGAGACACATTAAAGGAGCGGTCAGAGAGGTAGGAGGAGAACCAGTTATGGACAGAGCCACAAAAGCCAAGGGAGTGAAGGGAATCCAGCAAGAGTGAGTGGTCAACAGTATCGAAGGCAGCAGAGAGATCAAGGAGGACAAGAATGGAATAGAGACGTTTAGATTTAGCCACCAGAAGATCGTTGGTGATCTTAGCGAGAGCAGTTTCAGTAGAATGAAGGGGGCGGAAGCCAGATTGGAGGGGGTCAAGGGAGGAGTTGGAGGATAGGAAGTCAAGGCAGCGGGAGTAGACAACACGTTCAAGCAGCTTGGAAGCAAAAGGAAGGAGTGAGACAGGACGATAGCTAGAAGGGTCAGAGGGGTCAAGAGTGGACTTTTTGAGAATAGGAGAGACTGTGGCATGTTTGAAGGCAGAAGGGAAAGAGCCAGTAGAGAGGGAGAGGTTGATGATGTGCAGGAAGGAAGGGGCGACAGTGGGAGTAATGGAGGTGAGGAGGCGGGAAGGAATGGGATCAAGGGGGCAAGTGGAAGGGTTGGAGGAGGAGAGCAGAGAGGAGATTTCCTTAAGGGAGGCAGGGGAGAAGGAGGACATGAGAGAAGGAGGGGGAGGAGGGAGAGGGGTGGGAGTGGGAAGAGAGGAGTGGGAAGCGATGTCGAGGCGGATCTTGTCTATCTTGGAGGTGAAGAAGGAGGCAAGATCCTGAGCAGAAAGGGAAGAAGGAGGGGGAGGACAGGGAGGCTTGAGGAGGGAGTCAAAGGTAGAGAACAGGCGGCGAGGGTCCCGAGAACAGGACTCAATGCGGGAGGCATAGTAGTGTTGTCTAGCAAGGGAGATAGCAGAAGTAAGGGTGGAGAGACAGAATTTGAAGTGAAGGAAGTCAGCGTGAGAATGGGATTTGCGCCAGAGTCGTTCAGCAGCACGAGTGCAAGAACGGAGGTGGCGGATACTAGGGGTGAGCCAAGGACGGGGGTTGTGGGAGAAGGCAGGGCGGGAAGAGAGAGGGGCATGGGAGTCAAGTGTGGAGGAGAGAGAGGCGTTGAGAGCAGAGACAGCGGAGTCAGGGGAGGAGGAAGAGAAGACTGTAGGAAGAAGGGGAGAGAGAGAGGAGGCAAAGTCCAGGGGATCAATAGCTTGAAGGTCACGGAAGGGGCGTAGAGAAGGGGAAGAGGAGGGGGGACAGTGGGAAATGTTGAAAGAGGCAAGGAAGTGGTCTGATATAGGATGAGGATCGAAGGAGAGATCAGCGACAGAGCAGTTTCTAGAGAGGACAAGATCAAGAGAATGGCCATTAGTATGGGTGGGGGAGTTGGTCCAAAGGTGGAGGTTGAAGGAGGAGGCTAGGGAGAGGAAGCGAGAGACTGAGGGCTGAGATGGGTCATCAACATGAATGTTGAAGTCACCAAGGATGAGAGTGGGGATATCAACAGAGAGGAAGAAAGTGAGCCAGGACTCAAAGTCAGAAAGAAAGGAGGAGAGAGGACCAGGGGGACGGTAGATGACAGCAACACGTAGATGGAGGGGGGAGTAGAGGCGCACGGAGTGAGCCTCAAAGGTATGGAAGGAGAGAGAGGGGGGAGGAGAAATTGGCTCATGGCAAGTTTTTTATGTAGTCCCTTTCGAGTTCCTGGATCTGGTCCTTGGATGCAGTTCCTACCTCTCATTCAAAAACTGAGCTCAGGGTAAGGGAGCAGGGATGAGGGCGTGCAGCACACAAGGATAGGAGACAGCTCCATGATCTGGACCCCTCTCTTGAGTGCACCCCTTAAGTACCCTGCTCCCCACTTCTATGCAGCCGTCACAGTTCGTACTCACTTTAAGTGCCCCCTGCTTTTAGATTGCGATTTATGAATTTTCTATTCTCCAGGTGGTTTTAAGGGAGGATCAACATTTGGCTCCCCTTCATGTATCTTTTCCTCCACCTTTAAATGGTTTAAAATAAATTCTACATGGATTTTAGGTTGTTTTATAGCACTAGTGTTGTGAAACTTTCCAAGCACCATTTGGCAGGGGGTGTTATATAAATAAAATGTATTTATCACGACGATGATGGTAACAATGACTTCCATGTGTCAGTGTATGGTATCCCCATTTCTAGACACTTTTTCTGGATGATAATGGAGTTAAAAATGTCATGGTGAATTGAACATCACTAAAAATGCATAGCTTGCAAATCTAACATTTCTGCCATATTGCAGGATCAGTTGTTTTAACAAATAGACAGAACAGAGTGGATATCGGTAACAAAACTGGGATCTAGTACAATTACCCTGAACCAAAAATCTTCACTCTTGAACTTTGGGGAGGTTGGGGCAGGGACTTGATCTTCATTGCTTAGGCTTGTCTCTGATAAAAGTGTTGTAAACTAGTCCTGAAATGACTATTTGAAGCAAATCCTGAATTCTCATTAGATTTAGCAAAGCAGATATGAATTGGCTTCTCTCAATTCATGGTTTTGAATCTTTGTTTTGTTTCTTCATTCTGCTGTTTTGGTCTTTGGTACTTGATATGCTTTGGTATTTCAGCATGCCATTACTCAGTGCTTTGTGTCATCAGCAATACTCCAGGTGCCTTTACAGGATCCACCGCTGGTTCCCTTTCATGTATTTTTCATCCCCCCTTTACCTTCCCTTTTAAAACTATTCTAAAGTGGACTTTTGGTTGTTTATCACATTGATTTTGTGAAGTGCCCTGAGCACCATTTGGTAGCGGAGAGGGAAGTTTAATTTTTTTTTAATAAGAATGTGATTGGTTCATCTCTGGGACATAATGATGCAGAAAATCATAAAAGTACTGAATAAGTCAGAAAAAATAACAAAAGTCAAGGAAGCACTGAAATCACAAACTAAAACATCAAAGCAGCAAAGTGGCAAATACAAAAATAACTAATTTCAACAACAGACACAAACCTGGCTCTTTCTTTGCAGGAGCAAATAAGCAAATTATTGTCATGAATACAAAAAAAGCATCTTGGCTTCAGCTTTAGTTAATAGAGAACATATTGCTTGTATTACATTTTGCCAACCTTTTTCATTTATTCAGCTTCAGTCCATTCCTTTATTCCAGGAAGGTGTTTTTATAATAGAATTTTACTCAAAATGGTCAATATAAAGAAAAATGAATGACTGAGCAGCAGCAGCAGCAGCAGCAGCAGCAGCAGCAGCAGCAGCAATCTATTAAGTTCTGGAAAAGCCAGTCCAGTGGCTCACTATATTTGAGGGGGTTAATGTTTTCAACAGGCTGCAGTGAGAGTGCCAGAGCCACTAGTTGAAATGGGAAAAGTAACCATAGTAACCATGAGCTTCCAGGACTCAGTTTGACAGGTTGACGGGATTACTCTTCAAAGCACTTGCTCCCATGGGAGAGAAGGCCTAAAGGGAGGGGTTTGGAGTTAATTTAGCACACACACGGGAACAAGGGTCAGCAGTGGCAGGTCTCTGCTGTAGGGAAGCCTACAGCAGCAATAAACAACTTCCTTTCAATGTTATTTTGACTAGTTTCACGAAACAGCCTACAGAAGCATAAAACAGAAAATAATGGGGAAAAGTGCAGCAAAAATAAACATTTACTCAAAATGCTAATGACGAAGAGAAATTGCTAGACTCCTCACGCCAGATCCTTGACTCTGCGATGCTGACTTTGCACTGCTCAGGTTTAAGTGATGCTGTTGGTTTAATGGTCCATCTCAGAATAAAGGGGAAATAGCCACAGCACCTCTGTAAAGACAATCCCCAGCAGCTGGAACTAACGCTATAAGCAATGAGCCTGAATTAAATCTACCCTGGAAATCTGCCTCTTCTGAGTCCCAAAATCAAGATCAGAGAACATAAAAGTAATTTCAAATTGCTTTAGCTGCCTGTTCTGCTGGTTCTATATTGAGTACAGCTGAACTAGACTGGAGGAGCCAGACAATCGTGGCCTTTAGCATTACTTATCTTACTATGGCAGCCGATACTCATCTGCAAGGACACAGGCTCAGACCTATGTTGACATTGACTGTCTCTGTAAATTCCTTTTGGGAGAAATCAATAGCCAGAAAGAATCTAAGAGCATCTCTGGAGGTTTTATGGTCTCTGCGGTCAATGAGAGCACCAAGCATAGGGAGCAAGTCTGCATGTTTTAAAAATCCTTATGGAAACCTTCCAGGGCCTAACTTCCATGTATGCACAATAAATCACTTTAACACAAATTTACTTAGTTTATAGCGCTCCTTTCAAAAGTGCCAAAGCAGACAGTTTACATTATGTAATAACCACCAGCAACTCTGTTCAAAATCCTCTTTCCTTAATGGAAGGTAGGTATGCAGCTCCTGAGCCAAAAAGAATTTTAAACGTACCTTCCATTTCACTTGCATTTTAAAATTAAATAGCCAAATATATTCCTCTCACTTTGTTTAAAGCCAAGACCACTTCTTATCTTGGGGCGGAAAAGTAGTTCCTGGATGCAGAATTTTTACAACTGGGGCTATAAATGCTTGAAATAGATTTAATGGAAGTGCTGACACAAGCTTAATTTCAGCCTAGAAAAAGTGATGGAGCCATAAAAAAAGCATTTCTTGGGGATAGGATTAAACTATCTCATTCCAAGGCTGTTTTCACACGGGCGCCCCCCCCCCCCCGTGTGGTGGGTAGGGGTGCCTGCGCGAACGGCACCTGCAGTAGGTGGGGGATAGGTGGGTGTACATGGGAACGGTGCCCGCAGTGGGTGGGGATGTATGCGCGCTCCTGCACTTCACGCATCACCCACATGGAGCAATGGGCATCAATGCGTTGCTCCGTGTATGGAGATGAGTGTGCGCCCATTCCTATGGGTGCACACCCATCCTTCCACGGTCATTTGAAAAGGGCCTAATAGCTGATCGCAGATCGTAGCAGGACCTTTCTGCTGAACTGCACCTCTGCAGTGGAAACAAATGTGACAAGTAGTGTTATGGTGAGTGGGTAGCATCAGGTTTGTTAGGCAGCATGTATCTGCTGGTGCAGAGCCGACAGGCGGTGACTCTGCACTGGCCACCATAGTATAAGCTACTAGCAACACGGAACCCAGCTTAAGTGCAGTTATTTATTTGAATTTATATCCTGCCCTTTTCAGCAGTTGCTCTAAATCCTATCCCCACCCACCAAAAGCCTGGCCAAATATATGTCTTACACTGCCCTTTGAAGATGCTTGGGCTTTGGCAAACCTCCACAAGAAGAGTTCCAAAGCTGTGGGGCAGCAACCGAGAACGCCTCTGCGTGCGCATGTTGTTAGAATCTGGTGTGGTGGAACTTGCAAGAGGACGTCTCAGCTAAACTAAGGGGGTGCAGCAGAACATAGGGGAAAAGGCAGTCTCTTAGATATGTTGAAGGAGGGTCACTGGGGATTGGTAGCTGCATCAGGCAGAGGATCTGTGCACCAAATACTTTCCCTAGGGCAGTCACTGATGATACATTAGGGGTAGGGGGGAGGGAAAACAAACCCGGAGCCTTTCCCCCAAAGGCTCTGGTCTGATCTGCCTCCCTGATACCCTAGTAGGAGGAGTTCCCTTCCTCCACACCTTCTTTGGTGCTCCTGTTTGGAGTAGCAGTCTGCCTCTGCCTTCCTGCTTGTCACTGGCCTTCCCTGCTCTCCCTTTGCAACACCATGCATGCTGCAGAGCTGCATTGACACCCCATGCAGCCCTGCAACATGCATGATGGGCGGAGAGGTGCTTGTCTCAAAACACCCAAGAATACATTCATACAGGTGTGAGGTTGCAGGTACACATGCTTAGCTTAGTTACATGGGGGAAGGTGATGTTGGGAAAATCAGAAGGCCTGATGGAAGAAGGTTTTCAAGAGGATTTGAAGGTTGGGAGGGAGAGGAGCAAATGTGTTTGGGAAGGGAATTCCCAGCATGAGGGGTAGCAAGGGAGAACAAGCAAATACGCTTTGAGGAACAGGGGAGTTGTGCGAAGGCAAGGGTGGTGGAAGAGGAGGAGTGGAGCGTTTGGATGGGAGTGTAGTGGGAAACGAGGAGAGGTGGGGGTGGGCAGGGCAAGGCCACAAATAGCCTTGTAGGTAAAGACAAGAAGCTTGTGCTGAACATATTCAGGTAGAGGGAGCCAGTGGAGAGAGGAGGGGAGGGGCTGCACGGCAGGTGAGGTGGTCTTGGCAGCAGAGTTTTGAATAGATGAAAGGGGAGCAAGGTGACAGCGGGGAAGATTAGTGACAGGGAGGTTGCAGAAAAGGAGTTGAGGAGATGTCAGAAAGCCAGATATGGAAGGAGATACAATAAACATCCGTGAAGTATCAGTACCAAATGTTAAAACGTAGAGTAACACATAGCAGTAACACATCCAGTATCTTGTAGTTTCATGGGGAGTGTACAGAAAGCTTCTTTACAACTCAAAGGTGGGGGGGGGTTTGGTGAATTTTCACTCTTGCAAAAACAGTTATATTCCAAATCGGAACAAAACACATCCAAAGTTTACCATAAAACTGGAAATCCAATTCCTGAAGGCTCTTATGGAAAAATAACCCTGGCACACGCTGTAGGTGAGGACACAAAGTTTGGGCTTTGTCTATTCTGGGAAT
This sequence comes from Sphenodon punctatus, assembly GCA_003113815.1. Taxonomy (NCBI): domain Eukaryota; kingdom Metazoa; phylum Chordata; class Lepidosauria; order Sphenodontia; family Sphenodontidae; genus Sphenodon; species Sphenodon punctatus. Next base: position 14,394 of record QEPC01009804.1, on the reverse strand, counting down.
CCATGGAGAGTTGTTAAATCAGGGGAAGCTGGTGCTACATGCACTCAACAGTGGCTAGTTAGCTTAAGGGATTCCCTAACATATGTAGGGAAAGGAACCAGATGGAGCCACTGAAGAGCTAGCACTATTTGGGTGTCTTTAATCAAGGTCCATGGCTGCGGAGTGACATAGCTGTGGAACAGCTACTCAGGTGAAGTGTATGGAGAAGGGTGTAACTAACCTGGCAGCTGCTTTGTTCTCCCTTTGCCACAGACCATTGGGGGGGGGGGGGGGGGGGGAAGGGAGAAGCATGATGTTGGGCTGGCCTTTGAAATCAACACATCCTGGCATGCGTGCTGGGGAACCTGGCCCCCCAACACTTATGACCAGTTCCTTGAACTTGCAACAGCCATGTCCCCCATCCACAGTGCCTACGAGTGGTGGACTGCTCTGCTGGCATGGCCGGGTGGCCACCCCAGTTCATACAGGCAGGGGATGCATAGCTGCCAGTTGCCACATACTTCTTTGGCTTGCCCCACACTGCATATACTCTGTGTACCATGAGTGGGTGCTGAGTGGCTCACGAGAGCACCCCTTGTCTCACCTTCAAGCAGGTCATTGTACAAAAACAGCCTTTGAAACACAGGAACATCGTGTTCCCTGAATCGCCCGCAGACCCGCCCCGCTTAAGGCAGAGGTTAGACATAGGGACACGCTATTAAAGATGCGCCTCCAGCGCAGTCTCCGCTTGCTAGCGGCTCTAGCCTGTGCGCTGTGCAGGGTCCCCCTGCACTGGAGCTGGGGCAGACGTGGGTCCTCTCCCACCGGCGCTCCGGGCTCTAGCGCAGCGCTCGGCTAGTCACCCCCCTTAACAGCGTGGTTGATATCACTGATCACGGCCAGAGCCCGGCGCTGTGCGGTACTCAACCGCCGCCTCCAGCAGCGGAGGCACCGCTGCTCCCCCCGCATCCGGGGGAGGTTCACACGCGGCGACCGCCGCTGCCGCACACCCCTCTCAGCGCCGCCGCCGCCCGCCCTGCTTGGCCGCCAGCCGGGCACCGAGCAACTTTCCCACGGCCGCCCGGCCACGCGTGTGGCTCCGCCAGCTCCCGACTGGCCCCGCGCCCAGCCAATCACGCTTCCCCTTGGGGAGGGGGAGGTGGGTTCCGAGCTCTGCAATGTAGCCAATTCGGGAACCCTTCGCCAATCAGCAGAAGGGGGAGGCGAGGGCGCCTTGCCGGCTCGACTCCTCGCCAGCGGCTATTGGGTAAGCCCGCAGACGCTTCCGCCAATCAGGAGAGCAGGGGCAACGAGTCGCTACAATGTGCTGGATTTGGCCGGCGGCGCCTGGCGCGCCCTCTCCCTGCCCCTCCCCCGGGTAAGAGCCGAAGCGTGGGAACGGGATGGGGGAGACGGAGGCAGAGGGCGAGCGGGGCGTGCGCTGAGCTAGCACTGGGCACCTATCCACCCACCCTGCCTGCCTGCCAGCGGGGGCACCGGCAACTCCTTGCCTCCCTCCCCGCGCGGCGCACCCGGCCTGTCTGCGACACCATGAAGCGGGCGCACCCCGAGTACAGCTCCTCCGACAGCGAGGAGCTGGACGAGACCATCGAGGTGGAGAAGGAGAGCGCGGACGAGAATGGGTGAGGGGCCCCCGGGCGCTCGCTCTTGGGCTGGGCACGGGGCTGCGCTGGGGTTCAGGCTGCTGGCAGCTGCTATGGGGGGTCCATACCCAGGGGGCTCCTCCTGGGTATGGGGTGTGCGCCACTGGGCAGCTACCGGAGCTCCTGGGCATAGAGCTGCTCGCCTTGCCGGCAGGGATCCTGGGCAGGCCGGCCGGGCACACTCGCTTTCGCGACGCCGGCACCCGGCTGCAGGTCCTGTGTACATGCCGCCGCTTTGCTGAATCCCCGTCTGCCCTAATGTGTTCTTCCCAGGCCACGTGCATCCGCAGTTGGGGACGGACGGGTTTATTCTTGTTGAAAGCTCTGTGTTTGCGGGGTGGGGGGGTTCATAACTGACTGCTTTTTTTTTTTCTTCTGGCTTATTTCAGTAACTTCAGTTCAGCCGCAAGTTCAATGTCTCCCGCCACCACCTCCCAGATCCTGGCCAGAAAGAGGCGCAGAGGGGTGAGTCCTCTTCTCTGAGCTAATTATCCAGTCCTCTGGTGAAATTGCTTCTCCCAGAGTCTGCCTCTCCCACTCTTTGCTGACAACCTTTCTGTGTTACTCTTAGATTATTGAAAAGCGTCGTCGAGATCGAATCAACAATAGTTTATCAGAGCTGAGGAGACTGGTGCCTAGTGCTTTTGAAAAGCAGGTAATCCACATAGGTTGGGCTTTGACTATAATTAGTGCCTGGGTGGAGCAGTCAGGCATAACTGCTACTGCTGGCACCTTCTGCTTGTTTTACAGCTGTCTAAGAATGTGTCTTTTTTTCTCCTCTTTCCCAGGGATCAGCCAAACTGGAAAAAGCTGAAATCCTTCAGATGACTGTGGATCATCTAAAAATGTTGCATACAGCAGGAGGGAAAGGTAAGACCTTTCATCTGTCAGTAAAGTCAATAGCTCAGAGTGTTCTGTGGATAGAATAGGAAAACTTCAGTGAGACTGAATGCAACCTGTGCTTTACTGACTTAATATCCTACTATGTATGTACTGCTCTTCTCTTGTGGTGTATGCAATGGGGGTGGAGGAAGAAAGAGACTGGAGACTTTGCATATGCCACTAGCATAGTAGTTAGTTGAATAGGATGCTTAGTATTTCCTAGATTGTAAGCACCGTGGGGCAGGGACCTGTCTCTAATCATGACTGCTGGCACTATATAAATGATAGTATTTCTTTTTGCATGACACTTACTCTTTACTGGTGTAAAGTGCTCTTTATAATGTTGCAGGGGATAGATAGAAACTTCTTTAGGAAAATTACGACTATCAATGTCTCCCTAAGATTATATAGGAACACTATGGTTACATCCTCCGTCCATTAAAGACAATAGCAAAAACTCTCCTATTAAATTTAATGGCAGAGGATTGTAACCTCACATCACTTCACAAAGCTGGTGATACCCACTGCCCTCTAAATAAATTTTCCATATGGGATGTTCTTGGCATCTTCAAGCATTCAGGAGGGAAAAAGTTTAATGCCAGGGGCCACAGGGGGTAGAGAAGGGAACTACACAGTTGGACGTTCTGAGGAATCAGAGCCAGTATGTGAAAGTAATCTCTAATGAGCTACTCATGCGTGTCATTAATAAACTTAACTGATCTGTGGTTTTTGCTTTCACTGACGAAACGTATTGGGAAAACAAGATCCGCCCCCCCCTTGTGCTAGTTGAGTGTCGTTTCAGTGGATGCCTGGCAGTCTGATCAGCCCTTGGTCTTGCAGTAGCACCCCACAGAATACGTGGCTTGCTAGAACATTGAGGTGCATGGAAGCCATGCTGGGGATAGGAAATTTTTCTGATGTGAAATGTGTTAGGGAGGGATAGAGTCGGGAGGATGCTCTGTAGACAATGATGATAAGATTCCACTCTTTGTCCCTCTTCCTAGGCTATTTTGATGCTCATGCTCTTGCTATGGACTATCGGAGTTTAGGCTTTCGAGAGTGCTTGGCTGAAGTAGCTCGGTACCTGAGTATTATTGAGGGTCTGGACACTTCTGATCCCCTGCGAATTCGTCTTGTGTCTCACCTCAATAATTATGCCTCTCAGCGGGAAGCAGCAAGTGGTGCTCACACTGGCATTGGACATATTCCTTGGGGCAGTGCCTTTGGACATCACCCTCACCTCTCTCATCCACTGCTATTACCTCAGAATGGGCATGGTAACACTAGTACAACCGCATCTTCTACAGAAGCACATCAGCAGAGTAGAATTGCTGCTCCTCATGCTGAAACTTCTTCACTGAGAGTGCCTGTTACTGGTAGCATTGGACCAGTGCTCCCTGTGGTCACTTCTGCTTCCAAACTGTCTCCTCCTCTGCTGTCCTCCATGGCATCACTGTCTGCGTTCCCCTTCTCCTTTGGTTCGTTCCATTTGTTGTCCCCTAGTGCCCTCAGTCCATCTGCACCAGGACAGCCAGCAAATCTTGGCAAACCCTACAGACCATGGGGGACTGAGATTGGAGCTTTTTAAGAACTAGTGGGCTAGCGTGGGGGGTAAAGGCAAGCCTAAATACCCAGCTGAGCTGGGTTGTCGCCAACATCAGTTTTAAATTCCTCAATAGCTGGGATAAAAGGTACTATTTCAGTTTAATAGTTATAAAAAAAACAAAAAAAACCCACTTTTTGTATTAGCAGGTTTTTTAAATTAGTTGCTGAAGTTTATCAAAACCATTAAATCACAATAGCAGATTGTAATTGTGACAGGTTAGTGCTGAGTGTTCCATTTACTTTGTGAACAGTTTGTCTCAAATGATTCCATTTTGCCTGACACCATGGATCTTTTAAAAAAAAAAAATCATTGTGTATTTTTGTCTATGGTTATCAACAGCATACATTCTTTTTTAGTTTGCCAAAACCACTGCTTTCAGCATTAACATAAATTTTGTTCTGTTAATATTTTGATGTTAAGATATTCTGTAAGGAAATAATCTTTTGTAAACTATATTCTGAGTTTTATATTTCTGAACAAAGCATTGACAAATCAAATTGACCAGCTGTATCCAAGAAAAGGAGTTCTGTGTCTGTTGCAGTGACTAGTGGTCTTATCCTAATTCCTAGGGAACATTTATCCACATCACAGAACCACTGCTCTGTTTGTTTTGGCAAAAGGGTACAAGAGCAAACTACTGCTACATATCGAGTGCTACAGACAGGGGCCTGATCCTGAAATCACTTACACATGCAACAGACACTCACCTTTAGTCCCAGTGTCTTGCTGTGTGTACATGAGTGTGTTAGAAACAGGATCTTGGTGTAGATTGCATAGAAGGTGATGGGGAAAGTTGGCCATCATCTGTAATACTAGCCACTGCTAAACAGCCTTGAACTTGATGGGTCTAGGTTTTGATCTGGTTACCTTTGGAATACCTATACTGCATTTGGAGTTACCCTAGAGTTAACTTGGGTAATCAAGAACAAATCCAGATCACTAAGCTTCATATTCACATCTGAAAACAAATTGTGTTGGTGTTCAGTCAGTGGAATGGTACAGTAAAAACCTGTTCATTGCATATCCTTGTTGCACAAGTATTCTGTAAATTCTTGCATTTTACTTTGAGGGTGGCATTTTGAAAGGGCTCTGCTGCATTCTTGTATATATTTTGTTTTTTTCCAAGAGAATCTTACTCTGAACAGGTTTATTCTGTCAACAGGTATTCTTCGGTAGGTTACATTGAACTGGATTTGATTGCTCTTGTATTTGTGTTGTGGCTAAATAAAGGAGAAAGAACAAAGCATTTTGAATGACATTTGTTTGGCAAGCCAGTAGAGAATTCTCTAGCTCCAGGTGTCACCTGAGGGGTTGCAAAATTACTGTTCATTCTTTCTGTTGACATACATTATATGATTCTGTCTCTCAAATATTACTGTATGCTTTTCTACTATTGCTCAGTACATATACATAAAGTAGTGTTATATCTTAAGGCTTAACAAAGTGACTACTAAGATCATGTTTTGTGCTGTATTTTCATTTGATTGCCAATCCATCTGCGGGGAAAAGGCCAGCACCAGGATTAGAGGGAATTTAATTTCATATGCTGATAGACCCAGCCTTAGTGCTTTTGCTTAATTTTTGTTTAAAAAAGCTTTTATTGAAAACCTATATGTTTCTGGGAAGTGTTTGGTAGTAACTCGTGTGGATTTTATCCTGTCCAAACCTTTCTATGAAGACTAAATATGTGAGAGCTCTGCAGATAAAATTCAAGGCAAAGACCGTGCTGGCCTATATCTTTGGAAAGTAGCTAGTGCAATGGGGCTCTAATCCTGACTCTGGCTTTTGGGATCCTACTGTAATAGTCAAGGGAAGCTGGTATGCCTAACAGTATGCTAGATGACGTGTGGGAAATTCTTGCCTAAAACAGGAGCAACAGAGAAAGGACCTTGGGCTCAATCTATATCTGCAGCATTTAGAGATTCTCCCTTCAGGTAATGTATAGTCATTCTTTTTCATGCATTTGAAAGTCGATTTTGTTCTGACTGACCTCTGCTCGAATAGAGGCAAAGCGCTTGGCCTCTTGGGAACCAAGTGCCTAGCTGCGTAAAATGGGTGTCTGGCCAATTCTTTAGGAGTGGCATTGACTGGAGCCTGAGGGACGTCTAGGCTCCATCCCTGGAAAGAAGTATTGCTCTGAGGTTGGGGGTGGGGAGACAGAGTGCATAATGACCTCCTTTTGTACTTCTAGCCTGGAGAAAACTACTGCCAGACATGAAAGTGGGGAAAGCAAAATTCCTGAATGCTGCAACCAGATGTATGTAGGTTCATAGCACAGTGAAGAGCTCCCAGAACACAGCAGTGTTGGGCTAAACCTGTGAAAAGAGAGACTACCAGTTTCCTATCCGAGACTCTCTTTTACAGTATGTAGTCTGACCCGCACAATTATGTTTTGCTCTGCTCTTCTTGCGTCTGGTACAAAGCAAAGCATGTCTGCCTAAGAGAGGATTAGAATGCCAAAGGAACTGCTCTTTAGAAAGCTTTTAAACTTTAATAAACCACAGTACTTCTAAGCCTTCTAAGGTTTAAGTCCCATCCTGATGTCTTTGCTTGTGTTTAAACGGCAGGCTCTTTTGTGTAGGGAGACCTGTCTAATTCATCCTAGTCCATTGTCTTAAAACTGAACAAGCTGTGGAACGGCTGAGTGCATTCAAAGGTTTGCTATTGGCATTTGTGTCTTAATAGCCTTCGCTAGCCTAATTATCGCTTCTTGTTGCCAAGGGCAGAAGCTTTCATGAAAATGAGTTACTATACACTTGCCTACAGAAATGACTGCACGCACATTACTACTTAGAGCTCGAGGGCGCTCTCAAGGCAAAAGGGATTTTTACTAGTGGATGCTGCTGCAGTAGTGCCTTGAAATTAATGAAAAGCCCACCAAAGCAAAGAGACCACATGAGCCAGTAGGCAAGGCACCAGTCTGCACATAGGGAGACCAGGGTTATATTACTAGTTTACCTGACTTTGTAAGTACGCTTCAGAGCTGCAAATTCAATGTGCTTTAAGTATTACATAATCTTGGTGGGGTTTGCACTTTGAGGATTGGAACCATTCTTTATTTTTTTGTGTCCCCCCCCCCCCACCCCCCCTTTTGTTCTTAGTGAGATTGATACCTGGAGTCCTAACAAAGACAACAAGAGACTCTGTTTAGTGGGAAAGGAGTTTTGAAATCCATTTGCAGAGAGTTGAATTCCATATTTAAGTATGATCCATGGTCTCATGTCTTCATTGCCTTCAATCCCATTCCTGCCTATGTGTTGAAAGGAGTCTCATCCATAGGATCTTTGCACAGAGATCAAGGATTGAATATGGCCATTTTTAGGTACACATTCCTAGCATTATAGGTAGAAACGTTCTTTTTAAAACCAAAGCTTAGATAATTATTTACAATCTTAAATATTCAAACTGTTCAAAGTGCTTTTTACAGTCCTTATCTAGTTCACTCCTACAACAACTCTCTGAGACAGGTTTCATTATTATTCCCATTCTACAGTTGGGAAACTGAAGCTGAGTGACAGTGACTTCCCCAAGGGCACGCAGCGAGTTCATGGAAAATGAAATTTGAGCAGGAATCTCTCAAGTCCAACTGTATCCATTAGGTTATGCAGGATCCCAGATTGTCAAGGGTCTGAAGATAGGCGTAATTATAATTGGGAGAGATTGGCTATAGAATGTGGCAGACAGGCTCCCATTTTCACCTCCACCCTGCACATACCCCTCGAGCCTTGGGGAATAAGAAGTCATCATGGCTTTGCATTTCACTTCTACTTGCCAGAGTTCTCTTGTTCTTGACCATATTGCCTCTACAAGGTAATGAACTAAGAACCACTCCTTATTTTACTGCTAAACTTGCAGAAGACTCCGGGTGATTTCAGACGTAACGGGGCCCGTTGGCCCCATACCGAAATCACCCTGTTCATCCCCCACCGGGGTCACCCCGGCACACCGCAACAGACGTGCGGGGGGATCCCGGCGGGGAATCTGGGAGGGGGCGGGGCCGCGCGGTGCAATGTGCGGCCGCACGGCCCCGCTCCCGCCGCCCGCCCTCCGGGGAGACTGCGGCCGCCGCGTCGGGCCAGAAGCGCCGTGGCCCGGGATCCCGGCGGTGATCCCGGGCCGTGGCGCGCGGCCAGACGTGACTTGGTTGATCACGGGTGGGGATATCTTTCACCACGCGTCCACGGGAATTGGTTCGGCTAGCCCGGGAAGCGTGGTTGGAATTGGCCCCGCGGTTAGCCCGGGAAGCGTGGTTGGAATTGTTCACCGTGGTGAACATCTGGCGGCCGCGAACAGACGTTCACGCCGCCTTGGCCCCGCCGCGGGGTTCACCGTGGTTCACTGTGGTTCAGCGTGATCCCGTCACGTCTGAAATCACCCTCCAATGATGAACAGAACCCAGGACTTTAATATGCCAGCCCCCAAAATTTGTTACTTGGGTACCCTGCTAACTATGTTACAGTGGTTCCAGCAAACACTCTGTAGCACACTGAGGAACTGTGTGTGAGCTCTCTGTACTGGTTGAAGGTTTAAGATGCTAGTAGTTCCTGCTGCTGCTCAGTGGTGGAGTTCTGACCATGGTTTCTGAAGGTCCCCCGTGGGTTACGTGAAGGCATGTTACTTCTGAATACAATTGATTTTGCTTTTCAGATTTTCTGTTTTAAATACATATGGTTTGTTTCTGTCCAGGAGGCTCACTTCTCCTCTGTCACTACTGTCACCTGCCCGTCTCCGCTCTTCCTCTGTCCCCTCCCTCACTCTCCCTCGTTTCTCCTGCTCACCTAACTGCCTTCGACCCTTCTCCCTCGCTGCCCCCCATGCCTGAAACTCCCTCCCTACCCACATCCGCCTTGCCCCCTCCCTCCGCTCCTTCAAATCCCTCCTCAAGACCCACTTTTTCCTCGCCGCCTTTCCCATTGCCTTCTAGTCGTTCCCCATATACTTACTGTCTGCCCTCCTCTGCAAACTGCTGCAACCAACCTGATTGTAACCAAGCCAAGCACACGCTCCTGAGACTTCGCATCCGCCTGAATGTTTGCTTGTCTTCTCCCGTCTCCCCCTCCTTGTCTTTTAGATTGTAAGCCACAGGCAGGGACCGCATCTATTTTTGTGTTCTGTACAGCGCCACTGCCAGGTACATGGCTGGCGCTATATAAATGTTTATAATAATAATAATAATAATAATTTTTGCTTCTCCTATGCTATTCTTTACATCTGGAACTCTCTCCCCAAAAACCTACACTCTACTTCCCTCCTGATCTTCAGATTTCTCTTAAAACATACCTCTTCGATCAGGCTACCCCTAGCTCCTTACCACTATAGATTGCTCATTTGTTTCCCCTTATTCCATCTTGTCCTCTAACAGCCTCCCCACTTGTAACTAAGCTAAATATGTGTATCTGCAACTTCTTGAATGTATCCATGTCCCTTCCTATGTTCCTGTCCCACATCCATCCTAGATTGTAAGCCCCTCAGCTCAAGGACCTGTCTTGAATTATAAATGTTCAGGGCCAGGCACATTGCTAGTGCTATATTCTGTAAATAATATTTAGTTCACATCGGGTGCAATCCAGCTCCATACCGGTCAATGGAAGTTTAGCCATTGACTTCAATGGGAGCTGGATTGCTCCTTGTATGTACAAAATATTGCAACACGTTTGTAATATAAACATAAGGAGAAGCCAGAATCCTGATGGGGCAAAGTCCAGGGATCTACAGACTAGATTCATGCCTCACTTAGTGGATTTGAGGCCATGCAACATTCAGTTTTAGTGGAGTAACCTTGATCCAAAAGTTGAGGGAAACCGGGTTCTGCTTCTTTTAACATTTGAAGCACAACCGTTGTCCAACGGGGCAAATCTAGTCTGTAGACCAGCTGTGGGTTCAAGAATGGATAAGTTCCTAGAAGTTAAGTCCATAAATGGTTGTTAGTCAAGTTGGTCAGAGGAGGAGATTTCTGACCATTGGGGTTGAATAGCTGGAGAGGGATCACTCCGTCGTGACCCATTTATGCACTTCTCTGAAGCAACCGGAGCTAGTCCCTGTTGGAAACAAGCTACTGAGCAAGATGGACTAGTGACAGTTCTTATGCCCTTTTAATCTCCATTCTACAGAGATCTGCTCCTATTATTGGGTGATGAGGTTTTCAATATTGCCGTCATTTTATCTCCTAAATCACCACAGGAAGTAACCCTGTAGATAATCCTGAGATCATCACCTGTACAGACTTCTGCTCCAGAAATTCAAACCCAAAGTATGGCTATCTTAAAGCAGATGAGATCCAGGAGTGTTTCTATACTAGGTGCAGGTGGAGTAGATGAATTAGGTTCATGAGCCATTGGGCCCAGACGCATGTGGAATTATTATGCAAGTCGCTTTAAGGAAATAACCAGGGAAGGTTGAAGAGGACATTCCAACTTAATGATGCCTCTGATTTGGTCATCCTAGGCAATACTGATAGTGGATGGCCAATTAGAAATGTTATTAAATAAGCTTTGTTCACCCTTACCAGCTGAAAGATACCTATAGGGCCATGAAATTGGAAGGGCAGAGAAAAGGAGATTCTACAAGATGCAGATTTTACAGTTTCTCCTTTAATACCTTGACTGAGTGCTCTGTGGAAAGAACCAGTCTGGACATGCGTATCAGAGCTCAGAGCAATTTATGGATGGAGAGACCATAGATTGCTGGACGATCTCTAAAAGTAAAGAGATTTTCTAGAACGCAGGGACCAAAGAAGAAGGGATCTAAATGGAGACTGTGTTCAGGAAACTTGGTCAAAGCTATGCAAAATTACTTGTAGCTTTTAAACTCTTGTGTTTTCTGCATCAGAATGGCAGATAGGAACAGCATATTTTGTTTTTAAAATGGTTCCCATGAGTCTGCTTGCAGCTTAACAGTCCCACACTTGGTTAATTAGGTCTTTGCTTAATTAGGAGCATAAATGAATTCTGACCATCACTCTTGGATGGCTTTGTCTAAAGATGACAAGACTTTCTACAATATTACTTTGTGATTGGAAACCTGCTGGGTTTCCCAAAGGAACAAATAAGCCAATTAAGTATGGACAAACTGAACTCCTTCCTGTTTTATATATGGTTATAATCAAAGCAACCTCTTTCCACAAGCTCTAGCTTGGACCATAACACATTCTCTTTGCTGGTCAGGAAGGCTGCAATGAATAATGTGTGGGTCATAGGCTTGATGCTGGAAGGTAACTGAAACATTTTACAGAGCCCTTTTACAGGCCTCAAATGAAAGGGCTGCAGAGGTGGATTGTGCCGCTTGCCAGGTGACTTGGCAGGCTGATGCACTAGTATTATTAGCATCTGATGTCCAAATGCTAACCAATCTTAAATGAACCTGGAATTGAAACGTAATGTGCACCTTGATCTTGACTGGGTGCTTTCTTCCTCGCTTTACTGGCTGTATTAATAAATAGCCCTTTCTTTCAAAGCCAGGAGATGCAGGCATGGGCACGCAATTTGCAAGAGAGCAGTGTCTCTGAAATATGCAAAATGTCAGTAGGAACTGAAATTACATATGTTCAAAGGTGTGTATTGGGGCAAAGCTGACAAAGGTGTGAATTTCCTGTATGCTTTCTCAGTGAGGTAGCTGAGGTCTTCTGCTCTTCCTGAATGCTTGTCTGTTATCAACTTCTCTCATTTCTCATAGACTGGATTTAAATGGCTACAAATATGCTGCTAAATTTTGGCTGATCATTTAACAACCAGATGGAGATGAGGAGTCTTTTCTTGCTGCCTGTTTATGTGACCAAGTGAGAGTTACTCAACAGTGGTTCCTATAGTAAAACTTTTCAGTGGCCTTGTATTAGTTCGTGTGGGAGAACCAATGCTGAATGCCTGAGGAGCTATACTGTACCACTAAAGCATGGGTGGGGAACCTTTTCTCTCCTGGGGGCCACATTGGATAATAGTACGAGCTCCGAGGGCCACATAGAGGTTGAGGCGTGGGTGCTTAACGGGTTTATTCAGGAAAAGGAGGCCCCAGATCATGGCTCTGTGCTGTGGATCTGTCCCCTACCCTTGTGTGCATGCCCCCCCTTCTGCTCCATTATCCTGAGCTCAGTTTTTCAGTACTTGGGGGTAGAGAATAGATCCAGGTGCCAGATTCCGACACTGGAAAGGGGCCACATAAAATCTTGTCAAGGGCCGCATTTGGCCCCTGGGCCTGAGGTTCCCCATCCCTGCACTAAAGTAAATGAATTGTTATATTAATGGGCAGCAGTAAGTGAGGTGATTACAAAAATTTAAACAGCGAGAAGGGTAGTAGTTCTTAGAAACTTTAACTCTGCTCAGTAAACAGGATCAAATGAGCCATAAGCTAGAACTTACCATGATAGCTAAAATCTCTGTAGGAAGCTGGAATGGGTTTGCGTGGGATACCTTTTCATTGAATTTGATGGGTCCGACTGAGGTTAAATGGAGAGAAGAGCTGGGGCTCAATTGTGCTTGAAAAGTGTAGGTTACAGAAATCTTGAGTAGATGTTATGCAACGTGTGCAGCTGTTTGTCTCTGGAAACATGCATGATAGCATAGCTTCTTGGTAGTCCTAGGCAAACAGTGGCAAGAAGATTAAGCAATTCAGCTATGGTAGGAACATGAGAGAGATGACGTGTGTATGGGGGATTTGGTATTTGCAATTCACATTCTGTTTCAAACATCATAAACAGAAGCACAGAAAGAGATTGTGAATTTCCCCCCCAGAACTTTCTTGTTGAGTATTGAATTAACCAGTCTCAAATATCAAACATTTAATTGTCAATCTGTGATTGGTTCTGGTCACAACTAGGTATGTTATTTGGAGAAGTGAAAAGTGATGATTTTTAATATTGGACTAATAAATATAAATTAAACTCAAACAACCTTAATAAAAATATGTGAAAATACTGTATTCAAATTAATTTAAAACCAAATATGACAATTCATTAATAGAGGAGGAGGTTGTCGGGGCTAGTAGTATGGCTGGGTTTAAAAAAGGACTGGATAAGTTCTTGGAGAATAGGTCCATTAACGACTATTAGCCAAGTAGATTACAAGATGGGACCTTTTTACTGTCAGGAGCAGGGATCACCCATTGTGACTGCTGGTACTTCCTCCATCTAACTGGGATTGGCCGCTGTCAGACCATGCAACCATTGGTCTGACTCAGGATGGCATTTCTTGCGTTCTTATATTCAAATCTCTTCAGATTTCAATAGTCCTGATCTGGGTCCCCTAATAGCTAGGGGATTTTAAATATCAAACAAGCTGGTGTGCTCTTCAAGTGGAGACAACGCTGAAGCAGGGGACAGGAGGCTGTGAGCTGGCCATTCACCCCCTCCATTTCCTCTTTAAGAAAGAGAGAATTTAGGCGTTCCAGCTCCCACCCCTTCTCCCCCTCTAATCTAATTGATCCCAGCCCTATAACAGAGCACTCCTTCCAGCCTCTCCACCCCGCTCTAATCCAGGAGGCTGCACTCCCTTCACAGGCAACTCAATAGTCCTGGTTCCAAGCCTGTTCTCCTCTCCCCTGCTCTCAACCTTGTAACAGACAACCCAGGAGCCCTGAGTCCAAGTTGCCCCTCTAACCCTGTAGCCCCCACTCCCCTCACAGAGAACTCAAAAGTCCTGGGAAATACAGTGTTTGTCTGTATGTGTCATATGGAAAAGAAGTGCGTGTCTAACTCCTCCTGTCATTCCACCCACTTACTTAATCCTGCACACTCTTGGTATTTTTCCCTGTCATTCCAACCATTCCACTTACTGCATCTGGTGCCTTTTTCATCATTTCACACCCTCTTGTCTTCCCTATGGATTCCCAAAGTTGCAACTGTGTTGTATAACTTCGCAATCACTTAAGGGAATGTTGAAATGACAATAGTATTTATTTAGAAATTGGCACTGCTGTTGCCTCCATTCCTTCCAATGGCCATTCCATTTAATTTCAATGCATACCCAAGTTAGTTTTAAGTAAACATTTGTATATGACTCTACCCAGATTCACTGTGCTCTGGGAGGGCAGTGGAGACTATTATTTATTTATTTATTTATTTATGATAAAATTTATATGCTGCCCCCTCCTGCCTCAGGCATCTCGGGGCTGCTCACAACATCTTAAAACATTTGACATTAAACTAAACAATAATGATTACAATTAAAAACAATATAAAACCCTATCTCCCACCCCACCCTAACCCAGCCTACCCACTCCATCTCCCTCAGGAAAGGCCTGGCAGAACAGCCAGGTCTTACATTGTTTGTGAGA
>QEPC01009797.1:6366313-6393820 GCA_003113815.1 Sphenodon punctatus | reverse complement strand
CCCCGAGAGGAATGAACGGAACCATTCAAGAACAGTCCCGTCCAGGCCCCCCAGGTCATGCAGCCGCCTCACTAGCAGTCCATGGTATCAAAAGCGGCTGAGAGATCTAGCAGGATGAGAAATGTTGTACATCCTGCATCCATCTCCTGGCGGAGGTTGTCTACCAAGGCCACCAACGCCATCTCAGTGCCATAGCCGGGGTGGAACCCAGATTGAAAAGTGTCTAGAAAACCGATGCTGTCCAGATGCACCTGGAGCTGGATTGCCATTGCCCGCTCAATAACCTTCCCTAAAAAGGGAAGGTTAGAGACAGGTCGGTAACTGGCGAGCGCATCCACGTCCAAAGATGGTTTTTTCAGCAGGGAGCACACCACAACCTCCTTGAAGCAGGGCGACAACCTCCCCTGCTGCAAGGACGCATTCAACACCCTCACCAGCACCGTCCCCAACATCTCCCTGGAAGCTTTTATTAACCAGGATGGGCACGGATCAAGTTCACAACATGTGGCCCTCACAGACCCCAGGACATCAGCCGCATCAGCCGGCATCACTTCCTGAAACTCCCCCCACAAATCTGGACCAGACGGGGCCTCCGTCCCCTCGCGCTATTCCCCAACTGGCCCAAATCCAGCGTCAAAGTCGGTCTGAATCCGAGTAATCTTGTCTGCGAAGTAGTTGACAAACTCCTCACAGCGGGTATTGACCGCGGTGAACATCTGGCGGCCACCGAACAGGCGTTCAAGGTGCTTTGGTGCCGCTGCGGATTTGACCGTGGTTCACTGTGGTTGAGCGTGATCTCGAAATGTCTGAAAATACCCTTGATTCTGTGGCTGAATGATATGTTGGGACCGATGAAGATGAAACATAATAAGCATTATTAATAAACCTGAGATTTAAGACCAATAATATTTCATATAGATGGTTCTCATATTTATAGAGGCACTGGAACACCCCAATTTTCATTAATAATTTTAAAGCTCTCATTCTCCCAATCCAACCCTCCAGTCCTAGCATTAAAGTCTCCAGCTATTAGAAAAGCATCAAAAGGAAATTCTAACATCAGATCCTCTATGTAAGAAAATAATAAGTCCCAATTATCCAAGGATCCTTAATATGGTGGCATATATACATTAATTAATACCCAGGCTTCATGAGTTGGAGAGAATACCCTAAAAGTTAAGGCTATGTCCTTACAAGGTCTTAATTCTATGGCCTGTACTTTCAAGGTAAGGGAAATCATTGTTAAGAGACCAGCTCATGGTTGGCCTCTACCTGTTGTCCTTGCCCCCAGAAGATTGAAGCAGTCATAACCATTTTTTAAAAAAGGTTCCCAAATTTCTTTGAAGAAAAGAACCTTACAGGTGGATAAAAAGTCCCCAGAATCTGCATCTCCCAATTTACTTAATTGCATCAAGTCAGTCATGCTCACCCTCAGTGTCTGCAATACTAGAGGTCTGAAGAGGGATGGCGCCTTCCTCTCCTATAGGAACGGGGCTCAATAGAGATGCATTCCTTAAAGTCAAACTATTAAAATTTGCTGGAGAGGGTAGTTGATTTGTACCTGTTATATCCTGGAAAAGGGGTAGTACAGCATCAGAGGTGGACTCAATATCTGAAAGAACTGACTCGTCGTTTGCTGATCTGGGTGACATCTATTATAAAACAGAGCTCTGTTGAAAAGAGATACTAATTGCTCTGTTTTTAGATGCTTTGTTTTTGCCCTGTTTTTTGTTCATAGCAATGAGGCATCGTACTGCTCTCATCACTAACATAAAGCATCACTCTCATCACTAACACAAAACTCGTACTGCTCTCATCACTAACATAAAGCATCACTCTCATCACTAACACAAAACTCGTACTGCTCTCATCACTAACATAAAGCATACTTTCACAGTTGCTACCCCTGCCCACATCCTAATGGACTCTCAAGAATGGGTGTTAAAAAATGCCTCATCTGGGCCAGCACCAAACCAACACCTATGTTCCAGGCATGCCAGATGTGGGCCCAGTTCCGACCCCAGCAGGGTTGGCAGCAGGACTGGAAACATAGACCTGGAACAAACTGGGCCCACGGTCCAGTCCCGTGAGCTCCCAAGGTGAGCACATCTGTTTTTGCATCCACCTGGCCCAACGTGGGAAGTTGCCATGGCAGCCAACCATGGCTGTCTGTTATTGGCCACCATGGCTGCCCATCATGGCAAGGGCAGGGCACTGGCCACAGCATGGGGTCAGAGCCAGCCAGCCATGCATCACTCCCCACCGCATTCAAGGGAATATTTGAGTCCATCCCACAACTGGCCCTGCTAGGACAGCCATCCCACCCCCAGACATTTATTTTTACCCATGTCTGTTCCTTGCTCATGAGGGAGTGACAGGAAATGTGTGGTAGTTTCCAAGCATTCTCACGATCAGAAATATAAGTAGCTGCCTAACTGAATCAGACCAATGATCCATCTGAGCCCAATATTGTCACAACCTGACATGGCAGCAGGGTTCAAATCCAGCTCTCCAGCAGAGGCTTCACCCAGGTGTGCTACCTGAGACCCTCCAGAGGTCTTACCCAGGTGTGCTACCAGAGATCCTGAATCAGAGATGCCAGGGATTGAACTTGGGACCTTATACATTTAAGGTATGTGCTTCCACCTGAGCCACAGCCCACCCCAATGGCAGGGTAAATACTAGGGGTGGGAATTTTGGTTCCCCTGGTATCCAAAACTGCCAGTATTTTGCTGTACCGGCAGTTTCGGATTAACCCAGTAATCCAGGGTACTGGTACTGGTTCCACATGCCTGATTTCTTTACATTGTGGCCATTGAAATGAATGGCTGCAATGTAAAAAAAACCAAAAAAAAAAACCACTCACTTTCCCTCCCCCAACCAGGCTCTGCAGGTGGAAGGGGGGACACACACACCACCCACCCTGCCCAGTCTGGATTTCTTTTTATTTAATTTTATATTTTAAAGTCCAGCTGCTAGTGTGGGCTCCAGGCTGCCGCCGCCGCACCAGCGGCAGCAACCCAGAGCCCGCACCACCAGCAGGTACAAGGGCAATCCCTGGGGTGGGAGGTGATTTAACACCCCCCACCCCAGGGATCTCCCTACCCCCCCACCCAGATTACCTTACTTGTCCTCCGGGTGGTGGCGGCGGTGGCAGCAGCATGGCACGGGTCTGGGCGGCTTCAGCGCTAGTGGCTGGCTTCCCTTCAGTGCTTCACTAGGCCTTCCGGGGAACTACCTTCCGGGGAACTGCCACCTGGAGGAACACCAAATAAGGTGATCCCTGGGTGGGGGGGGTAGGGCAATCCCTGGGGTGGGGGTGTTAAACCACCACCCCCACCCCAGGGATCGCCTAGTACCTACTGCTGGTGCGGGCTACAGTGCTGCGGTGGCCCGGGGCCTGCACTAGCAGCCGCCAACCAGACTTCGGGTTAAATTTTTTTACAAAAATCCAGGCTGGGCAGGGTGGGTGGGGGGTGTCCCCCCTTCCACCCACGCAGCCTGGGACGGGGAGGGGGGAGGCATGGGGACAGTTCCCCATTGAAACCAATGGAAAAAAACAGTACCGGTCTACCGGTTTTAATCCAGTAAACTGTTTTTTTGTAAACCGGTAACCGGTAAAACCGGTAACCGTTTTTTTGCCCCAAGTCCCACCCCTAGTAAATACCCTTTCTTCTTCTCTCTCTTTTTTTTTTTAAGCCACTGAGTACTGTGGTAGGAGCCATATTGCATGAACAAGCCTTCAGCTGTTTGTTCCCATTTAACTGGACTGTTCAGATCCCCGCAGGGAAGGGAGAAAACCATCCTCACACATTTTTACCTTTGTATACAGCCAATGTAGCCAAATGGCTATGGTGTTAGTCTTGGATTTGGGAGGCCAGGGACAAATCCTCTTCTTGCCATGAATGTACAGAGTGGCCTTGGACAAATAACTATCTTCTAGTCTCATTTCTTCATCTGTAAAATGGTAATAAAATCATCATCATCATAATGAACTATCTCACAGGGTTGTTGTGAGGATGAACTAGATTCTATGTTCAAAGTGTAAAGCATTTTAAACATAGAAAGTGCTACAGAAGCAATAACTTGTAACATCCATTTTTATTCTCAAGCATTAGTTAACCAGAAAACAAATCAAAGCTGTGAAATGTATCGGCATAAAGAGGAAACAGGAGACTGATCTTCTGGCACTCTGCATTTGTGGAGTTATTTACATCAGCTCAAAATGCCAGTAAACAACTACCATGCTGGTTATTATAAATCCACTTTGCACAGATTCAAGGAGACTTTTCAAACTCTGGAGATATGCAATCTGTAGAAAAGGAAAATATGCTGGAGCAAATTCATGGCTGATTTCATCAGGGTCACACTCACAAAGAATGTGGTCCATTACTTACAAGATAAATAAGCAGATACTATTCCCGAATCCCTGGTAGACGCCAACTGGGACAGCTCAAGCAAGAAACAAACAAACAAACAAACAAGCAACAAAATCCAGCTGCAATTTGTCACCCATTACAGAGGTAAAGTACAAATTAACCAGCTCATTAATTAATTAATGGCAAATGCAAACAGGCATTTAAGGAGTAGTTCAAGGAACGATACACACTGTATACATTTGTCTCATTAATAGCTTTACACAGCTCCAGTAATGTGTGATGACAAGTCAACCAGGAGGCAAAGAAATTGAATAAGGTAGACCAGGAATGCTTAGCCTAGAGAAAAAAAAACCTAAGGGAGGACACAATCGTAGTTTTCCAATATGGAAAGGACTGTTACAAACAAAATGGTACCAAGTTATTCTCTGTCGCCAGGGAGGCTAGGTTAAGAGGTAAAGGGCTTACATGGAATGAGAAAAGATTTGGGCTAAATATTAGGAAGGTTTTTCTAATGGTAAGGACAGAGAGGGTGGAATAATTTGCCAAGATAGAGTCTCCTTTACTGGAAGCCTTTAAAAATGGGTAAATCACCTCTCAGGTACAATTGGTCCTGTTTCTGGGAAGCGGGTTGGACTAGAGCAGGAATGGGCTAAGTTCCCAAGCCCAAGAGCATACCAAAATGTTCATATTGTAGAGTCACGTGACACTTCACATTCAGCATGGCTTCCCCCAATCCTGGGGACAAGGCAGCATGGCGTCCCCCAACCCACCCACACCTCAGGTCAAAGCTCCAGTTCCCAAGCAGTCTGGTGGGTTCAGGAAGCAGCAATAGTGGCTCAAGGCACACTGCCCCTGCTCCCATGCGTCCCAGGAGGTTCCAGTACCAGCATCAGTGGAAATAGCGGCTCAACTTCTCTTTATCCTCATGGAGCCTCGTGGCAAGCCCCTTCTGGCAAGAACCGCAATACAGGTTCTTGAGAGCCAAATGTGGCTCCCGAGCCACCATTTGTCCATCTCTGGACTAGATTATTTATTTATTTATTTATGTATTTTATTTAAAACATTTTCTACCCCACCCCTCCTGTCACAG
This sequence comes from Sphenodon punctatus, assembly GCA_003113815.1. Lineage (NCBI taxonomy): Eukaryota > Metazoa > Chordata > Lepidosauria > Sphenodontia > Sphenodontidae > Sphenodon > Sphenodon punctatus. Next base: position 6,388,351 of record QEPC01009797.1, on the reverse strand, counting down.
GCAGTTTGGGGCGGCTTACAAATATTAAAAACAATACTTAAAACAACATTAAAAGGAGGACAAAATCACATCTCACCATCCCCAACCCCACCACCACCATCATTACCCATCTCCCCCGCCAAATGCCTGGTGGAACAGTCAGGTCTTACAACTTTGCCAAAAGGAGGGAAGATCCAGGGCCAGCCAGGACTCCACCAGAAGGGAGTTCCACAGCCGTGGCACGGCCACTGAGAATGTCCTCCTTGTGTGGCCACCCGAAAAACCCAGGGGATCTCAAGCAGGGCACCCCCAGATGACCACAGGGGCCAATCCAGGACCCAGGGAGTGAGGTGATCTCGCAGATAGGTAGGGCCCAGGCTGTTTAGAGATTTATAGGCCAAAGTCAACACCCTGAATCGGGCCCAGAATACCACCGGTAGCCAGTGCAGAGAACGGAGCACTGGTGTAATATGTTCCTGGTGGCCCAGTCCCACTAAGAGATGGGCCGCCACATTCTGCACCAGCTGCAATTTCCAAGCCATCAGCATGGGTAGCCCCACGTAGAGCGTGTTACAGTAGTCTAATCTAGAGGTGATGAAAGCATGGATGACAGTGGCCAGGTACGAATCCAAGACAAACGGCCATAGCCGTCACACCAGATGTAATTGGCGAAAAGCACTCCTCGCCACAGCCTCCACCTGGAGATCCATGCAGAGCTGCGCATCAAGATGCACTCCTAGATTCCGTACCTGGGAGGCCAATGGTGGGCAAAACCCATAAATAATGGGGGCCACCAACTCCATAGCTTTACCCACTAGCATCATCTCCGTCTTGTCAGGATTCAGCCTCAGTCAATTAGCCCTCATCCAATCCCCAACAGCTGCCAAACACCGAATAAGCACCGAGACCGCCGTGCCAGGGTCTGTTGAAAAAGAGAGGTACAGCTGGGTGTCATCAGCATATTGATGACACCGCACACCGAACCCCCTAATCATGTCGCCGAGAGGCTGCATATACACGTTGAACAGGAGAGGGGACAGCACAGAACTCTGCAGGACTCCACACGAGAGGTCTTGGTACAATGAAAGATAATCCCCGAGCACCACCCGCTGGGTTCTTCCAGTCAGGAAAGAGTGGAACCATTCGAGAACTGGCCCGTCCAACCCTGCACAGTCCCACAGGCGCGTCACCAACATCCCATGATCAACAGCGTCAAATGCAGCCAACAGATCTAATAATATCAACAGCGTCAAATGACTCCGATCCAATTCCCAGCATAGGTCATCTATCAAAGCCACAAGCGCCGTCTCAATTCTATGCCCCAGACGAAAGCCTGACTGAAAGGGATCAAGAAAACTGACGTGATCGAGGTGCTCCTGCATCTGCCAGGCCATCACCTGTTCAATAACCTTCCCTAAAAAGGAAAGGTAAGAGACAGGCCGATAGCTGTGTTAATACACAGAGCCCACTCCACATGGATTATGGGGGACCTGTACCCCAATATCCAGGAGTTGTCTAAAATTTGGGGGAACTAGCTGAATTAATTTTAAAGGATCCCCTGAATGTCCGAGGGATCAGTCTGAGACTTGATGCACTACCAACCCAGTGGCTTTCCACCCTCAAAGGAGAAGAGAGAGAGAGAGAGATGTGATTTTGAATAAAAAGGGTGTGTTTATTGAGGGGTTCTTGACAGAAATGGGAGATAAGGGGAGGAAAAGGTATACACATGTATTTAGGTTTAATACCACCACCAATCTACAGGGTTAAACTGGCCCAGAGTCCGGTCTGGAGGAGGAGAGAGAATTAGGTTACTTCTCCTTTAAGAGTACTAATAACAACACAAACAACTTGCAGGGAAGTGGAAAGGCAGTGAGCGAGAGCAAGAGGAAGTTTCAAATAGCTAACACACATGCAGACACACTCGTGCTCCTTTAGAGGCCAATGCTCTTTGGGGTGCTCATGGTTTTGGAGGGGAAGAAGGGGTTGAGGTAAGAGAGCGAGAGAGAGTCTGGAGTGAGAGGGGAGCAGGAGGGAAAAGAAGATCTCAGAGTTACCTCTCCTGCAAAAAGGAGGTGCCCATGGATCCAGCGATGTTTCTGGGGAAGGGAGGAAGGGTACAGACAGGTAGTCCGGCAGACCCGGATACACACAGAGAGGTCTGTATGGAACCACAGCCAAACTGAGCTCAGAATGCCAAGGGAAAACTAGGACTGGTTATAGTAAACTGGAAGGATGTAACCCAGAAAGAACCCCACCCCAGCCCCCCACCCCCGGGTGCTCTAAACTTGTCAAAAGACATCCTGGGCACAGTGATTTTCAGGACAATAGGTTTCTCTGCTGCTGTTGAGATGACAATAGGAATTTTCTAGCTGGGTGAAAGGATTAGGGGGAGCTCCTGCTATGGGGTCATCAGAGTTTTCCAGGTGGGTCTAGGGCAGACAGGGGGGAAGATGAGCAATTATGAAGGTATGGAACTGGGAGACCTTTTAATCCTTTATCTAAGGCCTTGATGCTTTTTAGGTGGTTCAGTCCATTGATTACTTCCTCTCTGTTAGTCAGAGTTTTCCACACCGACTGGGTGCCTCTAAAAAAAAAAAAAAGATGGAAGCCACCTGGAGTCACCATGCTCCAACTTTAAGCCAGGGGCTTCTTACATTCCTTTCCCCCAGACTGGCCTATTTTGCATAAGGGCTATTTTCTCTGCTGCCAAGTTTGACCTTTAGTAACCTTCTATTATTAGCTTCGTAGCTTCCAAGCATCCCACATATTTCTGGGTACCTCTCTTTGGGGGGGGGGGTGTCCTACCATTTTTGCCCCCAAAATAGCAATGTTGGTAACAGTTAACAGGGGAGCTTCCAGCCCTAAAATTCTATGATTCCATGAGTCTCCCCAACTAACTGGGGGTGGGGGGAAGCTGCTGAAAATGGAGGGATTTTCCTTCCAATAAGGGGATTATGAGATTAGTGTCTGACAGCCTTGTCTCCTGAGGTCTTCTACAAATTCACCCATTGTATATTTGGGCAAACAAACCAATATACAGACCAATAAGAACCCATGAGAGTCTAAGGGTAAAACAGACAGATGTGCTTTCAGCCTACTTTGGCCTGGGGCCTGGTGGCACGTGTAACCACGTGGTGCCAGATGTTGACCCGGGATTGCCCCTGGCGGTGTTGGGACTAACCTAGGCTGTGATTTACGGACAACCTCCAAGGTTGCTACCCAGCCTAAGCCCTGCCTGACTGAGCCAAAGCAGACCAGACCGAGCTAAAGCGGCTGAGCGTGTCTGTGTGACTGCAGCTTTCCCAGCTCAGGCCGGGGGCCGCCATGGCTGCACCCTATTGGCCACCAGGGATGTGCAAACAGAACCAAATTCAGAAATTCGGTTCAGTTCAAAAATCGAGTTTGGTTCGGAAGTTTACTTCGGTCGACCGAACTAGTCGAGTTTGGTCAAATTCCGAACCGAGTTCATACATTCAAAACTGGTGTTTTAAGCTGGTTTTGGCCTTCCGAACTGGTTCGGATTCAACCGAACAGTTCGGTCAAATTCGAGTTCGGTTCGAAAGTTCAGTCGAGTTTGGTCCGAACTCTGAACTTCCGAACCGCGCTTGCACTTCCCTATTGGCCACCATGGCTGCCCATCATGGCAGGGGGATGGGGCTCTGGGAGCATAATGTGGGTGGGGCTGCCTGCCCACACGTTTGTTGTGATCCCAGTTGTACCCAGGCCATGCAGCTGGCAGGACGGCTCCCTGACCGTGACCACATGTGTCTGGTGCCCTGGATCTGACCATGCTGCCCAGGATTTTCCACCCCAGGTCTGGTCATGACGGTGGTGCACTGCCATCACAGGTGTGCAAAAAAAACCTTCTTTTGGAACAAACTTCTTTTGAGTCTCAAAACTGTTTAATTAAGCACTTGATTTTTCATGTTATTGTTCACAATCCTTTCCCCATTTTGGTTTTTTGCTTTGTGATGCAAGCACATAAGAGTCCTCTCCCAAAAATGGCCCATCCCTTTCTTGTATAACACATTATTCAACTTCTATCCATTTTATTCCAGTGCTTATCAACACTTCTATATACTTGGAGTTTCCCCTTCAATATACACAGGTTTCAATGTCGCCCAACTGGTTTTAGAGCTAATCTGCAGAACAGCAAGTATTTTTCTGTAGCTCAGCACCTTAAATTCACTTGTAAATGGTACAAGACGCTTCACCAGAATGTTTTCCAGAGGAGGCAGCATGGCCACATATGAAAAAGGTGGAGCAAAGAGTCTCTCTTGACTCCTTTCCAATGTGAATTCATCCCTTGCGGAGCATCACTACATCATGATGCTCCAAAGGGAGCAGAGCCACATGAGAAAGTGATAGAATAGTCTCTTTATCCTGCCCTTTCTGATTGTAATGGGCTGGCCATGGGCCCTTTAAGGAGCATGGACCTGGTCCTTAACTCTGCTCCTCCAGAGATGATAAGAACTAGGGATGTGTGAATGCGGTTCGGATGTTCGGAGTTTGGACCGAACTTGGTCTGTTCGGACATCCGAACCGAACGTCCGAACCGAACGTCCGAACCGAACTCGAAAATGACCAAACAGTTCGGTCATGTTCGGATGAATTCGGGGGCATGAAAAACGTGACTTTGGGTGGGAAAAACGTGACTGGAAGGGGGGAGGCAGCTGAGGAGCAGACTTCCTGGCACCAGGGGTTGTTTCAGGGCGAAATTATACTGATACCGAAAAAAAATCTTCGAATTCGGTATCGGTATCGGTAGTGCTATTTTCGAATGTTTGGCCAAGTTCGGCCAAACCAAACTCCGCCGAACCGAACAACCGAACCCAAACCTGGGTTTCGAACTGAACGACTGAACGTCCGAACCACATTCTGTTCACACATCCCTAATAAGAACCTGAAAATGTAGAGGCTCTGGGAGTTGCTACCTAGCTTTCACAGAGTGCAGAGCTCCAGCCTAACTGATGTTTTACTGGGAGAATTCCAGGGTACTAATCAGGACTACAACTACGGTCCTAGAGCAGGGGTGAGCAAGGTTTTGTAATCCCAAGAGCCATATCCATTTACCACAATGGGGCCCAAGAGCCACATGTGGCTCTAGTTTGCCCGCTTCTGGTCTAGGGCCTAAGGGACAGGCAAATTGTATATAGCATGCATTGACCAGTGGGGAATAAAAGATGCCAAAACCAATGAGTTTGCCTAAAACTGTGGGGACTCTAAGCATACGTCTGCTGTCACGGCCCCAGGGAGCTGGGTCACCTTCCCACACTGACATGACCACGCCCCACATGGAGTGTCATAACATCAAAATCTTCCAAAGGAGTACTGGCACACTGAAGTCTGATGGGCGCAAATGTCCACCATACTTGTCCCCTCTATCCTGCCGATATATGGTACTCCAAAAAAGAAAGCTTGACAGGGCATCATGCCCCCTTCCTCTGATTGTTTACCACACCTCTCCACACAGGAGTTAAGTGTGATTCTGCAAATTATATTCTATGTAGGTCAATATCTTCACTACAAAATGGAGAAGCGGCAAGAAGGAGCACTCAGTGTCACAGACGTAAAATATGGTGTGAAATTAAAGTTCACCACCTGACAATAAAGACAGATGAGGAACAAGTAACCCATCAAAGAAAAGGTCATTTTGACTCTGTGCTGACATTTACCATATCAAATCAGTTGCCACAAAGAAATTCAGACACTAGAAATGGAGAGTGCTTGCTATTTAGCTTTACTCTGTATCTGTAATATCTCCAGCTCAGAATCTAATGGAGGAGATTATTCAATATTATGTGATAGTGAGAGTTGACTTCCCTTTGTGTGGGCCTAATTGCAGCGCCATGTCATGCTGGAAGTGAGAAAATGTGAGCGTTCACTAAGGCTGCATTCCCTTCTGCGGCGGCGGTGGCACCAGAGGGAGTGACGAAGGAAGACGCTGCAGCGGGGAGGAGCCGGCTGACAGAAAAAGAGCTGGTGCAAACGAGGATCTTCCACAGCTTCTCTTGCACATGACAGGGAGCAAAATCCTGCCCTGACATGTGTGAGAGAAGCCGCGGCAGATCCTTGTTGTTTCTTGCTCCATAGTGTTGTTTCTTGAACCACCTGCGGCAAAGGTATCGGAAACAACACTGCACAGCCCTTTCCTACTACAAACACAGACTCTCTCATAGAGTCGCTACGTAACCAAGGATACTGAACCCTTCACCATTTCTATGAGGTCTAGGATCCAAGGGTCCAAAGCTCTGGGGCACAAAGTCTTGCTTCTCCCTGGCCATTGGAGTGAGATCCTGAAAACGTTGGATCTGGAAATGAGAGAGGGCATCAGCAATCTCATTTTTCACTCCCGGCACATGCTTTGCAGAAAAAACTATGTTATGCCGGAGGCACCATGACACAAAAACTCTCACCAGGTGCATCACTGGCTCTGACTTTGAAGACAAAGCATTCACCACATGCACAACAGCTAAGTTGTCACACCAAAATAACACACTCCTATTTCGGAATCTATCAATCCACAAATGCACAGCCACAACTATCGGAAACAGCTCCAAAAACGTCAAGTCCCTCAAAATACCCAACTCACCCCAATGGGCTGGCCACTACTCTGAACACCAACTCCCCTGGAAATAAATTCCAACCCCGGCCGCACCCGCCTCATCAGAATGCACCTGCAATTCTGCCTCCACAATCAATACTTCCCTCCACATGCTGACCCCATTGTGGCTCTACAGGAAATCCAAACACTCCTAAATCCTCCTGCATTTCCTTTGTGACTCTGATGTGGTGATGCAGCAAGGTAACCCTAGCAGTCCTAGCATAAAGGCGGGACAAAAATGAGCAACCGGGCACTACCACCCTGCATGCAAAATTCAATTTTCCTAATAATGACTGCAAAACCCGTAAAGTCACATTTCTTGCCCTCATACAGGAAGAAATCTCACTCCTAAGCACCCTCAACTTATCCTCTGGCAAACAGGAACACTGAGACACCGAGTCCAACTCTATACCCAGATAGGTCAAAATGGAGGCAGGTCCCTCAATTTTTTCCTCAGCCAAAGGAACCCCAACCAATTCAGTGACTCCCCTGAATACAGCCAACAAGTCACTACATTCCGATAACCCCACCCTGCCGATAAACAAATAATCATCAAGATAATGAGAAATTTGCATTGAACCTGTCCACCGCTTTACGATCCATTCCAGAGCAGAGCTTAATTTTTCAAAAGTGGAGCATGAGATGGAACATCCCATGGGCATCACTTTATCATAGTAGAAACAGTCATTATACGCAAATCCTACTAAATCAAAATCCCTAGGGTGCACTGGCAAGAGGCGGAAAGCCGATTTCACATCACTCTTCGCCATCAGGGCACCCCTACCACACTCCCTCACCAACTCAACCGCCCTATCAAAGGAAGCATAATGGACTGTACACAGCTCAGGTGGTATGGCATCATTCACCGAAGCTCCTCTGGGGTAAGACAGATGATGGATCAACCGGTACTCTCCAGGAGCCTTCTTGGGCACTATGCCCAGCGGGGACACCTTCAAATTCTCCAATGGCAAGGAGGCAAAAGTGCCTGCAACTCAGACTTCAGATAATTCCTTCAGTATCTTTTTCTCAATGACGTGCTCCATACCCTCTACCAATCTCAAATTTCTTGCCATCATATGCTCCCTCTTACCTTAATACCTTCAGAAGGAATCTCAAAACCCCAATGAAAACCATGAACCACATAACTTGCCAACTCAGGGTAGGGGTAATCCCACAACAAATGCTCCAGCACCCACCATTTAACTGGTGTTGGCGCCCTTCCCTGTATTAGACTGGACAGCACCTCTCCCTGCCCCTGGCTGAAATCCCCGCTTCCCTCTCTGACTGGCGCCTTGCCTACGCTGACAGTTAGAGGAGGGATGCACTCCTCCACACTGCAGGCATGTGTGCCTGAACCTACAAAAGGAACAAAAACACTTCCCTTTGTTAAAGTCCCAGCAGGCCAGGGACTGCGGTACCTTCCTCCCCTGATCTCCGCGAAAATTATCAGATGGTTGCCCATCACCCTTTACAATAATGTGCCCGCTGTGTACGCGCACCACCTCCTTTCCCTGAACACATTCTAACCATAAATCATGGTCCTTCACATCCCAATGAACCCCAGGCATAATGGCTGCATGCTGTCAAAATGCCTCATCGTAACACAGTGATCCGAAACCTTCCTTCATTAAATACACCCTCCTAACTATATTGAAATATTTCCACAGGGCCACCGCCCTCTCTGGGAATGCCTACATCACTACCTCCACAAATACAATAAAGGCCGACTCCCAGTTGGCCCAATTCCTATCAATCTTGTGCATTTTTGCTCTCTCCAATTCCTTCAACTCTGTCTGTAGATTGGGGTCCGGAATCGGATCGCAAAAAAGGATGGCGAACAAATCAGTATAATCACCCTTCCAAATCTTCTTCCTCACAGACTGCAACAGGTGAACCCCTAGTGGCATCGAAACCCAAGCAAAGGAGGGATTTCTTTAACCGATGCCACTGGAGCCACCACCCCCTGACTACCCAATGACACACCCGTCACCAGCATGGCCTGAACACTCATGCCCTCGGCCTGCACGGCCTGAACCCCACTACTCACCCCTTGCAAAACTGCCACCTGCGGGCGCCAAATGTTATCCACCCACACCAGTCTGTTTGGGTCCTGCTGCACCAGCAGTTGACACCCCCCCAGCACCCGCAACCCCAGCTAACCCTACCCCCGGCTGCACTGCCGGTGACCACCCTTGCGAACCAATGGGTCACTCACAAACCTCCTGAAAGTGCCTCCCGTTCACTGACACCTCTGCCCCTTGGCCCAGGTGACTACCCCCACCAACAACCTGACCGATACTCTGCATGAGGTATGACATACTCACCAGCACCAGCCACCGGGGAAACCAAAGCAGGGACAACCTGCTGGCCTCCAGCCCCTGTGATCGGTGCCGCATTTGGCCGGGGTCCGATGCCCCCCTCAAGCAGCTAGGCAATCCTTGCAAACTGATGTTCCATCTTCTCGACCTTCTGAGTGAGTGACTCTATTGAAGGCCCTTCCTGTCCGGGCCTGGCTGTATCACGAAGCTGCACAGAAAAAGCATGTGAGTCTCCGCTCGTACCTCCAGCTGCCTGACCACTCACTCTCCCAGGCTCCAACAAACCCAAAGCTGCTAAACGGGACATCACATTGTCCCAACCTGCCATCCTGGCCTCCATGGACTGCAGGAACGCTTGCCCATGACCCTCTTGTAGCCAGGCTGAAGGGGGCTGCTGCAGCACTGGGGCCTGTCCCTGCAGCCCGAATGGAGGAAGCTGCTGCATCACTGGGGCCTTTCCCTGCAGCCAGGATGGAGGGGGCTGCTGCATTACTGGGCCCTGAACTACAACAGCTGAACCCCCAGGGAGTGTCAACTCCTGCTCCCTCCCTGAAGGGGCCGCCCCTGCCGCCAGGCCGGGCCCAGCCAACTGCAATTGTCTGGGCCACCCAGGATCCCCATAGACACAGCCATGGCCTCTGAAGTGACCGGCCCCCACGCTGTCCCCCCCTGTACAGGGAACATTTGAGTCTGCCTGGGAAGGGACCTGCGGGACCACCACCACCCCGGGTTGCCCCTTACCCTTGCTCCCCCCTCTGGCTGTACCCTTCTTAGCCTGTGGCCTACCAGCCACCTGATCCTTCTGAGCTCTTCCCATCTTGAAGAACCCCAATCAAATTCTGCTCTGGGAGGGGGGGGTAACCCTACTCCATTACCCTTCTTAATGCTGCTATTGGGCCTCTCTTTCCCGAGCCTGTCACCACTCTGCGATGCCCCCCCCCCCAAACCTCCAACAGGGTGCCGCGACCCTTTCCCCACTAATTCCTGACTTATCTCCTCCTTGCCCGGCCACTCACACACCCCACCAGCTGGTCCCAGTCTCAGGGCATAAACAGTCCCCGTCCTTCGGCCACACCACCAGCCCGACAAGGCCCGACATACTCAAACCCGAGAACGCATCCGCTTCTGGTGTTTTCAGCAGCCGAATGCCAGGCTGCACTGTGCCTTAGAAGCCATGGTGCCACTCCTGGCCAATCAACGGTGCGCATTTTTGCGGCACACTCTCCTGCTCTCTTGCAAGCTGCAACCTTGCTCAATTTGGTTTGCAGTCTGCAAGAGCTCCTGCCCGGTCAGAAACCCCGGCAGACACCAGTCCCTGAGTCCCCGACACCAGTGCCTCATTCCCCTAAGAGGGCAGGCACAAATTTTCCCCTGCGCCACACAGGGCGCCTAGCAGGGGCTTAGTCTTCAGAACCCTGGAGAGCGTAGAGTGGCCAGACAACTTCTAGGCTTCTTCCTGGGAGCTGTTGCCTCCTTAGTTTCCAGGCAGAGACTGCATTCCTCCTCACTCAGCCTTCCTCTTATACAGGCAGAGTGGGTGTGGCCAGGCTTCCACTCCTGAGCCCTAAAGGGCCAGTGTCCTGCCCACTCTGTGTCAGGGTTTCTCAGCCTGTTTCCTTCACAGGCTGGTGCATGCCCTTAGGGCTGGCTATGCCACACCCAGCACCAGTCTCTCTCCTCTTGGTGCCCACGCTCAGCCCTCTTAAAGGGGCAGCAGCCACTCAAGACTTCTCCCTGATACACCAAGTCTTCAGGATAGGGCAGGATTAGAGCTGAAATTGATAGCTTGGTGGTTATTTGGTAACTATCTGGTAACTACAGAGGTTATACACCAACAGGAATATTGGATATTACCATTTGCCAAATTACCATTTAACATTTACCACTTATCAATTATCCGTTTTGGTATCTGCTGGCTACCTGATAACCGTATTACTGAATTACCATTCACTGACTACTTTACCACATTACCACATAACTGAACCAGTCTGGATAGAAAGAGTTTTTTTAAAAATCAATTGTTAATTAAATGGTAATGAAGTAAATGGTAGTCAATGAACGGCAATTTAAAGTAATTTACTAATCTGGTTAACCCAGTAGTCAGCAGATACCAAACTGGATACTATTTGGTGACCGACCGGATAGTGCAATATCTAGCCAACAAGTAGTGGATACTTGTTTCAACTCTAGGTAAGATATACATTTAAACAAACAAACTGCAGTTATTGCTTGCATCTCCAAACAGAGGCCAGCCTTTTGAAAACATACTCCTATAGAGGGGGTAGTAATGAGTACATATCTGTATTAAATTGATAAATGAGAGCTACATTTGAATAGAGAATACCCTTGACATAATAGTTTCTGTCAGAATAACATTTATATCTGTGTACAGAAATAGAGGCATGAATCAGACTTCAAATGCGAAGGGTGATGCCTCATGAGCTTCAAATATAATGCACTTACGATGCAGCAATAACAATGTACCTTCTCACAATGTCTCCAGATTTATCTAGATAATGAGGAATAGGGCTGATGCGTGGCAGGTCTTGTCACGCCGCCATTCCATTCCGCGAACGCGGCACATAACGTGACTTCCTGCCGACTTCCCCACGATATTTCCACAATTCCGCATTTGCTGCTGCAAGATGCAGCAGATGCATCATGTCTGCAGTGTGCGAAATTATCCAATGTTGCCTACATTAGCGGACTAGCCACACAATATTGGTGCATACAGCAAGCGGTTTTATGCCGCCTTCTGTGTGATTCTGCGGCGCACTGTGATTCTCTGATGGATGATATAAATGATCATTGAATGGTGCTGACTGACTACCTGCTTCATACTCCCCCTGCCGGCACCAGGGGCCACCAGGACTATATGTGGTTATGTGGCTAGGCTAGCTGATAACTGTCAGTGCTGTCACTGTGCAGTGCTGACTGATTCTCTGGTCTTCCGAGTCTGAACCTCGTCCTCGTCGCCTCTCCGAGTCCGTGCGACTGCTCCTGCTGCTGCCGCTCACTCAGTCTGCTCTAGACTGCTGGGAACAGAGTTCAAGGGCCGTCCTCAAACACCCCTGTCACTGTGGTGTAGTGGGGAATGTGCCTGCCTGCTGCAGCTGGACTTGATCTGCAGAGGCCAGGATTCAAATCACCTTTCTGTCTTTTTTTTCTCTCTCTTCCCTAATATGTACAGTATATTAAATACAGTAGTGGTTTTTTCTCCTGCCACAACTGTATTTAACTTTGAAAGTGAATTCTCTCACTGCCCGCTTAGGTATACAGGCTGCAGTGCAAACTCATGTTGTATTCCCTAACAGTCAGGGTCCAGGACCAGGGAGTGGAGGGGACATGATGTGGGCACTAAAGCGATGTCATGTGGGGGTGCCTGCCCAACATTTTTATCTCATAGCGACACCTTCCAGGAAACTCACAATATCTAACTCATGCAAAAAGCTTTCTGTCACTCACTATTCTAATAGATAATCATTTATAATATAATACATCACTTACGTACTTGTTTAAAGTTCAGCTTAGGCAGCAGAGTCAGAAAGACATAAGGTGCATATTAACATAATTAAATATAATTAAATGGATAAAATGGGGTCAATGATCTTTTCACCAAGTTAGTTTGCAGGCCGGGTAGGGTACCAGCAGCAAGTTCGTCAACAATTCCATGGAATTCCAATCCCCTCCCCCTCTTCTGGCCCATCCGTCTCCTCCTCCAGGCTCCTTGTTCTGTCAGAATTTGAAATGAAACTTGAAAAGTTAATAACAGGGTTTTTTGGGCAGGGGATGCATGAACCACAGTGGTGTAGTGGATAAGGTCCCTGCTGCAGCACCCTAGTTAGTCTGAATGTACAGAGACCAGGGTTCAAATCTCCTATCAGACTTCCCCCCCAGTGCAGAGAATGTACCGTACTCAATAAACCTGCTTTTATTAAACCTCTCCCATTCTCAAGTCACCACATACCCCCGCTGCATCAGTCACTTTTGCCCTAGCCCTAGCTATTGTGTGCCTGGCCTCTAATTTATGTGCAGGTGATATTTCTTGACTTGAGCATCTGCCACTGCCAGCAGTTACCATGCCTTCCGTGACCTCCATGATACCTTTTGCCTAGGCTTGGAGTTGCACGGTCTCGATTAAGGGCAACATAGGGCGTGGACAGATTACGGATATCAACTGATCAGTGTGCAGCGAGAGCGACCACACACCCCAATCCTACTTGCTGCAGCAATGGAGCGCTTGATTCTGATTGGTAAGTGCTTTCAAACTAATGTACCACAGGTAAAGAAATGATGAGTGCGGGTGAAGTCTTTCTGAATTACCTTTTTTTTTTCCTTTGAAATTTCCTGTAGGAGAAGCTCTTTGGCGTTGTGGAAAGAGTAGGGAATATCGTCTTGGTGTTGCATGGTCTGGCCCTTCTACAAGACCGGCTTTGTGAGTACTATCTGTGTAATCCATGCAAACTAACTTGAGCTAATGTCACGTAAGTAATATTCATTAACATACTTTTCCCTCCCTCCACATTTTCTTTTTCTGATTAGATGAACGACTGGAGAGGGAACAAGAGACCCGCAGAGAGGAGGCGCACAGACTGCAGGACCTCATGCAGCAGATGCTGGTCAGAATAGAACGGAAAAGGGAGGATGGAAAGGGTGCCGGCAGCCGGCCCACTGAATGGGGGGAGGGAGGGAATACTGTCATTCACATTCCCGACTAAGTTTTGTATTCTTTTATTAATCACTACAGGGTTACTTTTACATTTCAAAGTTTAAATACCTTTCCCAATGTTATGTACATTTGTTTGGAAATTGAGATATCTTAAAAATGCAAGTTTATTTTTTACAGAAGACACTATTTTTCAGTTTGTTTTCCCAAATTGTATATAATGCCAGTAAACTTTTAACCAAAAATAAAAATATTTGCAATGAAGATGAATTCTGTGTTTACATTTATATTTAAGCAGCTTTCTATTGACATTACATTACCATTTCCCCCCACTTTCCCCCTCCCTGCAATACAATGAGAAGTGTTTTTTTCATAAGTGGCAAAAAAATGAACATTTGACCCTTTTTGACATTTAAAATCACACCACAGCCCATCCAATATATTCGTTGGGGCAGAGTCTCCCCCCACCTCATCACTACTATTTCTCTTTAAATTTATTATTCTGCAGACATGCTAACCATGAGGATAATTTTCTGCGTACTAAACTGAATTTTGTGACATTTCAGGATATTTGAGGTAACTTTTTTCTTTGTGAGAAAAATGTCTTTTTCTGTACAGTGCTTTAAGAAAACACATTCCTTTTACAGCAAACCATTAATTTCACTGGAGAAAACATTGGCCAGCCACACATTGCCAGTCCTCCTGGCTCCCGGCCCCCTCCCCCCACTCTAACCCACTAGCCCCCAGTGCCACTCCCCTCCCAGAGAACCCAGGAGTCCTGGCTCCCAGCCTCCCTGCTCTAAGCCACGAGCCCTGGGGATGGAGCCAGGAGGACTCTGAGTCCTCGGTGAGTTGGTTCTCTGAGAGGGGAGTGGGGGGGGGGGTCTAGTGGGTTAGAGCAGGGAGGGGGTCTGGGAGAAAGGACTCCTGGGTTCTCTGGGTGGGAGGAGTGGGGGTTAGTGGGAACAAAAAAGTGAGACATTCATATTGGCCCAAATGTCAATGTTTATAATTTCAAGTACCCTACAGAGTTCTTCCCAGGTGACCTTGCTCCAGCAGGAGTGACTGACAGTTTTACAGGCTCGATTCTGATCCCGGTGCTCTCAGGCATGAACCCATGACACTATTGTGCAGAGCCTAGCCTCCAATTCCTGGATCTGGCCTATGGATCCAGACCCTACCCCAAGCACTGAAGAAGAACTCAGATGAAGGCATGCACCAGATCCAAGGGCTGAATATAGGAAGTGGCACAGGCACTGGAAAGTGGCCACATAAAAAACTCTATCTGTATCTTCTCTCAATCTCCTAGTCCAGTCTTCCTTGACTCGTCCTGGGGGGAAGAATTGTGCAGATGGAGATTGGAGCTGCAGCAATGGATTGAGTCTGAGTCTCCCTCTTTGGCAATTTCCCCTCTCCTGCCCCAGAAGATTAATAGGGAATGGGATTAAATTGCAGCAACTGCAAGCTAGATTCCTAAATGTTGAACCTCCTACTCATTGTATTTTTTACTAAATCAAGCGGGACAAGCATCTATAAGCCACACTGTAGGTACAAGCAGGGATGGGAAACCTCATGGGCAATCAGGGAGCAAGTCCGTCCATCCCCAGTCTATGAGGCTGGCATAAACCCAGGGGGGGATGACCCTAGGGTTTGAATGTTGGTGGTCTTATACGTTTTGCCGGGCTGTATTGGTGATGCCCTACAAGTCACAATACAACGTAATTATAATAAAAATATGAAATAAAAGTAAATGTAAATGTAATATATAGATATAAATAATTAATTAAATAAATATAACATAGTTAAAATACTTAATTAAATACTGTAATCTATAACTATAATTCCAAATTTAATACAATCTCAATTCCATTCCATTCTACAGTTGAAGGGGAGGGAGGGCCTAAGAAACCAAAACCAAAAGAGTCCCTCTCATAGTTCATTTTTCACAGTCTTCCGTTTCTGAGAGGCCAGCCATACATAGGTTGCAAGAGCCACCACCTCCTCCTTTTTAGACAGGGAGAGGAGGCCCCTATACCCTTGGCCTGGTTCTGTTAAACAGATTATCCTGAAGGATTATCCTGAAAAAACCTGTTGGGGGGGTTGTTTTTTTTTTATGCAACATGCATAAAATATGTTTAAGTGTGGTTAAACTGTGGTTTTGTCTCATGTCAGAAAAAAACCCATATACTGCAGAAACAGTACATACAGGCAGGGACTGGGACGGAGAGTGGGTGACTGTGTTGCAATTTACAAATCAATGCCGCAGGCGTGGCCCTGCCCTGGCCAAGCCTTTAAATTAAACTAGGAAATAGCATTGGATGGAATCCAATGCTATTCAGTTACAGGAAACCCCCTCCCACACTTACTAGTGTCCAAGTGTGGCTGGCTGGCTCTGTGCTGGCTCAGCAGCTCGCTACTTTCTGTTATTAAGAATGCCCCCCCCCACCCCAAAATCCCTCTGCCCCACTGCCAATGCCTGCCTTAATGTAAAGACAGTGTGTGGTCATGGAGTCAGTACAGCCGGCTGCAGCTTAACTTAAGTAAAAGGTTTTTTTGTTTTATTAATTTTTATACATTTTAATACTGTCTAAATGGTCCCCTCTCCCCCCCATATGACAACATTGTCCTCTCCACTCCGTCCTCCTGTCCTACTCCTGACTCCTTTGGAATCACTCCCACGAGAAGGGGAGAAGAGAATAGATAGATTGAGAAGAGGATCAACATGGAAGGAAACCTTTAAGATAGAGATAGAGAGCCCCCCACCTCCGGCGCACTGATGCATTGTCAATGGCATTACCCCATCATCACCCAGAGTCAGACAGGGTCGGATCTGCATCTGGGGACTGGGAACAGTGCTGCCCTCCTGAACAAATGTATTATAATAAAACAAGCCCCACAGTGCTGCTGCTCTCTTTGCATCAGTAAAAACTTCAAGCAGCAAATTTTTTATTAATTAAAATCATTGTAAATTAACTTTTTGACTAATTATAGTCACTTAATTGAAACTTGAAAAGTTAAATACAGTTTGGGGGGGAAAAGACTGATAGTGGATTTGAACCATGGCCAGCGCAGCACAAAATTCAACTTTTGACAGGCAGCTTAACCACTACCCCACACTGGTGTAGTGGATCATATGCCTGCTGCAGCGGCCTAGTTAGAGTGTACAGAAACCACCAGGGTTTAAATCTCCTATCAGCTATTCTGCAGGATGGAAAGATTTTTATTTATTTATTAGAAGTATATATAATCGGAATATATATACCAGTGCTACACGAATTTACGCTACCACTTGGTCAGTTCTGCAATTGTTGAGGGCAGGCATAAGCATATCCCCTTTGACCAACGCCTTTGCCCATGCAGTCTCCAGGAGGTTGACACTATCGAGCACTTTTTGTTGCGCTGCCCACAGCTCACTGCATTAAGGATAACTTGGTTGGCCCCGCTGTCACTTGACAATGGTGGTGCCAACCGGGGATATGGCTATGAGGCACTACTAAAGATGGCGGGCAGGGATGCAATTTTGGCTGTTGCGATCTTTGTTAGATTGGCAATTAAAAGGAGGGACTTAATTAAAATTAGGCAAGGCGAACTCACAGGCACCTAATAGGCAAGTTAGATTGGGACTGTTGAGTGTCTGTCGAGAGTCATGTATTTTATTATTAACTTTGGGTAGGTTGCCAAGCGCTGTAAACCTACTCGACTTGAATGTAACGCGAAGGCAGGTAACTATGCAATTTTGTATGTTTTTTAATTTTATGTTGAATTTGGTTTCTGGCCATGGCGAGAGTAAATTGCTGTACTAAAATAATACATAATAACAATGTTCATATGCTTGATCATGATGACAACTACGATGCCATTATAATTTGCTTTTATGTTTCCCCTTTTGATGACATTATATTTGTGTGTTTTAAGATATGGTTAATATTATGTATGCTTTTTGCATTTACTTTTATGTTTGTATGTCTGGCCATGGCAAAAGCTAGTGCCAAATAAATAAACAGAATACCAGAGGGAATATATATACTTATAATATATATAATATATTCTTATTATATATTGGAAAGATTTATTTTTTTTACAAAGACACTACTACGTTGTCTGAGCGATCATGGGACACACCCATTCATCACTCAGAACGGCACTGTCTGCTTCAGAACAAGTGCAGAACTTGTCGTCACGTGAACTGTCAAGCAATTTGTCAAGTCAACTGCTGAGATGGCCTCCTATGCAGCATTTGTGCCAATTGGTGAGTGAAGAGAAATTATTGTGTCTAACCTATGTATTTATTGATATAGCTTGCAGGGTTCTGCAGACATCAGAGTCTAGCAGAGTTATGTGTGAGTTCACCCAATTATGTACTCCCAGGGGCGTAGCTAGGTTGGAGTGGGCCCAGGGACAAGAAATGGACTTGGGCCCCTCTATCCCCACACACACCCCCAACATCCTCTCCCCTGCCTTCCTCCTTCCCCTCCCCAGCATCCTTATTGCAGGAAACTGTCTCCAATTATATTGGCAGGGATGCAGTTTTCAGAAAACTGAAGAACCCCATAGCACAGACAACTCCAGACAAGAGCCAGCCCCACAACACAACACAAACACCTCCTAGCTCTGCAGAGCCCATGGAACATCCCCACACAGCGCCACTGGATGCCCCACATCACAGACACCCGCAACAGCATCATAAAAAACACCAGGACATCTCCTAGCTAGCTCCACAGAGCCCCATGCAACAGTTGCCCTCTAATTCCAGAGAACGCTTCCATAAAACTGCTCCAGAGACACAAAGAGAATTAGAGACACACCTTCCTTCTCTTTAAACATAATTTTGGTACCATCAAATAGTAAATACAAAACAGCGTTGTAGTAAATCTTTTGACATCTTAATAATCTGCTACTGCTATAAAATAAAATTCTACAAAACTTGGGCCATAGTTGACCTCTTTTAAATTAAAAACTGCTTTAAAAAACAGTGTTTGTTCCCCCCCTAAAGTCTGTCATTTCCCCATGGCATTAAAGTCACAAGACTAACAGTTAAATCTCAGAATTTCAAAACCTCAATTACATCACATTTCCAACATTTTCAAAACACCTAAAAGTCACAAATCACAGGGGCACAGAGTTTGGGGGCAAAGGAGGAGGCACCAGGGAGGGGAGTGAGGGCTAGTGGGTTGGGGGGGGCTGGAAGCCAGGACTTCTGGGTTCTCTGGGAGGGGAGTGGGTGCTAATGGGTTAGAGTGGGGGGGCTGCGAGCCAGGACTCCTGGGTTCTCTGGGAGGGGAGTGGGTGCTAGTGGGTTAGAGGGGGGCTGGGAGCCAGGACTCCTGGTCTCTTTGGGACAGGAGTGGGTACTAGTGGGTTGGGGGGGGCTGGGAGCCAGGACTCCTGGGTTCTTTGGGAGGGGAGTGGGGGCTAGTGGGTTAGAGTGGGGGGTGGGGGGACTGTGAGCCAGGACTCCTGGGTTCTCTGGGAGGGGAGGGGGGCCTCGTGGGTTAGAGGCTGAGCAAGGGGCTGGGGGCACTGGAAGGGGGGAAATGGGCTGGGGGCACTGGGTTTTGTGGGGAGGGGCTTGTGGCTATGGGTGTCGGGCAGCAGTAGCCTTACCTGACTGGGTCTGAGCAGGCTGCTGCTAGTGCTGCTGCTGCTCCTCCTCAGCAACAGCTCCCCTCGGCTCCTCGCATGAGCTGCCTGAGTGGCTCCAGTCCAGACAGGGCAGGCGGCTGGGGCGCTGCAGCACCAGACACAACCGGGCAGCCTGCGGGCTGCAAGTACCAGTCCACCCAGGCCCCACCACGTGCCTCTGAGTCCTCTCTGCCCTGCGTGCGAGGGGAAAGCCCCCCTGCCCTCTTTGCCCCCACACAAGCAGTGCTGCGTGCAGCACTGGTACAGTTTCTTCCCTGTGAGAAGTAGGTACCAGTCCAGCGCTGCTTGTGGGGGGGGGCAAAGAGGGCAGGGGGGCTTGCCCCAGGGCCCTCGCACACGGGATAGAGAGGAGGCGGCATGGTGGGGGAAACTCTGGGCTAGTTGGCCCTGGCTCGCTTGCTATGATCCCAGCATGCCCTGGGGGAGTAGCTGCAGCGATCCCAGCCCACCGGGCTGGGATCGCTGCAGCTGCTCCCCCCAGGGCGCACTGGGGTCGTAGCAAGTGAGCCAGGGGGCAGGGGCCCCGAGCTATGCTCTGGCTAGCTCACCACGGTGGCTACACCACCCAGACCGGTATTTTCCCCGTCCCCCTCAGGCTGCCCCCCTCCAGCAAGTGAGTGATCAAGCCCTCCACATGCTGACAGAGACCCGGAAGTAACTCCAGGTTTCTGCCACCACGTGGAGGGCTCGCACGCTTGACCCGCCCCCCGTAGCCCATACATGGCTATGGGGGGCAGGTCAAGCATGATGTCAGCCCACAGCTGACCAATGGGGGAGGCAGCAAGCAAATTGTGCTGGCATGAAGGAGCTGGGGGGGGGATTTTGGCGGTAGCGGTGGTGAGTGAACCAACTGACAGGCGCCGGGACAGGGGGCTGGGGTCGGGCGACTTAGCTACGATAGGGATGGGCCTATGGGCCCCCAGCTACGGTGGGCCCTGGGACAAATGTCCTGCCTGTCCCTATGATAGCTACGCCCCTGTGTACTCCAGAGTTGACTCTAGAATTAAACTGATTTGTCTATTAAAAAGAAAAGTGAAATCTACATCTCCAGTGAGGAAAAGCTGCCCAAGGTAGCTCTAGCCAGGATTATCAGCAAGGTTTTTCAGTTTTTTTATGAGAAGAGACTAACACTTAGTAAAAGGCATCTTGCTGAAACTTCATTAAGTCGTTTACAAGGTGTGAGGATGAAACTGCTATGATTCATCACCTGCAATGAGAGCTGCAGCATTGAACAAAAAGGACCATGAAACTTCAGCCAGGAAAGAAAAACAAGGAAAATGAGCCATACTTTATGAGCACGGTGTGCAGGGTCTGGCTAGAAAACTTTACTGTAATGCAATGCAATTTTGCAACGCACTATTAAAGGAAACGCAACTTCAGAACAAGAGCTGGATTTTATTTTATTTTTATTTTTTTAGAAACTTTATAGAATCGAAGGCCTAGAAGGGACTTCAGGGAGTTGTTAGTCCAACCCCTTGCACCAAGGTAGTTGCCCTAGCCCAGTGGGTGGCAAACTGCGACTCGGGAGCCACATGTGGCTCTTGACAGTTCAAGTGAAGCTCTTGGCCAGGGCTTAATGGTCCTGTGTCTTTGTTCATTGTCCTATGTCTTTGTTCATTGTGCCCGACTCTCAGCAGCTGTCACCCAATCACAAAGCAGGAGAGATTTGTGTGTACACATATTCATGCCTTGTGGCTCTCATCCATATGAAGATGATGGGTGTTATTAAACAAGCCAAACTTGGGGGCATGGTCACTGAGTGGCACCAGCTGTGGACCAGTGCGTGGAGAGGGATTCTAACAAGTGGCTCCCGGTGTGGCTACCAAAGCAGCCGCCTCTCACACACCCTGCCATGGAGCATGGGGGAGGGGGAACCATGCCAGTCTGGCCTTTGAAATTGACGTGTCCCAGTCTGAGCACTGGGGAACCCGGGCTCCTCAGCACTCTCAGCTAGTTCCAATTACTTGCAAAAGCTGCGTCCCTCACCCACAGTGCCTATGAGTGGCGGACTGGTCTGCTGGTATGGGTGGCCGCCCCGGTTTATACAGGCAGGGGATGCATGGGCGCCTGTTGCCACGGACCTTTTAGGCTTGCTCCGGATTTCTCGGCAGCGCGCCAAGAGTAGCCAAGAGTGGGTGATAAGTGGTTCTTGGGAGCACACATTCCCCGCGCCACCTTCAGATGGGCAGTCAGATGAGTGGCGCCTGGGTGGCCATGCAGGGTAGAATCTTTGTTTGAAAACACCCTAAGTCACATGCCTCTTGGGGTTGCGAACTTTATCTGCCCTTGCTCTATACTACTTACACAGCACTGCAGACAGGTGCTTGTCCCTCTGGTTTTTGAAAACGTCCAATGAAGAAGGTCCAACAGCAATCCCTGTAGGCATCCTCTTCTATTGCTTAACTCTTCTTATGCTTAGGAAGTTTTTCTTAGTATTTAACCAAAATCCACCTTGTTGCAATTTAAGCCCATTTCCGCTTGGGCTAGCCCCTGTGGTTGTGGGGAATAGCTGTCCTCTATCTTTTTTGTGGCATCTTTTTAGATATTTGAAAACTTCTATCCTGTCCTTCCTTGCCTTTTAGTTTTATTTCCTCTAGGATACGCATGCCCAGTTCCTACAAATCAGTGCTGGAGCAGGCAGCCATTATGCACGGGTTGTCTACAAAAGTAATACTGTTCGTGCTCTTACAGTATTAAAAGGGGGAGGATTTATATAATTCCAGTGATTAGTTTCATGAATTGACTATGGGAGTCAGCCTTAATTAGGCCTTGCAGAGGTCAGATCTCTTTATTTCTTACAGAAGCAAGAAGGCGGACTTGGAAGACAA
>QEPC01009797.1:6353683-6365909 GCA_003113815.1 Sphenodon punctatus | reverse complement strand
TGGCCAGTCACAGGACACATAAGATATCTTTATCTGGGGACTATCTGTATAATACTGTGTGTGTAGTATAATCCTGCCAAGAATAGAAAACCAAGGTGTGCTGTTCCAATAAAGTTTTGTTTTGTACCACATTGGAGTGGTGTTTTATGACGATCTCGATCCCAATAATTTATTAGTAACACCTTCAGCCTTTCTTTGTATGACTTACATTCTAGACCCTTTTCATCTTCATTGCTCTCCTCTGAATAAAACTTACTATGAAACCAATACCAAGTAGTAAGGGACAGCTCTTCGACTTCACATCAGTGCAACTATGGCTGTTTTTAAATGGACCGCCACTTGGGGCGGGGGGGGCGTCTGTATTTATTTTTATTTATTTATTTTATTGCATTTATGTGCTGCCCTCTCATGCCTACGGCATCTTGGAGTGGCTTCCAATACAAAATAAAACAATTTACAACAATATAAAACCACCTTAAAAAATTCCAATATTATTATTAAAACAGATTTAAAACACCCCCACACAAAAATTTAACCCACCCTCCCCTCCCCACCTCCAAAGGCCTGGGAGAACAGTCATGTCTTACAGGCCCGACGGAAGGCCAACAGACTCGGGGCGAGCCGTGCTTCCTCTGTGAGGGAGTTCAACAAACGCGGCCCAGCCTCCGAGAATGCCCTCTCCATTGTAGCCCCTGCTTTATGCAGGGGACCTCCAAGAAGGAACCCCCGGTGGACCGGAGAGTCTGTCCTGAGTCGCGGATGGTGAGCTGGTCCCTGAGGTATTCAGGTCCAAGACCATACAGGGCCTTATAGATCAAAGTCAATACCTTGGATCTGGTTCAGCAGTGCACAGAGCACTGGTGTTATGTGCTCTCGTCGGCCCATCCCTGTTAGGAGACGGGCCGCTGCATTCTGCCCTAGCTGCAACCTCCAGGCCAGCATCAAGGGAAGCCCCACGTAGAGCACGTTACAATAGTCCAGCCTCGAAGTGATGAAGGCATGGATCAAAGTGGTCAGGTCGGGTCTAGAGATGTACAGGTGCAGCCTCCGCACCAGATACAGCTGGCAGAAAGACGCCTTCACCACCATATCCACCTGCTGATCTAGACGGAGGCCTGCATCCAATAACATCCCCAGACACCAAGCCTTCTGAGCCACGGAGGGGTGCATCCCCTCCACAAGAGGGGGCACCACCTCCCCCACTCGGCCTACCACCATCACCTCTGTCTTATCAGGATTGAGCTTCAGTCTGCTCTTCCATAGCCAACTCACCATGGCCTCCAAACACTGAGATAGCACGGAGATGGCAGGGCCTGGGTCAGCTGAAAAAGAAAGGTAAAGCTGTATATCATCAGCGTATTGGTGGCAACGCACACCAAACCCTCTCAGGATCTCCCCCAAGGGCTGCATATATACATTAAACAATAAAGGAGACAAGATTCATACCTTAGGGACTGCCTTGCCCTTCGCGCCCCAGAGCGGCTCCTGCAGTCTGCCGGGGGTGCCTTCCTGGAGGTCCCCCGTGTTAAGCGGGGGGCCACGATGGAGAGGGCATTCTCGGTGGTAGGACCACAGCTGTGGAACTCCCTTACGGAGGAAGCTCGCCTGGCCCCTAGCCTTTTAATATTTCAGCGAAACTGTAAGACCTGGTTGTTTGCCCAGGCCTTCGGGAGGGANGAAACTGTAAGACCTGGCTGTTTGCCCAGGCCTTCGGGAGGGAGGGTGGGTAGGGAGGTTTTAGTCCCCTACCTATTTGTTTTGTGGTTTGGTTGTTTTCTAGCCCTGTTAATATTTAAAGTATTTATGATTGTTTTTAAATTGATTTTATTGTATTTTATTATTGTATTTTAATGATGGAAGCCGCCCCGAGCTGCGTGGCAGGAGGGGTGGGGTAAAAATTTATAAAATAAAAAATAAAAATAAAATGAAGATTGAACCTTGCGGAATGCCACAGTCCAGGGCCCAGGAGCTAGATGTTTCTGCTCCCAGGACAACCTGCTGGAACCAACCAATGGTGGTCCCATCCAGAACCCCGAGGTCATGCAACCATCTCAACAGCAGCCCATGGACCACTATATCAAATGCAACCGAGAGATCTAGCAGGACAAGTAGTGTTGAACATCCTGCATCCATCTCCCAGCGGAGATCGTCCACCAAGGCCACCAACACCGTCTCCGTACCGTAGCCGGGTCGAAAGCCTGATTAAAACGGGTCACGAAAACCAATGCTGTCTAGGTGAACCTGGAGCTGCAAGGCCACTGCCCGTCAATAACCTTCCCTAAAAAGGGAAGGTTAGAAACGGGTCGGTAACTGGCGAGTGCGTCCCCATCCAAGGATGGCTTCTTCAACAGGGGACGTACCACGGCCTCCTTAAGACCGGGGGGCAGACTCCCCTGCCGAAGGGACGCATTGATTACCCCCACCGCATACACCAGGCTGGTGTAAGCGGCTGGTGAAGTGCTGCTGCGGGTGCCATGTGTGGGGAGGACACAGATGGCCACAGACCCATCTCCACCCACCTTCAAGCACGGAGCAACCCACTTTTCGCCGATTGCTCTGTGAGTGGAGGGTGGATGGAGATGGGTGAAGATGCATGGGTCACGGGAGCATACACCTACACACCTACACATTTAAACAAGATGCTTTTCCACATGGACTTTGGGTGTCCATGCATGGGAGCGTCTCGTTTAAAAACAGCCTATAATGAATTACATCACCTAGGGTCTGGTCTAATTAGTATAAATGTAATTCTTTTATTACCATGGATCAAATATTTTAAAGCCAGGTAAGTAAAGTCTGGAATTACAAGCCAGCTTTGAAAGGTTAGCATCAAACTGATTTTATGCAACTGGTGACATTGGCTTAATTAGAAATCTTTCTTACTTCTGTGATAGAATGCATAATTACAATTAATTTTACACCTTGCATACATAATGACTGCAGGTGCCAACTAGGGACGGACGCATGTCAAAGATCCATCGGTTCTGATTGTGCTGAACTAAATTGACAGTGATTGTTCCACTGCACTTGGTGATTAGCAGGCAAAGAGGAGCCTTGTCTGATAGCCACACATTGAATTTCAAAGAGCTGAGGAACAAATGTTTCATCATACTGCGAACATCAAAATTTTCCCTTTTGGCTCAATTTGCTTCCTACACACACAATCTTCCTTGGAGTATGATCCTTCCTTTATATGATTAATCTGCCTCCCACCTTCAGAATGGCAGTGCCATGAGATAACATTAGATGGGGAAAAGCAAACAGCCTCCTCAGTTAGGCAAAAATCTCCACGCCAAAGTGGTGTTCTGAAGTAAAATGCATTTCTGTTTTGAGCAAGTGCTCTGTCAAAACTTCAAAGGTTGCCCTGTGAATAATTTGTGAAGAATTAGGAGAGTTAATTATAACCTCCTAGAACAGGGGTGGGGAACCTTAGGCTCGGGGGCCAAATGCAACCCGTGGCAAGTTTTTATGGCCAAATGCAACCCGTGACAAGTTTTTATGGCCAGTGGCCCTTCCCACTTCCCGGATCTGGCCCTTAGATCCATTTCTTACCTCCAATCACTGAAAAACTGAGCTCCAGGGAAGGGACCAGAGATGAGATCATGCAAACAAGGACAGGGGACTGTTCCATGGCACAGATCCATGATTTGGGCCCTCCTTTCCTGGAGTGCATCCCTTAAGCACCCCCGCCCCAACTTCTGTGCAGCCCTCGGAGCTTGTGCAAGCTTTCAAAGTGGCCCCCGGGAGGGAAAAGGTTGCCCACCCCTGTTCTAGAGAAAGGAAACTGCATAAAACCTATTAAGTATGGTTTCCATGACGTTTGGCTACAGAAGGAGTCATCTTTCTCCTCCAAGTGCAGATATTGTTAAAACTGAGGGTGGGATATACTTACCTTCAGGCCTAAAGCTGAAACAATGATTCGTGGCAAATTTGTTTTAATTAAAAACAACCAATTTGCTACCTCACAGTGCTGTCCACCGACCTTCTCCCTTGCTGCCCTACTGCAAAATGAATGGTTACCTTACCGCCAATCTGAAGCCGAACAAATGTAAAATTGATGGAAAGTGCCATAAACTGGCAAAAATGACATAAATTGATGAAAATGTATAAAAAATGATGAAAATTCCAGAAATTGATGGAAAGAATACCTGAATTTGATGAAAAATGACCAAAACACCAGAAAATGTTGGAAAATGCCCCCAAAAATTAAAATGCTAAAAACACCAAAACAATTATGAAAATCGATGGAAAATACCATAATGCTGGAAAATCGCAGGCACTGATACCAACAAGAGTGGAAGCGCAGAAGCCAGGAAATACCAATGTATGGTTCAAAGTGCTCCCGAAAGGTAGGTATTACTTGACAGGATGGGAACACTTGCTCTCAGATTGTAAGCCCTAGGGCAGGGACCGTGTCTATTCAATTACTTTGTAAAGCGCCAGGTACATTGCTGGCACTATATAAATGGTTGCTAAAATAAAATAATAACAATAATAATAATAATAATAATAATAAACAACTTCAGTCCTAGTGGAAACATAATGGGTTTTTGTCACATTCATTCATTTCACATTTGAGAATGCCCTTCGGGAGATAATTCCAGTACTTTCTGGTACTTTCGGTACGCGCTGGCATGTTTGATGTGTTGGTGGTGGGAGATGGTTGCCAGCACAATAGAGACAGACCAGATACAACATGTGCAACAGTCCTGACTCCTACTCCTCCCACACTACCACAGCCTGGATTGGGTGAAAAGGACTTGAAAGTAAAAAGGGCATGAGACCAGGAACAAGGAAAGTAATGAGACCACAAACAAGAAAGTAGCAGACGGTCACAGAAATGGATGGAAAGTGCCAAAAGATTATGACTGATGGTGGCAAAAATTGGCACTCTTAACCCTTAGGGAACAAAGGGAACGGTGTCAGGTGACCACAGTCCATAGAAAGGGTGAGTCAAAATGGGTCAGTAAAATGAAAGGTCTGTCACTCAGTAATAGTAATACCAGGTATTTCAGGTAGTCAGTTACCTGTTTTGGTATGTGGATACTGATTGGGCAACCAATAGGCTACCCAAAATTGCAGATATTACCTATAGACATTGAAAACTAATTAAGGTACTATTTTTTTTTTTCTAATGAGTGAGTCAATGTCCATCAAACGTTCTTATGGTAGCAGGGAGGTCACATCACCATTTCAAATGGGAACCCTTCCTCCTTGGATCAAACACTGCTCTTATTAAATGGTATTTAATGTTGTGATTTATCTCATACACAAAGAGTGCAGCAATCATCTATTAAAAAAAAAAAAAACAATGGAAGTTTTGCCATTGACTTCAGTGGGTTTAGGATTGTAGCTAAAGTCATTAAAAAAATACAAGGAGATGAAGTTGTACCTTGTTAAATTAGGTTTGATTTTATAGCTGTATTTTTGAATGCTTGATGTTCACTGGAGAAGGGTCACTTCTGGGGGAAAATGTTAAGAATGGGTTTGATCCGCCATGTCATAATACCCTGTACGTATAGCAGGGACCCTGTTCTCTGTATTTTCTCTGTTACCACCAATGGGGAAAATGTAGTGAATACAGGTCTTTGGTAGAGCTGAAACGAGAATCCACATACCCATCACCCAAATTAACTCAACAATATTGGGTACTTGCTTCCATCCCAATTCAAGTATCCAGAGACCTGAATGTTGACCTCTGGTCCCAATTTTTTTTACTTCTGGTCCTGATTTTTTTGTTTGTTTTCTGTCCCCGAATTTTTTATTTTCTTTCCCAATATACCAATCAGTAATCGAAAAATTGGTACCAGAAATAACCAATTTTCAGGCTAATTTGGTACCTGATTGGTAATCAAGTAGTAAATCACCCACCCATTTCAGCTCTAGTCCCCAGCTTTTTTAGCCACCATGGTTTGTACCAAGTGTCATGCTGCTCATGTTCATGTAGGGGTAACAGAAATCTTAAGGGTATGTGAACACCTGTTTCTCTGTGAGTAGCACCATGTATCATTCCTGCAATATTTATCCTAGGCAGAAGAGCAAGAGCTGTGTCCTGAGATGCACGGACCAGCACTTGGCGTACCTACATTGGCAAGGAAGCAAAAGCGTCTCTCCTCCTCCACATTTCTTCAATGCCACACAATCCCCCGGTGAAATTTAGAACAGCTTCCAGGCTGTTCTAATCTGTGCCGGGTTGCAACAATATTCCACTTAATATCAAAAGCAATTGGAGCAGATGGTGTCTTTTGGCTCCCTTTGAATGCTATCCAAAAAGACAATCCTCCGTCATTAAAGTCAACGGAAGTTTTGCCACTGACTTTAATGTCCTCTAATGGTGATAAAGGATTTTAGTTATCTGTTTGCTGTGTTTGCTCTGTCTTGTCTAGTGGATACCTGAATGCTCTGCATATTTCCATAGATAAGTGCTGGCTTTATTTATTTATTTATTTATTTTTGTACAGGTTGTATGTTGGATTTTGGTTTAATGTCTGGAGGATTTTATTTTGCACTTGTAGTTTATGTATGGGCCCTGGGGAAGGAGATGGAATCCCCCCCCCCCGCCCTCTCATCCCTCCCAGAAGCAGGAGTGTGCTGCATCAGAGAGCATGGGGCCCCTGGGTTCGTGGCCCCCAGTGCATCTGCACTGCCTGCCCATAGTTATAACTCTAGGATCATACTATAGGTCCCTTGAATGGGACCAGCCTTAAGGCACGCTGAGCAAGGTGGTCACATAAGGCCCTTGTGCATTGGGGGCCAGTAGTAGGGTGAGCTGGCCCTGCAATGGTGAATGGACTCAGCTCCTCTGTTTCTGGCCAGCTAAATCTTCCCAGCTGTAGTGAACAGAGGGAGATGGTGATGGTCAACTGAGCCTGGGGAAGTCAGATGACCAAGAGAATAAAAAGTCCCCACTCGTTGTCAAAAGGAGACCACCAAGGAAGCCTAGCTAAGAGAAGGATCTGATGACTAGGGTTGGGACTCTAGACAAAATTTTGGTTTCAGTTTCTATTCCCCATGTCTCGGACCTCCTTTTGGTTTTGGATCTATCGGTCGCAGTTCTTTTTCCTATTGACATCAATGGGAAAGAGAACCGTCCAAAAAAATCACCGGGCATCCCCACCACCCCACTCCTGGCCTCAGAAGGTGGGGTTGGTGATCCATTACCCCTAAAAAAAACCACCCCCACCCACAGGGGTCTGGCTTTACCCCCCACCCCTGTGTGTTACTTACCTTTGTAGTTCCGGAGGGTGGGGGTCATGGCCACTGGCTCTGCTACTGGAGGCAGAGCCTCTTCTGCTGCTGACTGTGTCGGGGGCTGGCTCCGCTGCCAGGCTGCCGGGTGTTCTCCGCTGCAGGGGAGTGGAAAAGCCCTGGCTGCCTGGCAGCAGAGCCAGCTCCTGACATCAGCCAGCAGTGGAAGAGGCCCGGTTGCCGGTAGTGGAGCCAGTGGCCCAGCTGGTGGCCCAGTCAGCGGCCATGACCCCAACTCTTCGGACCCACCCACCCACCCTCCAGTTAAAACCAAAACCAAAAGTCCCATCCCTACGTGATGACACTCAACTCTGTCTCTCTTTTTCACCCATCCCAGGTCCTGCAGTCACAGGGCTTTCCCAATGCCTGGCTGCTGTTGGGGACTGGATGAGGGTGAGCTAATTGAAGCTGAATCCTGACAAGACTGAGGTGATGATGGTTGGCCGGTCTTGTGACTTGGAGGGGATTGGGACATCAGTTATTGATGGCTTCTGCCCCCTCTGGTCAATCAGGTTTGAAGCCTTGGAGTGCTTTTGGATACCTCGCTGCATCTGAAACATCAGGTGGCAGCGGTGGCCAGGAGCACTTTTCACCAACTCTATTTGGTAAGGAGGCTACGGCCTTTTTTTCTGACTCATATGTGGTCACAGTCATCCACATTTTCATCCCCTCGAGGCTAGACTACTGCAATGCACTCTATGTGGGGCTGCCTTTGATGACTGTTCAGAAGCTGCAGAATGTAGTGGCCCGGTTCCTTTTGGGGACAAGTCAACAGGAGCACATTACACTGGTGCTCTGAAGTCTATACTGACTGCCTATAGCTTTCCGGCCACAATTCAAGGTGCTGGTTTTAACCTTTAAAGTCTGCCCTAAATGGTCTGGGTCCCTTTTATCTGAAAGACCAGCTGTCCTACCATGTCCCATAGTGGCCCCTATCATCGGCCAGGAACTCCCTCTCGCAGACTCCATCTCTTACCCTTGTCTGTGTGACCGGGGTGCATGGGGGACCTTCTTGATTGCTGCCCCAGTTTTGTGGAATTCCCTTCCCCAGAAGGTTCACTTGAGCCCGAACCTCAACATCTTCCAGAGACGGTGTAAATGTTTTTATTTTTAAAAAGCATTTGGTGGGCAGGAATAGGGGTTGGTTGGGTTTTTGGGTAGGGTTGTGGGGTAGGGTGGAAGTTTTGAGGGGAGGGTGGGAATTTTTATGGCATGAATTTTATTATTGTTTTTGTTTTATGGATTGTAAGCTGCCCTGTGCCTCTGTGGGAAGGGCGGCATATACATTAAAAATAAATAAATAAAAGGACCTGCTCTCAGCTGATCTGCCTGGGTGGTAATTCCTGGAGCGAGGGATAGGGATTTATGTTAAATTCTACATTGATGTTTATGACTGAAGTCTACTGCCAGGAGGGAGCCCTGCAGTGAACAGAGAATATAAAAGAGACTGAGAAATCAAACAGTTAACTGAAGGAACTCTGTGTGTGGGGTGCCTGATTCAGAGGGAAACTGAGGCACAGATCCCTCTGCAGGGAGCAAGCTGGGGCAAGCCTGTCACAGGACCCTTCTGCTCACGTGTCGTGCTGCTTTCTCATCTCTAAAGATGAGAAGAGTGTGCGCTGAGGAGCTGGCAACCCAACAGAGAGAATCAGTGCAATGTGGAGAATCAGTGCAGCCCAATGTGGAGGGTTGGGCCAATACCTCCAATAGGGGGTAGGAAGGAGGGGAGCCCTGGGTGAGGTGAGGGAAAGAAGGGACTTGAGAGAGGAAAAAGAAAAAATGTGAGAGAGCATCCTGGTGGAAGTCCTACATCCTCGTGGGCTGGTTGAACCCTACACTTCCTCCTCACTGCCTAGGGGCCCCAGCCAGCCATACAAGTGAGTGGAAGGAGAGAGTATCTTTGGAAGTTGTTTGCTTGTTTGTTTCGGAGTGTTGTGCGTACAGCTTTCTTCTGGAATTATATTGTAAGTAAGTAAAATATTTATTGTGTGGCCGAAGGACTTTGTATTTCATAAAACAAAGGGGAAAGGAAATACAATCAAAAACATAAAACGTTCATAAAATCAAATTCAACAGTGATATAAAGAACAGAGCAAAACAAGATTACATTACACAGTGACCCCGAGTAAATAAAAAAAAAGATGATCACCCACACAATTTAATATTGAGCAAGAAAACGTACTCTAATGATACTGCTTTCATTTGATTGTTGTTCTGAATAAAGTTTCCCCCTTCCTGCCCCCAGATAACGTCTGGATGCTTTGAATTTTTATCCTTGTCTCTGTTTATTATAGCTGAGAAGGGCCTTGACTAGATGAGCTTCAGCTGAGCCCAGGCCTTGTCTAGGAGTCAAAAAGGAAGCAATGAAAAGTCTTCCTTGCTTAACAGAAGTATTTCACCAGGGACCCACCTGCTGAACTTTTGCAAGGATGCAAATGAGATGGTGGAGAAGACAGCGGGTCGACTCGATACCCAGTGTGGCACGATAAACTGGCTATGTTGTAAACTACCATGAAGCTATCCCCTGTGATGGCTCTTCCTATGGGAGTCAGGTTTCCATCAAGGCAACACGTGCATTGGGGCATTAGGATCCTGCCCTCCCCATTGCACACACCCTGCCAGCCTTCCCAGAACCTTCAACTCCATGTTTGCATGTGAACGTGTGTTTAAGATCCCATCACTCTCTTCCCCGATCCTGCCTGTCACTGTACAACAAATCATACTCCAGTGTAAGAGGAGAGGAGAAGATTCTGAAGGGATCCAAGTGCTGCCAACTCCCACTGAGCGATGGAAGCAGGGCCTGCGCGGGACCAGCAGTGGCGGGAGCAACAGGTCAGCTGCTACTGCATTGTTTCATCAATTTTACTTTGGCTAGTTCATTTATTTTGTTATTTCACGTACTGTTATTCCTCATTTGATCTGTTATGGATGAAATAGTACTAAATAGCGCTTTACAAGAGAAGATAACAAAGTAGCAAATAAACAAATTAGAAAACTAGCTGAAGCAAAATGAATGTACTAAACCCATAAGCAAAGTTTGCATATCTAGCGACAAAAAGTGAGCTATTTAGACGTGTGGCCAAATGTATGAATTATATTCATGAGTATGGAATTTGCATATTTGTTTTATCCTTTTGTTTAATACCCAATGTCTGGTCAGAAATCCCCCAGTCGTGGGAAATGAATGCTTCCTGTGCATAGGCAACTTGTGGCGGGGGGTGTGGAATGTGTCCCCCAGATGTTCAGAAGCCCTGCCCAGCCCCCCCGTGCCCTCCCCCCACTATCGACAGTTACCAGTCACCTATGTTCCTGTACACCTGTACCCATATCCTTCAATCTCTATCTCTCTCTCTGCTCTCAGCTGCTGCCTGTCACCTGACTGGCTCTGTGCCACCATCACGCATCCCAAGCACTTTGCTGCTATTGCCATCACTGTCTCCAGATCCTCCAACGTGAAGCTGCACATGAGTTTGGGGAACAGAGGTCTGGGCTTTGATGTCCGTTGCAGAGAAAACTCGAAATGTGATGTGAGGAGATTATCTTCAACTCCCAGAGAAGATCACCCTGCCATGGGGTGGGTTCCAGTGAGAGAAGCACTGATACTACCCATTTCATTGCTGGGTTTCACTGCATATGGTTATCCTGTTTTCAGTGAACACATGAAGCCAAACACAGTGCAGAGATGGAAGAAGCCAGACTTGTAGGTTATCAGCTTTGCACCGAAACATCCAGTGTAATCACACATGCACAGAAGGGAAGCTAGCAAGTACACTAATACCTTAAAGAGTGAGTCCTGCCAAGAGACTCGGCAAGGCCTTCAGAACATTTTGACTCACAGTCTGGTAAAATATAATGGGAGATGACACAAGTCTGAAGAGAACTGCATGTGAATTCAATTAGCGCTCAAAAAGGCTGCAAACAGAGCCAGCAATGCAGAACACCATTCCTGCATAAGAAAGAATCTGGTAATGGCTGAAAGTGTCAACATCACAGACTTGACTCTTGTACAATGCAATTTCACTTCTATGCTGCTGTCATTATTTATTATTACTACCAAAAAAAAAATAATAAACTATCAGGTTAAGCAGATACGTTAAGGCGCTTTCTTACCCCAAAACCCTTCCCTACCCAAAAAACCTATCCAATGCAAAGAACTTTTTCCTACCCAAAAAACCCTCTATCCTACCTTCTCCAAACAACCTTTTGGGAAGGAATACAATTATCCTACCAAATAAACCCTTACCCAGCCTTTTCTAACTACCCCAAAACCCTTTCAGGAATAATTCTGAAAGTGAATTAGCATCCTCCCCAAAAATCCCACTTGAAATATACATCACTAATAATTCCAATTAACCACCAACAGGCATGAAAATTGGAAGTTAAGGCAGGAATGAAGGAGTGAAGTTATAGATGCACACACACATACTGGTACGTCACATAGCATCCCATAAAAAAGCAGAACCAGACACGCTTCATATACACTAGTGAGTCATGTGAGTGGATAGGGTTTTATGGGTAGGAAAGGGGGTTTCAGTAGGAAAGCACCTTAACCTATCTGCTTAACCCATTAGGGGTTTTGGGGGTAGGAATTTCCTCCAGTTTTTTGTATAGTTGCTATGCTCTATACACATTTATCGTATACATTGCTGCATTAATATTATTGAAAGCACTTCAGTCTAGAAGTGTGCATGTCTGTGTGTATGTCTTTTGCTTAACGTGCCTTTTGCCCACGGCGAGCCGGTGGGCGGAGCCAGGGCAACGGTAGGCGGAGTCAGGGCAATGGTAGGCCAGTGGCATGGCATAACCCAGCAGCAAGGAGTTCCCAGGGTTAACATTGGATGGAAGAAAGCACAGTCTACATGCACAGCAAGCTTAAAATAAATAATGTATAAACCCAAAACACAGGGAAACACAGGAAACACTGGCAAAACACTGGCACAACACAGCAGCAAGGAGTTCCCAGGGTTAACATCAGATG